>CM075277.1:2410000-3010000 GCA_037678475.1 x Bolboschoenoplectus mariqueter
AGAGAGTCTTGAAAAATAAAATCACATGAGAGAAAAAATCAAATACAGTGATAGGAGAGAAGAGAGAGAAAGAGAGAAAAACTCTTGGGAAAACAAAAACGCATGGGAGAAGAGAGAGAAAGAGAATCTTGAGAAACGTAAACGTATAAGGGATAAGTTACATATACTACTCAGATGTTTATATAAATGACTCAGTTATTTTTTATATAAGTGAGTGAAGTATTTATGTATATGACTCATGTGTTTATATAAGTGACTCAGATATTTATATAATTGAATGGCGAAATTAATTTGGAGATAGAAACTTTCAAAAAGGAAAAAGATAAAGTCACATGATCAACTGGAGTCAAAAGCGCGTGGAGGATAAATTGAGGGATGGAGCCTCAGGGAGAGAAATATTTTCTCTAATATTTTATACTTAATTTATCAAATTCTAAAGAAAATATATAATTATTATTGATTTTAAAAATTAAGAGTGTGTATTGGCCTAGGCTTGCCCCAATATGGGTTCGTCACTAGTAATATTTAAGTTATTTAATAAATTTATGTCAAAATCTTGTACAATATCAAAATTTACTATTTTTTATATTTTTTAAAATTTGAACAAAAAGAAAAAGAAAATAAAAATATTTGTATACCAAATTGGCCCATCTTTGAAAAATATGAAAAAATAATTAAATATTATGTTTGCAAAATGTTTGTATACCAATTTTTTTTCTTATTATTTTTATTATTTTTGGTTCTTTCTCTGGCATGCATACATCTCCCGGAACAAATGTTGCAGCCTATCATATAAAAAATATTATTTTTATCATTAGATCAAATTCTAATTCTCGATTTTATAATTAAAATTAATGACCTCACAAATCAATTAAGATCTGATCTCTTAATCTAATATAAGCCACTCTAATCTAATAGTTTAGTGCACCTTTGTTTATAAAAAAAATAAACGAGACATAAAATAAACTTTATTCTGCTCAAAATCTCATCATTAATTGTTCTATAAATTTCTCTTAGTCACAATCCACTAAAAATGTAATAGATCTGTTCATAACTAAATTCATAGAAAAGATCTAGATCAAGTACAATTCACACTCCATCAAAAATTAAGAACAATTATTAAATCTTGAATATAAAAAAAATTATTACGGTAGTCTTTATTTTTTTAGTTAAAGTTCTCTAATTAAATAGTTCTACTTAGTTGTCAACAAAATAACTATTATTTGGTATTTAGCTTGGCATTTAATGCATATAGGTTAGAATTTGAAGAAAAAGAAGAAAAATGTTTACATGGCAATCGGATTAGACCTAATTAAGTAGGTTTGTCTCTTGTCAAATCGGATCTAAATTATAAGGTTTAAAAGCATTGCCATCCTAATTGTAAAAAAAATGATTTTTTTTCATATTAGTAATTTAACAATTTTTACATATTAATTTGATTATACTTCTATCTGTGCTATTTTTATTTTTAGTTAGAAAAAATAATTTCCTATAATTATAAGGATGGAAATGTTTATATAACTTTTTAGAAAAATATATAATACTTTATGTGACATTTTTAAACAACTTGCTAACTTAATAATCTGCTTCACATCATTGAAATTAAAATTGTAAGTAAAACATTATAATTTGTAATTCTTGTACAAAGAAATAAGGCGGAGAAGATCTAACTTAGAAGATTGAACAAGAGTCAAAATTGATAGATCGGATCCAGACTTTGTGGGCCCCACACTTTTAACTTCCCTAAATATCGTGAGAAATTATTTATGCACCCCATGTTCTCCATTCTTCATCCGCACATAAAAAATATTTATAATAAACAGTTAATTTATTTATATTTGTATCTGTAAGTACTTATAGTTGGTATAAAACATGTGTATCATTTTTTTTCTTTTCTTAACAATTTTAAAAAAATTTAAGTTAAAATTTTTATTATATAAGTACAAATACAACTTACGAATTTTATAATATCAGTAATATAAAATATAAATATTTCTATTATTAAATATAAATATTTTATGAAAAAAAATATGAAAATATTTAAAATACAAATAAAAAATATGATAATTAATTAAGTAATACAGTTATTACTTCTCAAATATTATAAACCGTTAAATCAAATCTATCAAAATCTATTTGATCAATCTAACAAGCAATCTTTTAGACACGTGAGGAAGAACCGAACCACACTTTATGCAATCTTTAATAGCAAGTAAAGGAGACTTGAAATCATGGAAACAAACACAACGCGATCTCAGATTTCGATAACACATGCCATAGATATGCTGTGCACTGCACCGATATATCAAACAACAAACCTAACTAACATAACATGGCCTCTTTAATTTGTGCTCAAATAAACAGTGCTACTGGTATATATCATACGCAAAGGCTGTACCACACCACCAACAGTTGAAATGCATGCTCTTTTTTGCCAGAATTTTACATGTCAAACCTGATTATGACTTGATATGTGATGCTTAGGTGCGTAGTGTCTAATACCTACCTTTATATGAGAGCACAAATTTTGCACTTTATTGCTTTTGAGAATTGTCATTGGTTTAGAACTTAGAAGTTGCAACCATATTATTATTATTAGGTCAGATTTTCTGTGCCGAACCTTTCCGACGCAGCGTGTGGCGTGGCTTGAAGTGGATGCTACTAGACTGGGACCCACCAGCCAGTGACACGTCTAAGGGGAGTCCATTAAATGGGGTTCCCATATATCATATAATTGAAATACGAATTTGTTAGAAATGTTCATTAAAATGTTGTAGAGTTTATTGCATGATCCAATCTTTATCTATGTATCTTAAAAGAGTGGTGAGCGTTGGAGAAAGAGAGAGCAACTACGTCACTAAAATTGATCAGAGGGTCAAGATTTTATCAATGTCTTACTATTTATTTAATGCATGGGAGCTGATATATAAATACGGTTGTTGATATTATTATCGATACAAGTTTTATTATACATATTAAATGAGTTATTATTTATGTTAATGATTTTATTACGCGAACTCATTTTGTACAATACTGTTATTATTTAATTTAAATAAATTATTATATATATAATTGATATTTAAATTGAATAATAAAAATAATATATATAATAATTTATATAATATATATAATAAAATTCGAAAATATTAACAATAATATCTCCGTAATATTTTTTTAATATATTTGTACGAAAAGAAAGTCTGATCTGGATAAAGAAGTAGCCAAGTGGGTCCATGTTTTTTGACTTTGACTTAAATATGTATTTTATGGTGGTTATCTCAATTGTGCATCCGGTTTGATTTCTATTATATGCTTATTGGCATTGTACTAAATAGCATAGTTAATTGAAAATAAATTGTGGGTCCCAAAGTTCAGCGTCAGCTTACTGATATTCTCCTCACACAATAGCTGAGATGAGATGTGGTTGATAAGGGAAGTAAAGGTGAAATAAGTGTTTTAAGATGTTTTAGTGTATTAGATCAAGATAATTTAAGATGGAATAATTTAAAATATTTATAAAGGTGAAGTAAAGTTAAATCACTAAATTTTGTAATTTTTAATACATTTTACTTACATTATTTTATTTATTTATTTTATTAATATCAAACATCAATGTTTTAAAATAATTTAATATTTATTTTATTTTAATTTTATTTCACTTATCAAACGAAAGATTTAATTATCGTGTCAATATGGTAATTTAATTTTCTTTGAATTAATGTTCTTTTGATATATTTTTTGCACTTTGTTAATAATCTTGATATATGTACGTAGGTAATTAATTTCCGTTTCTTTGTTTTTTCTTTTATATTTCCTTATATTTCAGTATATTTAATTCTTGATGACATCAAATTAAATGATACAATAATATTAATTTTCAAAAGTATTGCAGTTTGAGCTACCTTTTATTCTCTAAAACTTAATGCATCTATTATTTAGCCAAAAGAAGGATATATCATATATGTATGCATCATGACATTTACAAGTCATTAATTAACAGCTAAAATGAGCTGCACAATATACATTCATACACAACTAACAATAAAAAATCATAATAAATAGTTTATTTCAGAGTGAAAACTTCTTCTGATTTTAAATCAATAGCCACTAAAATACAATTAAATACATGTATTTCAAAATGTTTATACCTGCATCCAGCTGAGACTAGAAAAAAATATATATATTTGCTTCAGCTTCTAATATCTCAATGCTTCTATCAATTTGCCCTTATTTTTTTTGCTAAAAATTTAATTACTTATGTATATGTAATGATCATATAAATTGTTAAATGCAAAAAGAAAAATGTTATGGAAATACTATTATTGATACGGTCGTCCATACGAAATTTATTATATACATTAAATGAGTTATTATGCATGTTAATTACTTTATTATATACAATATTTCCTATTATTTAACTTAAATATCATTAATATACATAATAACCCATTTAAATTACATAATAATAATACTGTATAAAATGAGTTTGTATAATGAATCATTGATATACATAATAACTCATTTAACGTACATAATGATAATGCTGTACAAAATGAATTTACATAATAAAATCATTAATATACATAATAACTCATTTCATATATATAACTAAATTCGTATTAATGACGGTATCAATAACCGCGGATACTAATTCTACTAATAATTATTATTGGAACATGGTTTGCTTTAGTAGGAAAACACATGACAAATTCTTGTTGGAGTAAACACTTTATTAGGTCAATAAAAATAATAATAATCACAACAGTTAGTTCAATAAAAAGGAAAAACATATATGTTCCCCTTCACTGAAAGGAAAATTCAAGGAACTTGTATATATCATCCACGTGGCATATATATTGTGGAAGCTGATGTGTGTATATATATAGGAGTAGGACCCATTAATTAGTTAATGACATGACAAGAAAAAGAGTAATGTAGCATGCGATAACTCCTAAGATGATTTTTTTTTAAACTCAAATATTAATATTTTTTAATTATTTTTAGGGTTATGTTTAAAAAATCATTAAAAATAGTTTCAAAATTTTAAAAGTGATAAATTTTAGTATTTTATAAGATTTTGACATGAAGAATTTATTCAGCTACTTAAATCGACATTTCGGACACGGAATTTTAAAACTCGACTCGTAAAACATTAAATTAAAAATACTTATAAAACCTCAAATCGAACACTCATAATACGTTGTTAAGGTCATACTCAGCATATATATAGGATCATATAATCCTATTAAAACATGTGACGATTTCTTTTCTTTTTAAATAATTTCTAGAATTTCACGAGCAATTAATGAAAGTATAACTTCACATGTTAACTAGCTACCGAATTGTATTTATTTTAATATTTTATATTTTGCAAGAGGTAACGGAATTAATTTCTACAAATAATATACTATACTTTAAGTTTGGCAGTTGATGCATTCCATCAATTCAATTATGAAACCAATTAATGATTTCTCCTCTACCTTGGATCCTAGATTGAAAATGATTCCTATCATTGTCAAATTTCCACGAGAGAAGAATGTGCTATTTTGAAAACAATAATTAATTTTCATGCTGAGTGAGTTGAGAGGAAAGTTTTAATTAATTTATTTTAATTTGTAGTTTGTTTGTTTTTTCCTTTTAACAGCTTGTATGTCATCAATAATGGATGAATAAAAGAGGAAATAAATCAAATTTTTATATCTCTTTCTTCTCTTTTAAATAAATTCCTTTTTATTCCTCGTTGCATTGTATGTAGCAAAAAGGTTGGGTGCTAATTAATTAGTTTACCGATCAAGTTATATGTAACTAAAATTATATCAAACCAATTTATTTTTCAGTGAAATTATACCTATCAAATTTAAATGTTTATGTTGATTCTATATATTAATTTTGTTACGTAAGTTTAAAACTGTCAGAAAATATCATAGAGAATAAGAAATACCGTAGCGGAACTGTTTTCCTTTGATCTTGCAGTTTCAATTATATTTGATAAGCAGAAGCTCTTCTGCAGCGTCTCTCGGCCTCTAAATATTCGTTGGATGGAGATAAACTATAAGATTAATCGAGTTTATCGCTCTGTTTCACATTCAAGAGTCTCGATTTTGTATGTCTCATGCGAAAATTATTCGTTCTCACTCCCGATATAGAGAAGAAAGACAGTCATAATATTTCTCTCTTTTCTCTCTCATTCTAGATCTATTTAGAGGGTGTGTAAAATGATTTTTTTTGTTAAATACACTCGAGAGATATCAACACATATAATACATACATATATACAATACTAAATGAAATGAATCATTCAAAGGATGTATAGTTATATCATATGTCTCCATATGTAAAAATCCAACAAAGACAAATGTCATTATTGTCTTTGATATATGATATGATTTTTTTTCTAATAATACGGGAAAAAGAATTCAAAACTTTGGACTTATGTTGTTAATTGATTTTGATTTATCTAACTCCTATCACAAAACTCAAATATTTCTCCAAAAAAAAAATAACAAACCATTAAATGAGAACTTGTTTAGTTGTTTGTAGGTGTTATGAATAACTATTTGGTTCCTAATAATATGAGAGTGATTAATAATAAACCCAACTATAATTCTCCTGAAAATCTTTTAACTGTCTTAATTTATTGTTTATGATAATAAATAGTAGTTCTCTTAGTTCTCATACTTTCAAAAAAAAAACAAAAAAATACATGCTCCGTGTGAAAAATTACGTCATCAATCTGCATCACACACGTAGGTACCTTTGTAATTTGGATTTTTTATTTTTTTTATTCAGGTATATTTTAAAAAATAGCACGCTTTTTTCCTAATACCGGACCAAAATACCAAAAAATAAAAAATAAAAAGAAAATTCCAATTGGGATGCAAGGGGTTAAATCCAGGTGTCATCTTCTCTTCCTCACTGGTACGGGACGAAGCTTTTAGTGCTATATAGACTTGGTCTACTAGTCCATCATATCAGAATTTAGAAGAAAACTTCACAGTCTATATGATCCAAGTCCATATATCATAACTCGATGTTTGTTGCCAAGCATCAGTTCCCATAACGCCACGTGAAACACTTGCTGTTTTTAGCAAATTCACGGGACACGCTATCCCGAGTAAACGTGTCGACACTCCATTCGCCGTTTCGTGACAATTGCTGTCATGTCGTGGCTGCGTGTCTAACTAAAGAGAACATCCGTGTCCATGCAATGATTCCCGCATCCGATGTTATCCTGAGATCTAACGGTGCATATCTTTTTGTCTGATGTAAATTCTCCAATCAACGGCTGTGATTGAACCGACGCGATCTTCTTTCCACGCGGGTATCATGCTTTAGACGTGTTTTACATAACGACTAATGAGGATGCGACACGTAAGCAGTAAGTCCAGGAAACCCGGATATTTTTTTAATTAGACTTGGTCCATTTACCAAACCACATGGCGTACATGCTCTCGGCTGCTACTTGGCCCATACTTCCATCAAGTCTACTTCATGAAGATTTCTAGAAAGATTTGAACTTTGAAATCGGATTGACTTGTCACTGTACCTAATTGCTTGTGAATTATTATTTAGTTGTAAGTGGTGTTTGTTCCAGCTGTAACATAGTAGCTTCAATTAAGCAAAGCATGATTCCAATTTCTAACGAAAATTCAAGTTGCTTAAGCAGTTGGATCACAGATTATTCCAGCTGGAATCAATGCTTTTGTAAATTATTTATTAAGCAAGGGGATTCTGGCAAATATTTCATTTCCGGGAGTAAAAAATTTACAACCGTATCCTAAAAGTTTTTTGTTTTTATTAAAGAAATACAGATTGGGGATTTCCCCTACTTATTGACAATTTTTTGCCTCGTCAGAGAAAAAAATTTCAATTGAACGGGATCAAATTTATATAGAGGAGGCATATATGAATTATCTGGTTCGTTATCATAATTGACATTTAAAAAAGAATATTTAAATGATTCGTGTGTTTCACTATGAATACTAATTAGTATATTACTAATATCCTACTTCAATGATGTGAACAACTAGATTAAGATATTTTTAATTACTTGTCTGTATCAATCAAGAAAGTCTGTGTTTATTGAATAGTAATTGCTTGATTTTTAGTTTTTTTAAGATAAATAGATGTTTAGGGGGTTAGCTTTAATTTAATAGTTTTTTTTTGTATAATGACTTTCAGATAGGGGTGAAAACATATCGGATATTATCCGTCTGTATTCGGATACAAATACGGATACAATTTTATATTTGAAAGACGGATACGAATACAAATAATTATCCATATCCGAAAAAATAAAATTTTCGGATATCTGTTTTCTATATAACCAATCTATTAAGTGAAAATAGATCGGATATTATCCGTCCGTATTCGGATTTTGAGGATATGGATATTTGAATATGGATATTTTGCAGATACGGATGCAGATAATTATCCATTTACTTGTTACTTTCGGATACGAATATGGATAATTATCCATTTACTTGTTATTTTTGGATACAGATATGGATAATTATCCATTTATTTATTACTTTCGAATACAAATACAGATAATTATCCATTTACTTGTTATTTTTGGATACAGATACGGATACGGATACGAATTATTATCCATTTACTTGTTACTTTCGGATACAGATATCGATACGGATAATTATTCATTTACTTGTTACTTTCTGATACAAATATGGATACGGATATGGATATAGATAACCAAAATGAATAACAAAAAATGAATCTTTCGAATATCTGTTTCCTATATAACCAATCCATTTATTTGTTACTTTTCATTAGGTTTTAGTTTGGACAGCCAACTAAAATTCATATAACACTATTATTTTTTCTAATTTTATAATCTCAACATACTTTTTCAAGAAGTTTTCTCCTAACCTACTTTCTCCCAACCTATCTATACTTCTTTAATTATCTAATTAATGTATGTTTCTTCAAAAAGCTTCAAAAAAATTGATATAACATCTTTCACATACATCCAATGATAATGATTAATATATAGCAAAATATAATTTTTATAGATTTTAAAATTTGATGTTTTGATGAAAGAATGTTATTTGTTAGTATATTTTTATTAGAGGTATGATGATAATTACTCAATGTTAGCAAAATGTATAAAATGTGATAAAAAAAAACTTGCTATAAAAAAAATTGCATCATTTTATGCATTGAATGTGTTTTGTGTGTAAGATTTGTTTTAATATTCGAAATATATTCGTATTTCTATTCGTATTCGCTTAATATTCAATCTATATTTGTATTCGTTTAATATTCGATTTATATCCGTATCCGACTATATCCGTATCCGTATTCATATCCGAAAATTAAAAACAGATACATATACAATTTGAGCACTATCTGATCCGTATTCAATCCATTTTCACCCCTACTTTCAGAACAAAAAAAAAATACTTATTAGAATAAGTCTCTTAGGTTATCTCAAAAAATAATAAAAAGTTATATAAAAATGAATAGGTCTATTAGGAAAAATGGTTGGTCCTAAATCTGATTTTAATTGTTTCCAAATAATTAATTTTTAATAATTGTTTTGTCATTTTTATAGAGAAAAATATAGGTACTGCTTGGAACCTTAGCAAAATGAATGACCATAGTTAAAATTATGCAAAAATACATGATTCTGAAAGATTAACAACTAATTTTTTACCTTATGGGAGTTGATACACAAATACCGTTATTGATATCATTATCGATACAGATTTTACATATTTAGATTAAATGAGTTATTATTCATATTAATGACTTTATTATGCAACTTATTTGTACAGTATTTTTATTATTCTGATTAGTGGTATTTGAGTTGAATAATAAAAATATTATACAAAATAAGTTGTATAATAAAATCGTTAACATTAATAATAACTCATTTTATATGAATAACAAAATTGATATCAATTATGATATTGATGATGATATCTCCTAAATATTTATCACCACCCGTGCCCCCCCCCCCCCCCCCTCTATGAAAACTTGGAAGCAATATCCTCTCTTATGACAAAGGTATTAAATGTTGATAACAACAAGTGAAAATTTTAATATTAATCGTTAATTATAAAGTAATTTGTTTGTGAGTGTCATATGCATTTATGACAAATTTATGTAAGTTTATTTGTCAAATTTTTTAAATAACTTAATTGTTTCAATTCTTTAAAATATGTAACAATAAAGAAAAATAAAAAAAGTCGATAGCCTAATTGAATTAAAGAAAAAAAAAGTAAATAATGGCTGCTCTAAAAAACAATAATTAGAACAGTCAAAGAAAAAAAAAATTCCTCAACAACCTATTTAAATTTTCACTTCAAATTTTTAAATTCATTAATTTTTACTATTCAGAAACTTTTACTTACAAAACCTTCAAATATTTACTATTCAGATATTCATCATAAAAAAATTTAAATTCAGATTTTTATCCATTTGAATATCATGATTTAAGATATTTTTTCCGTTCATTTTTTTTGAACTTAGTAAATAAACTAAATATTATTATTGGGGTGAGGTGGCTTGATTAGAGAGCATTCCTCTGTTGCTTATTGAATTGCTCTAGTGAAAAAGAAATTGAGATTGAAAAGTAGATAACAGAAGGATAATTTTGTCTAATATGTTTGTAAAGAAAATTTAATATTAATTTTATTCAATTTTAATAAGTAATAAATATATAAACAAACAAATAACAAATAATTAATTGGGTAAAAATATTTAAATTTAATTCCATTCAAAAAAAATATTTGAATTTTATTCAATTTTAAGTAATAGATATATGAACAAATAACAAAATTTTAATTGGGTAAATATTTAATTTAAATTACATACCATTCAAAAAAATATTTAAATTTTTAAAAAAAGTTCCAATGAAAAAAAATGATATTCAAATAGTAAGAAGTTGATGGATATAAGCCGAAGTTTGCCATTTATTTAATTTAACTATAGAATCCAACCCAGACATATCCTCTCTTCCTCCTCCTCTCCTCTCAATTAACAAAACCTACTTTCACGAATCACGCTGCCCCCAAATCTCTCCTCCGATCAGCAATCAAATTCCATCCGCTGATCCACACCTTCGCGAAGAATCAAATCTTGCAACACAAACTAGATGGAATCGGCGTAGTTCGGTAGGTAGAGCCTCTTCCAAAGGAATTTTCTTTTTCGCACAAAAACGCAGCCAGACGGTTTGGAAATTCGCTCGATAATTGGATCGGATCGTGCACTGTAGATTGATTCTCCGAACCACGGTGGCACTGATGGACTGTTGCTTGCTCTTGTAGAAGGTCCGAATTTCAAGTAAGGTACTTCAGAAGCAAACAATTTTGCTCTTGTAGTGTTAAGCACAGCCAAGTTACAAACTTTCCAAATATACTTCTCCAGTTGTCTCTACCAATTTCTGCGTGTCTGATTTTATTAGTTTCCAATGCAAGAAAGTACTTTAATTACCATCTTTTTTTAATTAATTGCCTAATTATAGCTTTCTGAGCATATTGCCTAATTATAGCTTGTTGAGCATGATACTATATAATAGTTGGTCTTGTACTGTTAATCATAACCCCTTTGATAAACATTCCAAAATTACTTTAATTGTCTGTACTACAATTTACTCGTGGTTTGAATGCAACTAGTGATCTTTAGTTATAGACACTTCCATTACAAACATTGAAAATATACACTAATAGCCCTGTGAACACTGGTTTTAAGGGTAAATATAACATTTTTTTTAACAATTTTACTATATTACCTTTTCTAATTTTTGGAAATTTATTGTGCTCTTACTAGAAACAGTAAGCACCCACCTATTTTAAGCAGGTGGTGCTATAATTTGTGATGACTCCAACCCAAAGCCCCAAACTTTTTGTGCTCAGTTCAATTTCCCAATTTTGTGTGTGTGTGTGTGTGTGTGTGTGTCTAAAATTGAATAATGCTAAAAGCAGGTTCACATCCACTGCCATAGTTGTGGTATGCGATCTGAGCCATCTGATTCAAATCTGTTTCAAGATATCAAGAACCCCCCAAAAGCCACAGTGATCTGACACAATCAATTTGAACTGTGGTGATGATATGGTATGTCATAGTTGTGCTGCCACAACAACTATGACAGCATATTGGAACTTGTATTAATCAACACTTAATCCTTTCCTTATCCAACACAATTTGACTCTTTAAACCACAATAAAGTAGGAAAAGACATGGCGATGATGGTCGATCCGCCAAATGGCATGGGGAACCATGGAAAACACTATTTCACAATGTGGCAGACACTGTTTGAGATCGACACTAAATATGTGCCGATCAAGCCTATCGGCCGTGGGGCATACGGCATCGTCTGCTCCTCAATCAACCGAGAAACAAATGAGAGGGTAGCTATCAAGAAGATCAACAATGTCTTCGATAACCGTGTTGATGCACTGAGGACATTGCGTGAGCTGAAGCTTCTTAGGTAAACTATTTGGATATTTCTTTTATTGTTTGTACTATTTGCATAGGTTTAGGATAAAGCTGTGATGAACTAAAATTTCAGTTAGTTTCACAAAGTTATCTTCTTTGTTGTTGTGAAGTACATTTTTTTTTACTTTTTCTGAGACTTGGTTTGTTTTGTTCAATAAACTTCAGGTTTTAGTTGCAAAAGGTTCTTCTGCAAAAAATAAAAGTCAATTCTCTCCTTCTTTTGAAAAACTGCTAATTAACACCAGATCTTTGATATTTGCAGTGCAAAAAGTTATAAAATTTAAGACTTATTTTTCCCAAGTGATGCAAAAATCCTCTACTCTTTAAATTTTTTTGTCATTTGACAAGAAGTGAGCTAAAATTAAAGCAACCACTTACTATCAACCCAATTTTAATTTTAGTTCATTGTTTTTTATGATCAGACATTTGAGGCATGATAATGTTATTGCGCTCAAGGACATTATGATGCCTCCACATCGGAGGAGCTTTAAGGATGTTTATCTGGTGTATGAACTGATGGATACCGATTTGCACCAGATCATCAAGTCACCCCAACCCCTTTCTGATGACCACTGCCAGTATTTCCTTTTCCAGGTAGAGATTTGTCTTAATTAGTGATGCATTGGATCGAAAATTGTCCTTTTGAGGAATTTAGTAAAGCATTTCATGTTATTGGCTGGTATGATTCATGAAAATACTGATATGTATTCATTTTGCAAATGAACTGAATGATATTAAAGAATCTGCTTTGACCATATAAAATTTGGTTATATTGAAACTGAAATTACAAAATTTAGAAATCCCCACTATGTCTTGATAGCATTACTACCAAGCTGGCACAAACAATGCAGTAACATCCTGATTCCTGTACTGTAGTCATCATGTTCAAATTTTAGTACCAGTTAAGCAGCCGTGGGGTGAGCATTGGCAAATGAAAAAAGAGAGACACATTTCAACTTATAAGAAGATAATTCCTGCCTAAACCCAATCTTTCTGAATCGCAGTTGCTACGAGGTCTGAAGTATCTCCACTCAGCAAATATTCTTCATCGAGATCTCAAACCTGGCAACCTCCTTGTGAATGCAAACTGTGATTTGAAAATTTGTGATTTTGGTCTAGCAAGGACTAACTCCACAAAAACTGGCCAATTTATGACCGAGTATGTTGTCACTCGCTGGTACGTTCATGTTTCCTCTATTTCAGTGTTTGATTTTTTATACCCTCCCTCTTGCTTGTTCTTGTGAGGTGTTTCGTATTTTAACATGAGTATAGGTTGCTGGATTAATGATTCTGGTTTTACATGAAAATACCTGTTAACATGACATCACAGGATGGTTGAAACATCAAATTGAAGCCAAACAAAATTAAGCTATTTCAAAAGCTTATATGAACATTGGCAATAGAAACTAATTGGCATTGGAGAAGACCTGACAATTTTTTTTCTAAATTTACATTGAATTTAGTGAATTATGAGACAAATAAAAAATAACAGGTATCGTGCCCCAGAGCTCCTTTTGTGTTGTGATGAGTATGGAACTTCTATTGATGTTTGGTCTGTCGGGTGCATATTTGCCGAGCTGCTTGGCCGCAAACCAATCTTTCCTGGCAGCGAGTGCCTCAACCAACTTAAACTGATAATTAATGTTCTCGGCACAATCTCCGAGGCAGACATGGGTTTTATAGACAACCCCAAGGCCCGCAAATACATTAAATCCCTACCATACACTCCCGGCATGCCACTACGCAGTCTCTACTCAAAAGCAAATCCTCTTGCGGTCGATTTGCTGCAGAGGATGCTTGTTTTCGACCCGTCCAAGCGGATCACTGTGGATGAAGCACTAGTGCATCCGTATATGTCCCCCTTGTATGACCCTGCCATGAACCCTCCTGCTGAGGTGCCGATCGATTTGGAGATCGACGAGGAGATGGGTGTGGATATAATTCGGGAGAAGATGTGGCAGGAGATGCTGTACTATCATCCCGAAGCATCCGTGATAAACCCATGAGTGACAGTGGATTTTATGTACTCTTCTGTACGAGTTTTTGTAGAAGTACATTGGTGGCTTGTCTTATTTTTCCACCTTTTTTTCTTGTATAAAGCTTATTTTTGCGTAGAACGGGACACCTTTTGCTGTTGGGAGATGCGTTTTGATGCTCAACATGCTGTAAATATGTGTTGGTGAGAGTTCAATCGGACATAATTTATCTAATGTATTATTATCTAAGAGTTAACTATGACACCTCATTTTCATGTTCTTCTTTAATTTCTTGATCTTGTGTGCATTTTTGTGTGAATAAGAGGATGTTGGTATACTTGACTGGTCATGAAAAATCTGCCAAATGGTAATTTCTTGTCAGTTTGAAATCTTTTTATTTAATTAAAGTTGAAACTAGAATGAAAGCTCTGTCCTGTGAAAATTAAGAAGGTGAATGATTAATTGACCCTTTCTGATTTTTCTTTTTCATCGTTTAATTTTTACCAGAGAAACTCAAAACTATACCAAAGATAGGTTCCTTGTGAATTTGTGTCAACAGTTAGATCTTACATCAGTAACATCAGATAACGAATTTATTAGAAAATTGATATCTAGTGATAATTTGTTGAAAATAATGTTTTAGGGAATTAGATATCCTTGGAAATAACATCTATGGAATAGTCTGTTCGCTTTCCAAGGTCAATTTAGGCAACTAAGTTCATTTCTAGCATCAAAGAATATATACTTGCGTTATTGAATGCTCTGGTGTACTAATTTATTAAGCAATTTGAATTTTTCATTTGAAATCGTTGTTTGATCATTATGGAACTTTATCTGTTGTGTTTAAGTTGGTCGAGTAAATAATTTATCTGTTGTGTTCAAGTTGGTAAGAGTAAATCTATGATCAATTTGATATAAAATAAAAACTCCAAGGATAAAAATAATACTTATGAAACTATATAACCATTATAAAGTAATATTTTATAACAAAATAATGATATTTTAAGGAATAAAGTAATATTTTAAAATTTTAAGGATCAAAATGATAACCAAATGATACTGAATGATTCCTATTTTTTTCTAAACAAAGTAAAAAAGAAGTGTCTTCATTGATCATACAAGGTCAAACATATCTATATTTGTATTTGATTCAGAATTAAAAACCATATTCATATATATATATATATATTCTTTAAAAAAATATTCGTATCCGGATTTATCTGAATATATATCCCACCAAATATCGGAATATGAATACTAATCCGAATATGAACAAATAATATCCGATCCGTTTACAATCCTACTAGAATAGTATATTGTATATCTGTATCAGAAAACTGATAGTAAAATAATCAGAAAAACACCTATCAGTTTACAATGGGCTTCTAAAAATTGAAATTTTAAGTTGATACTGACATTGGACCTATTACTTGATAAATGGGTATGATTTATTTGGGCTTCTTACTTGACAATTGTTCATCAGACCTCGATATATAATAATATAATTGAGCAGTTTGACTATAAATTAAAAAATTTAGTGGTTAATGAATTATAATTGTTAAATTTAATTTAATTTTTTATTTTTTTATAATATAAATTTTGATTCATTACAGAATTAACCTAATCAAATTCTCTTCAAGAAATATCAGAGTTTGAACCAATTAAAAAGTTCGGTATGAACAAACAATTTAGCTTCAGCAATTTATTTATTTTTTTAATATAAAAACAACTCAGCTTGAACAAATAACATGTACCAGTTCAATTGCCTATGCAACAATTGATTGTGCATAAAAAGTTCAATATTAACAAACAATTTTGCATTTGTGCATTTAAACAAATAGTTTGAACTACATGATGTGACAATGCTTAATTCCAACTTTTATGATGCTTTGTGTAGCACCTACCATACACTCCTTTTATATGTGTGTACCACAAATTTGATTTTGAATTTTTTGTTATAAATTTGAAGTTTTATATATATATCATATTTGCAAATTAAAGTAAAAAATATATAATTTTTTAAAATTTATGAGGATATATGCAATTCGATTTATTTCAGATTGACCTATGTATAGTACAATTCAAAAGATGTACATGTATATATTTAACGGTGAATATATATATTTTATAGCACAGTATTAATTGACATTGAAAGTGATTTCATTGATAATTCATTAATTAAGTTTGAATTAGCATGGATTAAAAAAATCAACCAGAAAATCTGACTGAGATGCTCAACTACTCAAGCCTACCAAGAACCAGACACGTGTCATCAGAATCTTCCTTACAAACATTTTAAAATTTATTTCAAACAACCATAATAATTCGTCAGTTTGTCGTCAATTTTCTTCAAACACTTTCGGCTGGATGTGATGGAAACTAGTTTTCAAATTAGACCAATTGATATATAAAAAAATATTCTTACACTTTACGTTTTATATTTTTCATTTTCATATTAAAATATTTATATTAAATAAATAATTTATTTATATCTAAATTTATAAGTATTTATAATTAATATAAAAAAATATTTATTAGTTTTTTTCTAAATAATTATAGAAAAATTCAAGTTAAAATCTTTTATTGCCTAAATAAAAAATACAATTTGTATAACTTTTAATTCTAATAATACAAAGTATAAATATTTTTATCATTAAATATAAATACTTTCTAAAAAAAATATAAATACATTTGAGATACAGATAAAAGATACAATTATATATACACCCCTCACAACAAAATGCTCTGTACCAGAATACTGTACATTGATTCATGTAACAAGTCTCTCTATAACTATTTATTAACTACCCCAGCGACCTTTCCATTGGAGTTGCAACAGAGTTTCTGGTAACGTAGAAGAACCAAGGAGACAGAGAGCTTCACAAATAATTCTCTTGTTGTGTAGAGATTTGTGTAGCGAGTTACTCTGTGATGAGGGATAAAGGTTTCTTGTACAATTTTACGGAGGATAATAATTAATAAGTGTATTGATTGGGTGCATCGTGACAAATTCAAAGTCTGATTTGATTCTATTAAGTCTCAAATTCATAATTCTAATATAATAAAGATGTCGTTTGAGAATAGTTTAGTTTATTTGTTTGCAGTGCTGATATGATATATTTGAATATTGACATTTCAAAAATCAAACAAAAAGTTCGTTAGTTTCATGAATAGTTGTATAAAGTTATTTATTATTCATAAATTTCATGAATAATATGGATATTGGACAAATTTTTTACGAACATCTATCTAATTCTTTATTAGTTTAGTAGGAAATTAACAAGAATAAACTAGATACCATATAAGTACTATTCATAAACGTATTACTATAGTGGGAGCTGATACACAGATACGGTTGTTGATACCATCGTTGATACGGGTTTAATTATATACATTAAATAAGTTATTATATATGTTAATGATTTTATTATGCAAACTCATTTTGTACAGTGTTATCACTATGCAATTTAAATGAATTATTATGCATATTAATAAATATTTAAGTTAAATAATAGAAATATTATATATAATAAAACCATTTACATACATAATAACTTATTTAATACATATAATAAAATTCATATCAACAATGATACTAATAATGATATCTCCATAACATTTTCCTACTATAATTATCCGTGTACATTTGTAAGACTCATCACATCAATTTCTACTTTTGTCATAGTAGAGAGCATTGTATAAGCTCCTTTGTTTTTACACTTGTACTTTTGTTTGAATTGCCTTTTTCTTTTAGTCAAGGCTCTCAAGGGGCAAAAAATAAAAAAAAAATGTGCACAAGTTAATATTTTTAAACCTATTGAAATAGGTGGATAAAACATGTTGTATGTGCAAGGTTTAATTTTTCATAGAGACTTCTAAGAAATGATACCATAAGATCTAAGGAAGCATGATCAATTGTGATTCTTTACTTTTTACAGAGAATATGTTTTGGTGTTATCATATTTTTGACCATTCCATCAAAATTTGGATGGTTGGATTTGTGTCATTCCAATTAGTTGGTGATGAGTTATCAATCTGATTTGAGTTGTCAGATTGAGACAATTCTCTATTTATTATCAATTTATCTATCTATCTATCTATATATATATATATATATACATACATCATATGATAATGACAATAGAGGTAAATATGAGGCAAATTGTATAGTATTAATTTTGATGTGCATTATTTTATTATATTACAGTGACGGAGCTTGAATCAAATAAATGAGGACGCTAAGATCAAATTAAAAAAAAAACGGAGCTTAAATCATGTTTTTAATTAAAAAAAGATTTAAAGGATATTTGACATTGAATGCTTTTAATGTTGTATCTTATTTTTGAAAACAATATTTTTAAATAGATTTAAAAAGAAATGTATGTATTATGATTTAAAATAAATCGTTAAACGGCCAACTTGTCATTATGTGTTGTCAAATATTTTTTTTAAAAATGTCTGTAATATATCTTCTTCTCAATTAATTTATAATAAAAACAAATTAGGACGCTGAATGATAAGTTTATAATATATCAATAATATAATTTATCAAATATTTAAACCAAATAAATTTAAAAAACTTGAGGGGTTGCAGTGCACTTTCTGTTTATGAAATTTCGCCTCTAATTATATAACATATTATATATGCACTGCCTTTTAAGTCCTTTATTTAATTCGGTCTCTCTATTAATGTCACTTGCTTCTTAATTATATAACGAAATTTCCTAGCATATCAGAAAATTAATAACCCCATTGTTTTAATTAAGTTTGGTCAGATCCCATTAGACATAACTTCTGGTAATGATAGATGGAACATCTTTTTATTTTTATTTTTTTATCCTTCCTTTTTTATAAGGGAAATATTTGAAAGATACCGTCATCAATACCTACTTTATTATTCAAAATGAATTATTATTTATATTAACGATTTTATTAAGCAATTTATTTTATACAGTATTTTTATTATTAATTCAAATATCACTAGTATAAATAATAACTTACTTAAGCTGAATAATAAAAATACTGTATAAATAAATTGCATATCAAAATCATTAATATGAATAATAACTCATTTAATATAAATAACAAAATCAGTATTGATGGCAGTATCTATGTATTAGCTCCGTTTTGATAAACTATCTCTGCTCTATATTCTCTATTATTTCCACAATTTTAAGCTTGGTTCATGCACTATTCTCATACAAAATATGTTAAAACATTAGCAAAATTTTGTAATTCTGTTTTCGAAAAGTAATGGAAGTAGCTCTCCGATTTTGGGGTACTATTATAAAAAAAAATGTGTTAAAATATCATGAAAAATATATAAACGTAGTTATATCAAATAAGTTTTGATAAGGATGAATAAGTCATGTAGTGTATATATGTAACAAATTTTGTAAAGAGATAGGACAGCTTAGCATTTTTTATAATTGTTATTTGTGAACTATAACTTAAATTTTGAACATGTCAGTTATATAGAATCCATAATTTATGTAAATAATACAAATGAAAGATTGTGAAACTTGATATAAAATTTACTGTTCGTCAAACAACTCGGAAATTTGTAATACTCTCTATTTAACGATATTTAATTGAAATATCAAAATAATATTCAAATTACATGAAAAATAATACAAAATATCTAAATTTTTTTCTTTAACTTTTTCCATATATAAGAAAGTATTATTAAAATTATCAAATCAAACCATTATCGATAAATTCTCACCCTTTTGTAATGTTATTATGTTAAATGAACCATATCTTCATTGATTTAATTGATAGAATACTTTGTTCTTAAATTTGTTGTCACTCATAGTGGCATATAGTTGAGTTAATATGGGTAGAGATGTACTCGTCTAATCATTGGCCTAGATAGACTATAGTATATGAAATATGTAGAATCTAGTCACGGTGTTTCCAT
Organism: x Bolboschoenoplectus mariqueter; assembly: GCA_037678475.1. Lineage (NCBI taxonomy): Eukaryota > Viridiplantae > Streptophyta > Magnoliopsida > Poales > Cyperaceae > x Bolboschoenoplectus > x Bolboschoenoplectus mariqueter. Next base: position 2,430,359 of record CM075277.1, read on the forward strand.
AAGTATTTCAGTGAAATATTTAGGAGTCAGGTTCTTAAATTTTCATGTTCGAAATAGTGATTTAAGTAGTTCAATAAGTTCTTCATATGAAAATTTTATAGAATACTAAAATTTACCATTTTTAGAATTTATTTACTATTTTTAATGATTTTTGAAAGATGATATTTTTTGACCTCCAAATATTGGTATTTTTTTTTATTTTGGGGTCATTTTTCAGAAATCATTAAAAATAGTAGAAAAATTCTAAAAATAATATTTTTTTTGTATTCTACAAGTATATTAATATGAAGAATTTATTAAGCTATTTGGATTGACATTTTAGACGCGGAATTTTGAAATTTGATCCATAAGTATTTCGGACCGAAATATTTATGGAAATATATTAGCCAAACTATATATAAATTTTAATGTTTTATATATTTTTGTACAGTTATAATATATATATTTTTTAAGGTAGTATCAAAAAAATTATGAACACTTTATTGTGTTTGATTTGTTATTTGTTCACTAATTACACCTAATAAACTACCAATATATACTCATTTGAAGTAATCAGATGCATCTCATACCAAACACCAATATATCTTTATTTCAAATAGTCAAATATATGACTTGTGCATAAATGTCTTGAAACCACCTTCTTGCAATTGTGAATTGTCAACAGAGCAACCTAACTATTCTGAAAGAAAAAAAAAAGAAGTAAAAATTAATAATTAACAAATAAAAGAACGACCGAACTCCACTGATGACATGATTTCAATGATGATTTCGGTTCACTGTACGCCATGTGCATGGAATAAGTTCCAAGCTGAAATCGACAAAATGCATAATAAACTTTAGTAGCTGAGTTTGTACTATGTTGGATGCTTGGATGTGGCATATCTCGCATTAAATGATCTGTATATTTAAGACACTTTGTTTTATTTAAAATAATTTAGATTAGACTTGACATCTAACTATGAACGTTAAAGTTGAATTAAAAAAATAAGGATAGAGATTGATTAACAATTAATTATTTCGATGATATTAATAATGTTATAAAATCATTTATGTTTTTGAAATATGACAAGAAAAATGTGATATATTTCAATGGTTTATATTTAATGACATCTGATGAAATATCAAGTATATTTTAATTTACATAAAAATTGACACACAACCAATTTAGAAGAAAATCAACATTTATTTGTATTATTATTTTCTATATTTTTAATAAAATATTAATTATCAATGAATCCTCAATCATAAAATAATTTTACGATTAAATTCATTTGAGATAATTTAATCCAACAACCAAGAAAAGTTTTTTTCATTTTGGTCCACTGTAAACCAGGTTCATGCAACAACAACAGAACAAGTCTTTATTTTAGTTTGCTTCAACCAATGAACTTCAGAGGGAGATTCCAAAGCTCTCTCTTTCTTTCTTTTTCCTAGCTATTGCTCATCATTTTTAAACTTTTTCCTTTTCTAAAAAAATTCCCATAATTTTATCAAAAGATAATTTCATAGTGCACCCCTAGAAGTTTAACATTTAGCAGAAAATGCAAGAGGTTTTTCTTGGAAAATTTTATGCTTGAGAATATAAATATGAAGACAGGTTCTTTCAAATTTGAAACATCAATAATTCAATAATAAATTCAAGTTGCTCTGAGATAATCATAAAACTAAACTAATTACATATTTTCAACACAAAGCATTATTAACGCGGCCAATCAATTCCGAGCAATGAAGTATTTCTACTAACCATGCTGAAAGTTCATTATGAATATTTAAATTTGGAAGGCTTCTCATATTTATTTTTAAAAAAAGTCTTTTACAAACTTTTGTAAAAATAATAGTATAATCATGGGGTTTAAGTGCAAATAGCTCCATGTGATTTGATTTTTCTCCACTTGCTTCCTCCAACTGGCCTATAAATTCCACCCCCTTACAAGCCCCAATTCCCTTTTCCCTCTTCTCTCTTCTTCCTCACTAAGCTTTCCTTCAATAAGGAATTGCTGCCATCATTTTTCTCTTCCCTATTACCCCATTTTTGTAACATCTAAATCCAATAATTCCATCTCAGATTGCCCCCCTTTTGCCATTTAATTTTTCACTTAAGAATAGTGAAAAATTAATATAACATATACTTGGTCAAACCCATTGTCTTTTTTTTGTTGTTGACTTAGTTCTACACTTCATCACAAGGGGAGGTTCTGTCAAATTTTTTTTCAAATATTTTTTAAGCCATTTTAAAATTATCAATCTCTATATCTTCTCATTTTTGGCTTTGGAAGTGATATCTTTTTAATCATCTTTTGGTCATTGCTAAGGGGAGGTTCTGCCAAAATTTTCAGAGAATTTTTTCGAAGCCACAATTATCGATTAATATTTGATATTTTCTGTTTTCATCATAGTTTTAGATAAAAAAAAATTATTTTCAAATTGTCCAGATGCAAGATGATTGCCTTATGTTAATGCTTTCACTTATCGATGCATCCAATTTCGGGTTTATGATAATTGGTTTGGCTCTCCAGCGGCGCACCCACGTCGCTCAATCATTCTCTGTCGCCTTCCTCTACTGGTTCTACGTCTTCTCATGAAGTAAACATATTATTAGAAAATCTTTTTATTATCACTATAAGCAAAGAAAACAAAGTTTAATAAGTTTAATTAATGGCTGCACCCGGTGGAGTCTCAACTTCCGGTGGTTCTGATAAAGAAATTTTGATTGATGAGAGAAAAAGAAAGAGGAAGGAGTCGAACAGAGAGTCAGCACGGCGGTCCCGTATCAGAAAGAAAATCCAGTTGGATGAACTAACATCACAAGTCAGTGATCTAAAGAAGGAGAGAAACAATCTAGCTTATGCTTTGTGCGAAATGAGACACGGTTGTTTGATCGTAGAAACGGAGAACTCTATTTTGAGAACTCAAGCTCTTGAGCTTGTGAACAGGTTGGAGGAATTGAAAATGATAATTAGGCATATGGATAGTTTAGTTGTAGATCCATGGTACCTGAACCAGTATAACTATTGCTAGGTTGAATTGAAGCAATATGTGCATGTAAATAAATTAATATGGTGCTTTGTTTTTGGGTACTTTTGGAGGTATAAAATTTCTAAGAACTTTACATGTACTGAAGTCACAATTGTTGAATAGTATAATTATTGTAGCAAAGTTCTCTTCTTTCTTTTTTTTTTTTGCTCTCATGAACAATAATGGAGATAATGACCTAAGATAAATAAATGGGAAAGTAGAAATTTAATTAGAATGGTAACTAAGTACCTAACACTAATGAGAATCTACCACTTAATTTAATTAGCACAACAAATCAGTTCCGTGTTATGATAAAATTCTATCTCACATTAAAAAATGTTGTATCTAGAAAACAAAGACTGCATTACTATCTGAAAATGAGATGACTTCTTCCTTGAACCCCCCCCCCCCCCCCCCCCCCTCCAACCCTCTTTTTTCTTTTGAGATAGTGACTATCCCCATTTTTCTAAAGCAACTTTTCAAAGTCCAGAAAAATCCAAATGTGGAAGTTGGTGTTGGATGGAACAGTCAGATTTATCTTTTAATTAATTGATGATACAAATTTAATGTACTAATTAGAAAAAATATGGGCCTTGTAATATGAGAACTGGTGGTACATAGCCTATCTTTCCCTAAGCTTCCTGAGCTATCCAAACTTGTATTAAGCTCCAACCATGATATAAAACAAAAAATATGTAGAACACAAATATAAGTTATGAATATGAAATAATTATAAGCCCATTGGGCCCAATGAGTCCCTCTCCAGCGCCTTAAAATTTATAACAATATTGGTATAGACCTTTCAATGTAATGGTATTTTATTTTATAAAATATATCGGTTCCCTTTTAGAAGATATTGTTAAAAATGGAGCATATATATACATGGAGATCTCTTGATAATTATTATTTTTAATAATTTTGATAGTTAATTTTTAAATAATTTTGAAATATTGTTTTAGAAATTCTCAAAAATAGAAAAAAAATTGAAAAACATATTTTTTTAAACTTATAGATGGATTATGTTTCAAATTTCATATAGTTTAAAAGTCATTTGATATTTCATCAAAGACCATTAAATATTAACCGTTGTAAATATCATATAATTTTGATGGTCTTTGATGGAGTATCAAATAATGCTTAAATTTTATGAAATTTGAAACACAATCGATCTATAAATAAAAAATATGTTTATAATTTTTTTTTTCTATTTTTTCTTTTTTTTTTAAATTATTTGAAAATTCGTTGTCAAAGTTGTCAAAGTAATAATTATCAAGGGATTCCTACTCTATATATATATACGTTTATATATAGAATTTGCTTGGTGTTTTATTGTACGGTGACCATCACATAGTTGAACTCCAGATTTATTTGTTTATTTGTGTGTGTAAATAATTAAAGCATATGGGAAATATGTGCTCATGAGGAGAAATTGAAACATTGCTTTCATATTTAAAAATATCAAGTGTGAAAAATACTTTCTGAGTCAAATGTACAAATTTAATATCTTGTAGTCATCTTTTCAAAAAAAAAAAAAATAGACTTCCAAATTCATTTCTTGTTGTTAGTTTAGTGAATTTCAGTTTATTCTTTATGCTCTCAATGCTCTCAATTTAATATATTTCGAATATTGAATAAAAATATCACACATTTCATTAAAAAATAATTACATGATATTTTTTTATGATAGATCCATTAGTTAAAAAGTTAAATATTATCATAAAAGTTAATTGTTAATTATCATTATGTTATTAATTAAAATGTAACAAAAAATTATAAAAAAAAATGAGACTAAATTAGATATAAAATTAACCAGATTTAAAAAACATTTTTCTACCATACTTCAAAAGCCCAATTTAAAGTGATATGTGGGCCTCTAAAATATATATCCAAATTTCAAAAGTATCTGAATCTAGATAATTATTTAAATCTGTATCTATTTTTTAATTGAAAATCATATTCATTAAGAAAAATATTCGAATCCGTATTCATATCTGACAACTATACAAATTGAATCGCTTGCCAGGGCATCATTAAACATCTTGTTAAGCTCAGGGTTCTGGCTTTTAATTTCCCAAAAATGAAACCCGTGTGCCATCTCAAACGGCATCTCTTTATCCTTTTTCATGAACCAATCACCGATGTATAGCGAAGGTTTCAGTAGAAAATCTTCGAGATGAAAACGGACGGACGTAGGGCAACAAATTGAAAGAGACTTCCTTGTTGGTGACAAGGCGTGACATAGGCGTAAGGTCATGGACCGGCTCCGAGCCTGCACGAGCGAGCACCCGGATGCCAAAATGGGTTAATACGCGCAAAAGGCGGTGCAAATGATGGAAGAATTCCGGGGGTTTCAGGGGCGGAGGTTCAAAAAGATACCCTCTACCAATCATTGATGACCTCCTTGATGAACTCCACGGTGCCAGTTGCTTCTCTAAAATCGACTTATTTTCGGGATATCACAAAATACGCATGTGTGAGCCTGATATCATTAAAACCTCCTTTCGAACCCATGCTGGCCATTATTAGTACACCGTCATGCCTTTTGGACTCACGTTTGCGCCGGCTACCTTACAAACAGTTATGAATGAGATCCAATCTGATTCAAATATTGAATATATATCTCATTAAGTAAAAAAAAACACACATCTGATGAGCACTATATCTACTATTTTTTAGAATCGAATTAGTATGTTCGAAAGTATTTTCTAATGCCTTTTGGGATCACCAATGTGGCTGGCGCCCTTTTCCTTTCTTTCGAAACCAGCCCTACTGCTTTTTGATTTTGAAAAAGGACTGCTTCGGCATCAACCACAGCTTTATTTTTGGGATGGACAATGTTTTGGTCAGTCAGGCTTTGGCGGATTGCGGGGATGACGAGCAGCTAAGAAAGGAGGCTTATTTAGCTACGGGATAGGGGAATCCTTCTTACCAGTACGTCGTCTTCATTCTCATAATTGGAACAGGGGCCATCAAGAATAGTGTATGGTCGATCCCTGTGTCCGTACTGATTTTAGTGCTCCGCTAAAGAAGTGCTTTGATCCAAAGTCGGTATGAAATCAAAAGCTGTTGAGCTCTTTGTTCGAGGCCGATCCCCCAATTTAGAGTCCGAATCAAGGGCGTATGCGTCCGAACTCATTGGTTGCTCTTCCACTGAAAGGCTGATCTCCGGATTTGACTAAAAAGAATAGAATGGACGCACTCTGCCCTGTCAACAATATAGATAGAGTTTCAGTGCTTTTGGAATGAAGAAGGCGACGAATTAAGGGGACGAAAGAAAATAGTCCTCACTTTCTTGTTTCTCTACTTTTGATTATTATCACAATCAAGTGAAATTAATTATACCTTTTTTCTTTGTTTTTTGTTCTTTAATTACTTTCAGTTACCGTTGCTTGCAAATGGAGAAAATTAATAACCCTAACTTATCTTTAATTTAATTACTTTCAGTTACCTTTGCTTGCAAATGGAGAAAATTAATAATCCTAACTAGTCTTTAATTATTCTTGCCAAGTTGTGAGTTAAAGTGCAAAGTAGGAGAATGTAAAGCAAGGATGAGAATTGTGCAGCAAATTAAGCAAGGAATTAACCTAGTGCTACAAGCATAAGAGGCAATTGATTTCTTATACACATATATTATTATTGATATTGTTTTGTTGATACTGACTTTGTTATATAAGTTAAATGAGATATTAAATTATTATTTCTTTTATGACTTTATTATGTAATTTATTTTTTTATAGTATTTATTATTATTTAACTTATGATTAAGTGAATTATTATTTAGATTTGTGATATTTAAATTGAATAATAAGAATATTTTCAAAAATAAATTAAATATTAAAGTTACTAATATGAATAGTTATGCATTTAACTTGAATAATAAAGTCGGTATCTTTCTGATATTTTTCTATATTGAAAGTAGACAATACGTGAATCTTTCTTCGGAATGTTAATTGGACGATGGGACGATCAAAATTTAAATACAATATCAAGTAAAATCAATGAGAGATCTCTAAATTGGTGATAACATTTTATATATAATCATAGCAATATTTTTTTATAAAAAAATTATATTTAACTTTACTATATCGGCGATGATTATATAAGATAACTAAATCAAGTCTAATATTTCTTCCCATGCAATTAAAAAAGAAAAAGCCACATCCTCATGCATCAATTTCTTAGATCAAATAAGAACTAATCACCATCCAATCTATGAGGATTAAATCAAAACAAATAAGCAAAAATTAACCTTGAATTCATAAAGAAGAGAAATAAATCGAAAACAAGTTTAATACCTTTCATTATAACTTGCAAAAAAGAAAAAGAAAAAACTATTTACACAACATGAAATGTTTATATGTTTCTCACTATCTTTACTTTTTCAACAGGAAATTCAATATTTTTCTTCACAAAAGAGAGCAGCTTTTCAAATTTTTACATACCAGCACCATAGATAGAAGAGAGCACAGATCCAAATTGCGTTTACTCGAGCGGAGTTCATCATCAAGAGATCATAAATTCAAGAAAACAATGCTCTGTTTGTCATCAGACATCACCAATTCCTGACATTATATAATGCACTGAAGGTCCATAAACGAGAAACCTTCAGCTTAGAATTTAAGACATGGATTCCATAAGAGTTTAGAAAACTACTGTTTGTGCGTTGGAGAGAGAGGAAGATTGGATCAAAAACAGAGGAATAAGAGCAGAGGTGTTTAGAACAGAGTAGGTTCAGATATTACACTGATAACAAAAAAAAAAAAGAAGAGAATTAATTGGTAGGGAATTTATTTTGGGATTGTAAAAATGGTGAATAAAAATATCAACTTGGTAAGTGGAATAGTAACAGGAATAATGTTTTTGGATCCTTTGAATTTTTGTTCTGTGATAAGTTATAAGTTGATTCTCGAATTTTTAATTTGAATAAATATTTTCAAGCTATGCAACTTGTGATAACATTATTTTTTTAATTTGTAAAAACTTGTTAACTATTTTAAATATTATAGACATTTAATTAAATAATAATTATATAATTGTGCGGCCCTTTTTCGCGGCCCACGCGCGAGGCATCGGCGTCCTCGCTCACGGGGGAAGAAGGTGCAGGTACATCCCTGCGCGTGTTTGTGCGCTCAAGGACTTATTATTTAGGTGATTGTGGGAACTTTTATTTTCCGACGGGCGCGAGCCCCCGCCGTTAATTACCCCGGCTCTCGCCTCGGGAACCTCTGATTAATGGGCTAAACTAATCAAAATATGTGGATCAGATTTGTGGCTTTATTTCTTCCTTCCCATTTATTATAATGCATACTTGAAATAACCCAAAGGTATAACTTTGGATAATAAGACTAAAGACGTATGATCTAAAGTCAGAGAAACGTATAATTTCTCATAAATCAGAGATCGAGGATGTATAATCCTATTGATCTCACGGAGTTCGAATGTGAAGCGCACTGCCAACTCGATACTCAAAGAACCAGAGATGTTTGATCTCTAAAAAGGTTCATGTCAAAGACAAGGACGTATAATCCTAAACAGTCTATTGACCTTCCAAGTCCCGAATCTGAAGCGCTATGCCAATTCAAAACCTAGGAGAATTGGAGGATCGGGAACATATAATTCTTTATCGATTTCCAAAATGAGGTACATTAAACCTGAAGCGCACTGCCAATTTAATGTTCTCGAAACATGATTTGATATGATTTGGTATGTTGGTATGTTTTCACCAAGTTTTGGACTTATCTGCATATTTGGCATATTTGGCCAGAGATTTGGACATATTTGCATATTTGACCTATTTTATCAAGAGTTTGGACATATTTGTATATTTGGCATGTTTGGCCAGAAATTTGGGTGTATTTGTATATTTGACATATTTGACATGTTTGGTCAAATGTTTGAGTTTATTTGCATGTTTGACATATTTGGTCAAATATTTGGACACATTTGTATTTTTTGACATATTTGGTCAAATATTTGGGTATATTTGCATATTTGACATATTTGGTCAAAGATTGAGACATATTTGCCTATGTGACATGTTTGGTCAAAGATTTGGGCATGTTTGTATTTTTGACATATTTGGTCAAATATTTGGGTATATTTGCATATTTGACATGTTTGGTCAAAGATTGGGGCATATTTGTGTTTTTGACATATTTAGTCAAATGTTTGGGTACATTTGCATATTTGACATGTTTGGTCAAATATTTGGACATATTTGACATATTTAAATATTTTGTTTTGTTTTATCAAAATATAATGAAGTTTAATTATTTTGAACATTTTGATTTGTTTTATGACATGATTCAATCATTTTTGAATATTTTTGATTTATTTTATCAAAATATGGCATAATTTGATTATTTTGAATATTTCAATTTGTTTTGTCAAAATATAATGTAATTTAATTATTTTGAATATTTTGATTTGTTTTATCAAAATATAACATAATTTGATTATTTTGAAAATTGCTGATTTGTTTTATCATAATTTTCACTTATTTTTAAATATCCTATTTGGTATTTTGAATTTATTTTATACATATATCATATATCTTGAATTTTCTTTTATTTATAATATAAAAAAGAAAATAAAATAAAATCAAAATTGACATTTTATAGTCTTAAAAATATTCATAAATGAAATCATGATTTTTGATATATTTTTCATAATTTATGGGCTTGAGAAATCATTTTTATTTGGTGTTCAAAGTTTATTTTCAAAACAGATTAATATGGGCCGTCAGATTTGGGCCCATGCATCAAGATCTGAACTTAAGTTCAGTTTTTAAAGCATCTTTTAAACTGGGCCGTTGGATCTCTGGCGCGCATCAAGCCTTCTCTGGGCTGTTTGAATTTCATCAAGATTCGCACTTTGAGATGCATCAATATTCGTGCTCATCCTCCCCGACACTGATCGAGGCCCTGCCGGCGTCGGATCTCCGATCAGGAGGCATGGCTGGCATCGCCGGAGCGTGGGGAGTCCATCGGCGGTGGTCTCGGCGGCGGCGGCGGCCTGGATCGCCGGAAATGGGGGTAACCACCTGGTTTCGGTTGGGAAGTTGGCTGAGATGAGATTTTGAGGGATTTGAGCTGATTTTTGACAAATTGACTCGATTCCTTTATCATATAGCATCGTCAGAACATGTTTATCAAGATTTTGAGGCTTAATTTGAGTTTAATCCATCAATTTTGCAACTTTGGCCATTTGGTACCAAACTGGTTTCGGGGCTTTGGTACCAAATGGTATTTCATAGCTTTCCTTTGCAATTTTCTTTCAATTAACCTTCCAAACAGTGTCGTTTAGTATGTTTGAACATGTTTGGATGATCAATTTCATCAATTTAGATGTGCATTGTCCTTTATGCACATTGGGTCATTTCTGGTTTTATTTTCAATTTGGTTTCCTTTTGATTTCATCACATTCTTCTCAAATTGCATGTTTGATTATGTTCATTTGGGTCAATTACATGTTTTAGAAAGGTTTTATATCAATTTCACACATGAATTTCACTTGAACACGAGTTAATTTCATTCTTGCACTTTTCTGGTAATGGTCCAGAGCCAACTCAATTTCAATTTTGACAGACCCAATTTCAAAAATTCACAGAAAATCACAGAAAATCCCAAAAATGGTAAAATTTGATGAGTGAGTGCATTAAGACTTGTTCTAGATGCCCATGAAATTTTAAGTTAATTGAGTGAAAAGAAAGTATGATTATTGTATTTTTAGCAGACTGGACAGAAATGCCCTTTCAGCTTTATTAAAACCAAATTTGGCTTAACCTATGGATTAAAGCCTGGTTTAATTATTCTAAATCCTTTAAAACATCACATGAGGTGTCATAAAGGTGAATTAATCAAGGAATTTTGGATTTTTTGAATCAAAAGAAGAATGAACTTCTCAGTTTGACCCAAAGTTGACCTTTTTGGAGTTTTTGACAGATGAGATTGTAAAATTCATAACAATTCATAGAAAATTCCAAAAATTATAAAATTTATATGGTAAGTTGGTATAAACCTAATCTACATGACTGTGAAATTTCATAAGAAATTAACAACCAGGCTGAGAGATATGGATTGATCTCTCAGCTGGCCAGAAACAGGAGTTCACTGGACTCAAACCAGTATTGATGTTTATTGCTTTTCCATTGCTCAATTATGAACTTGAGCTATTAAGCACATCAGAGAACATGAAGGAAAGAACTAAAAGGAAAATAAAACCAATTTGCACCAAAATATCATATATTATAACAAATTGAAATACAATATTCATATAAAACATGGGATTTTGTTTTTCCATGGAATTTTGACAGCATAACAGCTTGTATAAAGCCATTATTGAGCTTTACACAGCCACTGCACATGTGCACAGGGCTTGAGAGAGAGAGGGGATGAGCATGTGCCCATCCCCATGAAACCAGATTGGCATGTGCCAATTGGCTGGAGTATGCTGCCAAAATCCATGGTGAACTCACCATGTGAGCTCCTGAGACTCAAGCTCAGCCACCAATTGAGCTCTGGAAGGAGGGAGGCACATGTGCACCTCCCCAGCCATGGGGCTAGCCATCTCACCCAGCAAGGTGAGACTGGCTCCTTGAGCTCAATTGAGACTGAGCCAAGCTCAAGGCTTGACTCCTATGGCTCTTACCTAGCTATTCAAGACTTGGTTTCTCCTCAGCTAGCTTTTTTTTTTTTTGTGGAATTTGGTGGAGTTGAGATTTTGGCAGAGTTTTGGCTATGTTGCTCTCTCTTTTTTTTTTTCTTCTTCACTGGGGGTCTATTTATAGCCCAGAGGGCATGGTTTAAGCCTCAGGGCTGAGCTGGCATCATCCCAGCCCTTGGTTTGATCAAGTGGCCAGGATTGAGCCAGCCAGGCCTGTGCTGGCCTGAGGCTTGTCCTTGGAAGATTCCTCCAGCTAACTGGCGCTCAGAGCTCTCCATTGAGGTGCCTACATGTGTCCCTGACACAGGCCTGGGGAGAGAGAAGGAGCCGTTGGCTTTGTCTTCTTCCTTGGGTCAGTGTGTCATGCCTTTCGGGTGTGAGCATATCCCGAATATTCCTTGGCCTTGCTGGCGCTTGACATGTCACCAAGGTGCCACTGAGTGTGCCCAACGTGTCAATTTGGCTGCTTGAGTGCTGAGTTGTGCCAACTGACCATATCCAAATCAGACCAAGGTGCCAAGTGGTGCACCTGCCAATTGAGTGCTTTTCACCCCAAATTGGCACTTCAGGCAGCGTCGTGGAGGTGTCTTGAAGCTTCTCCAGGTGTTGGCTCGGCTTCTAGAGCTCCCAATTGCTCTGTCACCTTCAAGGTCGAGGTACTTTCTCCTTCGATTTTCTCTTTGTTTACTTTACTATTTTCAATGCTGTTTGTGGCATTGAACTCCCCTTAGGATGTAGATTAAGTCCCTAGAATGGTTTAAGCCAACTCGCATTGTACACCTAGACTCCATTTTCGAAGCTCCACTGAGCTCTGGAGCTCGAGGAGGAAGAAAGGAGGGAGAGAGAGAGAAATTCAAAAGGTTTCTCTCGCTTGGGTTGGGTGCACGTGAACCGTGCTTTGGTTTCGGGCTTGTCAGAGGGAGGGAGCGCTTGCACCGCGCTCACCTCTCTTTCCCTTCTTTTCTTTTCGCTGGCCAAAATAATTCTGGGCGCTGGGCCCCCTTGGCAGTGAGACTGAAGGAGAGGGGCCCAGTCGTCAGGTTTAATGAGACACAGCCCCAGCGAAAAACTGAGGGTTGGGCTGTGGGCTTGGTCCTTGTGCACCAAAACGTATTGTCAGTGGTATGGTGCATGTGTACTGGGTCCACGCAAAGCGCCTTTAACACTTTGTGTGTATGACAGGCGGGTCCCAAGGGCAGAAGTCGTGTTTGAGCTCCCCAGATTGCACCCAGAGTGTTGCACATCCCCCAAATTGCACCCAGAACTATCTCCAGTTCTGATTTTTTGTATTTTCTTTATTCCTTTTTCCATTTTATTTTATTCTTTATGCAAAAATCCATGAAAAATTACTGAAAAATCACAGAAAATATATTCCATGATTCTGTTATTTTGGGTAATATTTTTGGTATTTTTGGGTGTGAAATTAGGCATTAATTTCACTTAAATCATTAATTGTATATGATTAGGCATATTAATCTTATACAATTAATATTTTGGCATGATTATCCCAAAGAATCATTTTTTAATTCCAAGGGATAATATTTGGGGCATTTTTCATGAATGAAATTCATGATTTTTGGATTTGGCATGTTTAATTATATGAAATTGTTTCTTGATTTCATATAATTAGGGTTTTGTGCATATATTTTTTTGCACACATGTGTATATATTTTTTGAAGGGGGTTTGGTATGATTATTTCATGAAATTATTTTTTTAATTTCAAGAAATAATTTTGGGATTTAATAAATCATGAGATTGGACATAATTTCATGATTTAATATTTGACATGGCTATTTCATGAAATTGTTTCTTTAATTTCAAGAAATAATTTTATGAAATTGAACATAATTTCATAATTTCAAATCTTTGGTATAAAAATCACATGAAATTATATCATTAATTTCATGCAATTTAATTTGTGTATTTTTCTGGCAACTTTTAAACAGCAAACAAAGAGCCACCCACCAGAACTGGTCATGAGGCTTTGCTGGCCGAGAGGCCTGTTCTGGTGCCAATGTCTTTCCTTTCTTTTTTTTTAAGAGCCTTGAGGAAACAAGGGTGTGTCCCTGTTCTTCAAGTTAGGGATTGGTGCACATGTGCCTCCCTGTCTCTCGTTTTATTGGCTGGTTATTTTGCTTTTTGAAAAAAAATGAGATTGGGCACATGTCCTTTCTCTTATTAAAGCACTGGGCACATGCCTCGTTGCTCCCTTGAAAATCAGGATTGCCCCCGGTACAGGGGAGATGCTGCCGGATTTTCCTCTTTTCCTTTTGCAAAGATTTATATTACTTCATAGGCTTATCATCTTTTATTTTGTGTTTTTCGCAGGATATTATGGCTTCCTTTCAGGGTCCTATGCCTTTATATTCGCCGGGTCATTTTCCACCTCTCATGAAAGACCCAGCAGATTGGACACCCCAAGGCCCTGATCACACTGGCACATACAACATGATAGGGAACAACCTCGTCATGAGAGAGTATACTCCGTGTACAGTGAGGGTGTTGAGCCCAAGTGTCGGGACGACTAGCCCGCCTCCTTTGCACCTTCTGGGCACGGAGATGACATCATATCGGGCGTGTCCTTGGGACGACAAGCGTGTGCTCCGCGGGACTTTAGAAAGGCGCCCCCGACAAGTGGAGTGGGTCCAGTTCACCTTGCTTACAGAGGAAAGCATGCTCAAGCAAGCGGGGATTTATGAGGCGGTGTACCTCTCGCTTTTTGGATATACCCAGGACATATCCTTGTTTCGGGCATTTGCCGAGCGCTGGAGCTATGTCACGAACACCTTATTCACGGAGGATCGTGAGATGACTTTGAGCCTATGGGACCTCTCCCAGTTATCAGGGTTGCCGATCTATGGCCTTCCGTATGATGAGCATTGCCTCAGTGGAGTGGATCTCCTCAGCCTGAGGCCAGACGGGACTCCGATGTACCCGGCGTCTCTTCGTCAGGTATATAAGATTTATCATGAGATTTTAGGGGACCGAGAGGGTGTCTCCTTGGGCCAGTGGGTTTCTTACTTTGCCGATGCCCCGACACATCCCCGTACCTCTTTTGCTGATCCTTGCGATCCTTTGGGAGTAGGATTATCGACTGGTATCGTGCATAGGGGGTCCAAACCAGGCTTGGGGTCCATTACTACCAGGATTGTGGACGAGGAAACATTATTGACTGCCTTTCTATCATGGTGGCTGTGCTATTTCGTCTTGCCCAGTTCTCCAGTTGGCAGGATCAGGCCTTCTTCATTTGTTGTGGCTAACATCTTGGCTCGGGGACATAGGGTTTCCCTGGCTATCCCGGCGTTGGCCAACATTTATCGATCTCTTCGCGGGTTAGTTTCCTCTCGCGATCCTTCTTTCAGTGGGGAGGTCATCCCCTTTCATTTCATCAGTGGTTGGCTTCATGCACACTGGATGGGTCTTTATACCCCTGTACTTTCTCAGGAGATACGGGTTATACTACCCTATTTGTCCGATATAGCTTGTGCTTCGGCATCATCCCTTTCTCCCAAAGATGCTCGCTATCGTTTCTTCCGTTCGCGAGGGGCACTCCAGAGATCTGAGGTACGCGCTTTTTCGCGTAGGATGCCCAGAGGTTCAGATAGACTTGTTGTGGACATTCCACGGTCTAGGTTGGTTCAGGGGATTTTAGAGGATTCGGCAGCCACTGAGCACCTCATTAGCATTCGGTGTGGCTTTTTACCTCTACGCATCGGTGAGCATATTATCTTGGAGCCATACTCTCCTCACCGTTGTGCCCATCAGTTTGGATATGACCAGGGCATTCCCGAGTTGCTTTCCCGTCCCGAGTCGCTTTCTGCAGACCTGGAAGGTTTGAGTAGATGTTGGTCTTCCATACTTCGCGTGGGTACGGGTTCCCAGTTTACCATGCTTCGGGCTTCACGCTCAGAGGTGATTTTTACCGCCATGTATCATAGGTGGTATACTCACACTATCTCTGCATATCAGGCGATACTCCCTGCCGATATGGCACGTGTGACTTGTCCACTGCCGGACAAAAAGAAAAATGAAAAGAAGCGGCGGAGATCTCCTTCCTCTTCCTCTTCTCGCGCCTTACTTGATTTTCAGGGCTTCGACAGCAAGGTGCCATTAGATTCTCCTACCGCTTCTCAGACAGGTGATATTATTTATGGCCTCTTTTGTTTACTGTATTTGTATCCTTGAAGTTTCTTATGTGACTTCTTTATGATATACTGATGTCGGAAAAATTGCAGGAGGGTCGACCGACAGAGAGGCACCTGACTCCGTCTTGGAGGAGCTCTTTATTTTTCGAGCGGGTTTGCCAGGTACTTATATTTGCAAGGTCCTTTGCATTCAGGGAAATGATCGTTCTTCCCTTATATTCTCCTTGATTTGTTTCTAGGCTTTGAGAGCGCCGACCCTTCTACAACGGAGGCCAAGGAAAACTTACCCACCGTCTTGGGGGACGAGGCAGTCGTAGGTATGATTTTTCTTTCAGAATATTCTACTAAATGTCCTTCACATAATTTCCCTTGCTTATTTCACTTTTCTTTGAAACAAAAGGGGACGCTGGGAGTCCATTAGCACCAGCTCTCGGCGGAGAATTTGCTTCACTTGCGAGAGTTTCTCCGTTGAGGGAAGCGGAAGATTTGGCTGTCCTTCAGGAGCCTATCATGATTAGTGACTCAGGTATAATTCCATTGTCATTTCACCATCTCACAATACCTTACTCTCTTCATTTCTCTCTTCGGGGATCTTATTCCTGTTTTTAATTCAGACCCTGAAGATTTTGTCATTGCCGAGGCGACCGGCACAGAGTTCGGCGATAGGTCTGATGTCGGGTACGACGACAATATTGAAGAGGAGCCTGACGAAGAGATTGAGGCAGAGCCAGAGGTTGAGCTCGATGCAAGATTCAACGTCGTTCCCGAAGAAGACTTCGAGGTGGACCTTGAGGAGGAGAGACCCTCGGGTGACATTTCTCCCGATGGTACGTGCTCTTATATCCCTCACTTTGGATTTCATGTTTATATTGCATGTGATGACATTGATTTGGTTTGTAGGTCCTTCTGTATCGGAGATGCGGCATCTGTTGGAGAAGCTATGTTCCCTTAGCAACTCTACTCGAGCCCACCGTTCATTGGACCTTCGCGTTTTGGATTTGGTCCCTGTTTCCGGGAACTTTCCTGATTTCCAGGGGGTGATTGACGACTTGATCGTCCCCTGTCAAGAGCATTTGTCTTGTATAACCCGCGAGCGTTTGGCCTGGGCTTTCGGGGAGAGACGAAAGACTCTCTCGACTCTCGCGACATCGGTGTCTCGTGCCGAGTCGGAGTTATTCTCACTTCGTCACCGCCTCAGGGGTCTCCAGGATCAGCTTACATGTCACCTGACTTTCAGTGCAGGTATGCTAGCTTCTGGGGCTGATTACAGGGCTTCTAGCCACCTAGCTGATCAGACCCAGTCACTCAAGAGTGAGATCAAGGGCATGGAGGGTTTGGTAGACACCGCCTTCTCTACTCTTCGTGACTACTCATATGATTATGAGGCCGCCCGAGCTAGCGTAGACGACCTAGTGGCTGACGAGGAGCGTCACTTTACCGCCGCCTGTTCTTTGTTTACCCGGATCGACGGGTTCTTGGCCCAGCTGCGTAGTCGCTATCCTAGCCTTTAGGGTGGCATTTGTTTGTATTTTTGGCATTTTGTTTGTTTTGGACATGGTTTTAGTTATTTATTTTTGAGGAGCTTAGGTTTGTTATTGTATTTTGTATAATGCATGGATTGAGTATATGTTTTGGGAAGATTTATATTATTATCGGCATTTTGGTATTTTGTTATTTTGTTAGGCACAAGATAAAAAGCCTGTTCATCTCTTTATGACTGGTCAGATGAACATACCAGTGTCAATTGTTTATGGTACAAATTGGCAAAACCATTTTTTAATGTGGATCCTTTCTATTCTCTCCACTCATTATTAAGTGTGGAATCCTCACATTTCACTCATTCTCCACGCATACTTATTTATGTATTTGGAGGGGGATTTCGCCCTGATAAATTATCCGAGCTTATCATAAGGATAAGAAGGTTTCATTCATTATAGGGCTTTTTATTTATGCCTTCAATACTCTGCCTTACTATTAATTAATAAGGCAATGTTTTATTCAGCAATGATTTGTTTAAAGCGACAAATCGTAACGCTGCTCATTTTCATATTTATTCTGTATCAAATGGGCAAACACAGTGGTAATTGTATTGGAGGCACAAATACCAAAACCATTTCCCCGCTTTAGTGGCTCCAAAGTTCGGGCGCCGACTTCATCTGGCGATGTGGACAAAACCTTTCTTTTTGGCCTGTCAGAGGTTTTGGTAGCTTTTGTGTTAGCCACCACATGTGTTCCTTGATTAACGGCTCAAGGCAACAAGGCCGATTTATGCCCGGAGGGGACATTTTGGTTTATGGTATTTCTTCAGTGGACACCATCCACGTCCCTTGATTAACGGCTCAAGGCGACAAGGCCGATTTATGCCCGATGGGACAGCTTTGTTTGTGGTATTTCTTCAGTGGACACCATCCACGACCCTTGATTGACGGCTCAAGGCGACAAGGCCGATTTACGCCCGGCGGGACATGGATAAGTACCTTTTACCCCGGGACTTAAACCACCTTTCTTTTGGGGCGCATGAGTTTAGCCACCTTTCTTCTTGGTGTTTGGGTTTAGCCACCTTTCTTCTTGGTGTATGGGTTTAGCCACCTTTCTTCTTGGTGTATTATGCATGGTATTTCTTAAGATACCGCCCGTTTATAGGAGGTAATGGTCTTTCGCCTTTATGATCTATGAGTTGGTATGCCCCTCCGTCGAATACCTTCTCAACCACATACGGGCCTTCCCAGTTAGGTGAAAATTTTGGGCCGACATGCCGGCCAATTATGGGCCTTCGGAGAACGAGTACTAATTCCCCTTGACGAAAAGTTCTTGAGCGGGCCATTTTGTCGTAGGCCCGTGCCATCTTCGCTTGGTATATTTCCAAGTTTTGTTGGGCTATGATTCGCCTTTCATCCATAGCGTCGAGTTCATCGAGCCTGAGGTGCTTCTGCTCATCTAACGACATTTCGTTCTGGAGCGCCACCCTTAAGGACGGGAGTTCCACCTCAAGCGGCAGGACAGCTTCGACACCAAACACCAGGGAATATGGTGTCGCTTGAGTGGGGGTTCGACATGTGGTTCGATATGCCCAAAGCGCTTCTTGTAGCCTTTCATGCCAGTCGCGCTGATTTCCTTTCAACGTCCTTTTCATGATTTTTATCAAGGTCTTATTGAAGGCCTCTGCTAAACCATTTGCTCTGGGATTGTATATGGAAGAATATTTCCAATCAATCTTGAACTTTTCCGCAAGTGCGTATACTTTAGCACTTTTGAACGCGGCCCCGTTATCAGAAATGATTCTCCTCGGGGTCCCAAATCGGTATAGGATATGGGTTTTGAAGAAATTCACGACATCGATTGCCTTCACTTCCCTAAGCGGGACTGCCTCGGCCCACTTGGTGAAGTAATCGGTCGCAGCCAAGATAAACTTATGACCCTTGGAGGAAGGTGGGTCAATGGGCCCGACTACATCGGTACCCCATGCATCAAACGGCCAGGATGATACAGTCGGGTGAAGCGGATTTGGGTGTTGATGTATGAATGTGCCATGTATTTGGCACATGTGACACTTCTTGGCATGCTCGATACAATCGCGTGCCATGGTGGGCCAATAATAGCCCATGCGCTTTATCTTAAGTCGCATTTTGGGTCCCGGCTGATGTGCTCCGCATAAACCCGAATGAACTTCCTTCATGATTTGGTGTACTTCTGAGTTTGACACACAGCGAAGCCACATTTGGTCGTATGATCGCCTGTATAAGGTGTCATTGACGTAGGCGTAGCGAAGCGCTCTCTTCTTGAGTTGCTCTCGCGCTGATTTCTCATTCGGGAGAACCCCGTATTTGAAGTATTCAACGAAAGGTTGGCGCCAATCGTCATTCGGCTGAGTCACCATGACATCTTCCAGGTCACTTTCCATTTCTTCGGCCATAGCCACCTGGATTTTATCTTTGGTCCCCGTGAAGCATGAGGACAGGGGTCGTCGATTTTTGACAACAATTTGCACATTTCCGTCGTCAGGTTCGCCTAATTCTTTAGCCACCCGAGCGAGTGCATCAGCTTTGCCGTTTGTGGCTCTCGAGATTTTCTTGAATAGGATTTCGGGAATTTCATCTATTAATTCCAAAACCCTAGCGTGATACTTCACCAACTCTGGTTTTAGTACCTTGTATGCTCCGGTGATTTGATTTATTATCAATTGGGAGTCACCAAACACATGGAGTTTTCTAATCCCCATATTCAGCGCAAGCTCTAACCCGGCTATGAGCGCTTCATATTCAGCCTCATTATTTGTACAAGGCTCGGTCAATGCTAAGGCATGACGCATGATTCCTCCTTCCGGTGTTACGAAGACTAAGCCTATCCCGGCCCGTATTTGCGGGATGTTTGGGCCCGCGGTGGGCCGTATTGATGATGCCCCATCAAAGTACATTTCCCAACTTGGGGTTTCATCTTTGATATGAAAGACTTCTTCATCTGGAAATTCGCATGCCAAAGGAGAGTCGTCGGGTATTGGATGGGCCGCTAGGAAATCAGCCATCGCTTGCCCCTTTATGGCCTTTTGTGGCGCGAAAGTTATATCAAACTCGGTCAGGATTATGGCCCATCTTGCCAACCTGCCTGTAAGCATGGGTCTCGTCATGAGATATTTTAAGGGGTCAATCTTTGAGATGAGGATGACCTTGTGGGCTATCATGTAGTGTCGCAACTTCTTCACAGCGAACACCAATGCCAGGCAATGCTTTTCAATCGGTGTATAGGCGTATTCCGCCCCTACCAGCATGCGGCTCAAGTAATAGAGGGCGTTTTCTTTCCCTTGTTCATTTTCTTGCGCTAATAAGGCCCCGAGAGATCCATCCAAGGCCGTCGTGTACAATATCAGCTCTTTTCCTGGTATTGGAGCTGCCAGCACTGGTGGTTTGAGGAGATAGCCCTTGATGTCATTTAGGGCTTGTTGGCAGGCTTCGTCCCATTTAAACGGGACATCCTTCTTGGTCAATCGGGTGAAAGGTTGTATCCTACCCGATAGATTGGCTATGAATCGCCTAATGTATGCCAAGCGGCCTTGAAGCGAGCGAAGCTCCTTAAGGTTCCTGGGTGGCGGCAATTCTTGTATTGCCTTGATTTTACCCGGGTCTATTTCTATTCCCCGGTGTCGAATAACAAACCCAAGAAATTTCCCCGACGAAACCATAAAGGCGCACTTTAACGGGTTTAGCTTCAGCGCATGTTGCCTCAGACGGCCAAACACGACCTTGAGATTTGTGAGATGCTCGTCATAGGACGTCGCCTTTACGACCAAATCGTCCACGTAGCATTCGACAATCTTATGAATTAGGTCGTCGAATATTTTCGTCATGGCTCGCTGGTATGTGGCCCCGGCATTTTTGAGGCCAAAAGGCATAACCTTGTAACAATAAATACCCATCGGAGTGCGGAAGGCCGTATGCTTCTGGTCTTCTTCATCCATTTTGATTTGGTTATACCCCGCGTACCCATCCATGAAAGAGAATACCTCATAGGACGAGGTATGGTCGATGATGATTTCCGTCACCGGTAAAGGAAAGTCATCTTTGGGACAAGCTTTATTCAGGTCCCGAAAGTCGACGCATATGCGTATTTGCCCGTTCTTCTTCTTTACGGGAACGATGCTAGCCACCCAATCGGGAGTTTCTTCTTCCCGCACAAAGCCTGCATCAATAAGCTTCTTGGTTTCGACCACGACCTTTTCTTCAAGTTCTATTCTCATTCGTCGCGGTGCTTGTTTGACCGGCTTTATACTTGGGTCAATTTTGAGTTTGTGGACTGCAACTTTGGGATCCAGTCCTGGCATTTCTTCATAGCTCCATGCGAAACAATCAACATATTCTTGGAGCAAGGCCCTCAAAGGTTCCCGCTTCTCTTGGGGAAGGGATGCGCTTATGAAGGTTGGCCTGGGGTCTTCATCTGTCCCGAGGTTAACTTCCACCAACTCGTCAATGGTGTTTGGCGCGCCGTCCTTCAACTCCTTTGGTGCGTTTTTAGCCACCAGGATGAAGTCTTCTTCTTCTGGCTCCTCAGATACCATATAACAGGTAACTCTGCGGTTCTTGAAGAAACTTCGACACCGTTCGTCGGGATCCCCGTCTTCTTCTGACTCAGAGTTGTATCCCAAACCGCGGGTGTATTTGATCTTGTCATCAAGGCCCCTGACCGTATTAGTTGAGCCATTCCATAGTCTTTCAAAGTAATACATCTTGGATTTTGATATGGTTTGAGGACACCGGGCCTTTTCCATCAGTTGGCCCTGATTCTTCCCGAAATACCGGGACGCCTCGATATTGACTTCCCCGTCATCGGAGTCTTCTGACAATAAGCCAATCCCCTCGTGGATCAGGGCGTTATCACCAGGATTGATTGCATCGATTTTGTAGAATCTGATTGGTCTATGAGTGACCGTCTTCCCTGGCAAGCGTTCGACCTTAGAAGGAACAACAAACGTCCGCAACTTCTGGATTTGGTTCACTTCTTTGGGAGAAAGGTCCTTGTAATGTCTTTCGGGTACCTTTTCAACCCTTAAAGACGATTCATGGCTCTCGTCAGTTTCGAAGTTGTATGTCGGTTTGACGTGAAATAGGATTTCTTCTTCTGATCCACTTTCCGATTCATACACCTCTCCATCTATAGGAGCTTCCTCTTCTGACTCATCGTCTGTTGAGGCCCCGTATAGCGGGATAACCCGGCGCGTCGAGATCTTCTCATCTTCTTCATCAGAAGAGGCGCCAAATAAGGGGGTGATGCCATACACTCGTTCCTTCTTGTCTTCCTCTTCATCAGAGGATAACCCGTAAACGGGTTTATTACTCAAAGTTGGTGCCTTTTTCTCATGAGATGACACCAGCTCAGGCGTGGATTTGGTTTGGCTTGTTTGCATTTCCGAGCCATTTCCTTGTAAGACGGAGCTTAGAGACTCCATTAGCGCTTTATGCTGATCCTTCTCCTCCTGCGTTAGGAAATAACGGGCGTCGCTAAGGCCAATTTCATGGACCCCGAACGGCTTAATGTCCCCATTTATCCTTTTTTGCCTTCCGTCTTTCATGTATTTCATGCATTGGTGAAGAGTTGATGGTACCACCCGGTTTTCATGCAGCCAAGGGCGACCGAGTAAGGCCTTGTATGACGTATCGGCGTCAATGACATAAAATTTGGTCGAGGTTATCAGGCCCCCGAATTGGAGTGTTAGGGTCACCGCACCCATGGCTTTCTGCGAATGTTGATTGAACCCATGAATGGTCACTTTCTCATTCGACAATGGTTTGGTATCCAGCATTAGGGTTTTCAGGATCCTCAAGGGCATAATGTTTATCGATGACCCCGAATCGACCAAAATGCGATTCAATCTTTGCCCCTCACAGTCGCCAGTTACATACAATGGCCGGTTGTGATCGGCGGTGCCAGTCAACAGGTCTTCATCAGTGAAATGGATACCCGTTGAACGGCTGTTGACGTATGCCGTCTCATGTGATTGCTTTTCAGCAAAGTAGGCCTGGAATTGCTCAGGATTTTGGAGCGCGTATATTAATATGTCGCGCATATCCTTCGACATCATCAATGCATCAAAGACACTAAGCAAGGCTGGGATCTTACGGAGATGCGCCAGCACATTGTAATCTCCTACCGTGAGTTTTGACTTTTCACGGGTGGGTAGGCCATTTTCTGGTTCTTTGCTTGTACTTTTGGTCTTCGCGACATTTCGGTCAGACTCCTTTGGAGGTTGACGTTCAGGGATGTAGGTGCCTGAACGCAGAACGACCTGACATTCTGTCTTTTCCTTTTCAGAGGTAGTGGCCTCATTACCTTCTTCGGGATAAAATAGACTCCCGGGAAAGTGTGCGTCTTCTTCAGAATCGCTATTATGATGTATTGCATGGCACCATTCTTTTTGGTTAGGCGCGGAACGGGTGTATTTGTGAGGATTTGATTGCCCTTCCTCCCTGTTCTCTATTTTAAAAGAGCGTTTTCGGCCGTCGACGGGCCTACCCTCTTTCCTTGATTCAGGGTTTATTGACCCTCTCCTTGGGTTTACAACGGAGAAGTTCCTGGCTTGAGTAGAAACGGCCTGAGACTCGCCACCTCTTTCCTCACTTGTGGTTTCAATCGTCAGCCTTTCTTCGTGGCCGCAATCTTGCCATGCTATGCTTTCCAACATCTCTTTGTCATCTATGTTTACTAAAAAGACATTGGGAGGTTTCCTTCGGGCTTGACCCGGCCGAAACGTCTCATTTCTGGATTGATGCCCATGAGAAACTATGATCACCATGTCCTCTTTCGGGCGCCCCGAAGATGAGTTTCCCTCGTCTCGGGTAAATCCAACTCTAAGGAACGCATTCATTTCAGGTCCCTTCTCGCATTCTTTTCTCATTCGACAGGGCATGTCTTCCACTAGCCCTTTTATGCCTTCGGGTTTGAATTTCCGAATTGTCGACTTTGAGTCTATGCTGGTTGTCTTTTTGCTGCCATTCATAAAATGGTGAACTTGCCCGAGAAGCTCGTTGAGATAAAGCTCCTCCCGACAAGGGAGAGTATCAGAGTCTTCTGACTCACTCACCTCATGAGTTTCTACGTGGGTGATGACACAGCATTCTTCATCCCAGAACTCATCTCCTTCATCTGTGGTTTCGTCTTCATCGACTATACCCATTAATTTGTTGAGAATTCGTTTAGGAATGAAGTCTCGAAGCATGGCCGGTATCGGTTGACCTTGTTCGTATTCTTCGAGCGCATCAATGTACTTCTGGAGTTCTGACTTTTCCGGATACTCCTTTGGCTTTACTGGCTTCTTGTCCCGTTTGCGGCTGCCATTTTTGTTCGCTTTCTTGTAGAAGGCCACCGATTTTCTTGGTGGTTCAGGGATAGTGGGAGTTACATCATTCTTCCACAAAATACCTGGTTCTTTCTGAATGGATTTGAGGAGTTTCTTTGCTTTCCGGGACAGGTGGATACTCCAAGGTTCGGTCGAAGAATCCTCAATATTGATCTCTATATGAGAGACCGCGTTCACCTGCTCATGCGGGGCTGGCGTTTGGAGGATACTATCAGCCAGAGTTATCTCGCCATTCTTGTACCTCCTTTCTATCCAGTCTTTGAACACCCAACAATCTTCTATGGGGTGCCCAAGCACTCTGTGATATGGACAGTAGTTCGGGTCACTGGATTTCTCCATGTCGGCGGGCCGTTTGCATTTAGGTAATTGGAGCCCGTCCTTCAAGGCATCTTTGAAGAGTCGCGCGACTTTATCCCTTTTGAATGAATAAGGCTTGCCCTTCAATTCCTCCAGACTTTTAAGAGGCTGCCCGCTTCCATATACGGGTTTTGCACTGCTGCCGCCGTCATTTTTATTTGACGAGCCACCATTGTTTACAGTGTTGACATTAGCGGCCGCGTTTTTGCCGCCGGACTTGCTTGTACTGACTACCTTGGCCTCGGCTTTCCCTCCTCTTTGGAATCTCTGACCCGAGTAGTTGGGCCATGAATTTGGAGGTGCATTTTCAAGCCTAGACACACAGTTTATCAAATCCTGATATGTCGTAATCTTGGCTATCCCTAAGAATGGTGTCATCCAGTTGTCAACGTTCCTGAGTATTAGTTCGACCGCCTCCCTTTGGGTTATTGGGCGATCACACCTGATGCTGAGGTTTCGCCAGCGACTAATGTACTCCAGAACTTTTTCATTCTTCTGGGGCCTGGTATTGGCCAAGTCCGCAATGCTGATTTTGTCAGTCATGACCGCGAACTTTGCCCTGAATGCATCGGTCATATCATCCCACGTTTTAATACTCCCATTTTCTAATGAGTAGTACCATTCAAAGGCAGGACCCGTTAGACTTTGCGGGAATTGACGCAGCAACAAGGCATCATTGCTCCCTGTATTCCCACACGAGGCCATGAAATGGGCCAAGTGTTGATCTGGGTTTGTGTCTTTTACACCCTCTCCCGAGAAGGATTTAAACTTCGGGACTATATACCCCTTTGGGTAAGGTATAGCGTCGTAATCGGCTGGGTACGGCCTCCCCGTTCGTTTCAAGGGTGAGACGGTAAATCCTGCGCCCGCTATTTGAAGTTGTTGACTAATTATCTCTTGGATCTCCTTCTTAGTCAATCCTTGATTCTCGTTGGTATATATACGAGTGTTGGAGCCCCGAGCAATATTGACTCGAGAGCTCTCTCCTCCACATGGGAGGTCTTCTTTGTGACCGTCGGGGTCTCTGAAGCTTGGATGTTGCGATGGTTGAGGTCCCGTATGTTTGGAGGGTCCTTCATCTTCCACTCTTTCATTTGTGATCCCCTTTTTGGTCAGGAAGTCACTTAAGGACTTGATCAGGCTTAAAGCCTCTTGATTTTGCTTTCTGAGCTCTCCCATTTCTTGCTCATTTTTCTGTCTATACTCCTCCATTTCTCGTTCTCGTATAGACAACTGTCGTTTTAGTTGGGCGACGAAGTCATTCGCGGAGCCACCGGTGTCTTCCATTTCTGCCTCATTGTGGGCTGATTCGTCGTCAGTTGGAGGGCCCCCTTTTTGCCCTCTTTTGGTCCTGGCTCTGGTCCTGGCCGCATGAGCATTCTCGACATCTCGACCAGGTGGTGGGTCATGGGATGGGCCCACTTCTTCATCGTCAGCCATATATGTGGCGTGACGTTCTTCTTGATCGTCAGAGGAGCTTTCGTCATACGCCCCCACAGTATAGACTGTGAAGTGTTCTTCTTCGTCATCAGCATAGGGTGCCAGACGAGAGACCCGCCTTTTCTTTCGGGCCTGATCAGGAACAGTGATAACCAGTCCTTTGCTTGGCTTTAATGGCTTAGGGTTTAGTTTTGGCCCTAGCCTGTCAAACACAGTCGTGCTCGAGGCTTGGGGTTTTATCTTTGACCCCAGCCTATTAAACACGTTTTCACTCTCGATATTTTTCGAGAGAGCGGTGGTTTTGACCGTAGCCCGTGTTTTGGGCTTAGCCACCTGTATATAGGTGGATGGTGTCTGGCTTGTTTGGGTCAGACGAGGTTTTGGGATCCACGTTTGTTTGGTCCCTTGTGCCCGTTCATATGGGCGGTTCCCCGATTCCCGGGGGAAATGGACCTGTCTCCCTTGGTTTTGCGAGACAGAAGCTTGAGGCTTGTTTCGACGCTGTTGTTTACGCGCCTTAATAGCTTGGTGAGTCTCGTACAGAGACTTACCTAGGTTGACCTGTTTAAGACCTGAGGGTCTTCCCGACTCGGTCGAGAAGTTTTGGTTTTGGAGAGGTTTTGGTTGTGGAACCTCCCAAACGCTCCGGATACGAGCGGTTGGAGAGTTCCTTTTCACAATCCTTAGGGATGTGAAGGGATTGGAGACAGGGAGATTTGGCTCAGCCACCAGCTCATCCTGGTAGGCTTGGAGAGCCCGTTTCTTGGTGACCTTTGGGGCCACCGGTGTGGAGAGGGTCGGGGAGACTTTCTTCTCAGAACGGTGTCTCCTGGGGCGCTGAGGTTTGGGAGGAAGCGCCATGATTTTGTTGTCGATCCCCTTCTGGGTGATCCTGAAGGAGACCTCTTCACTATCATCTTCGACCATTGTCGGGGTCGGTGACGGTGGAGTAGGAGGAAGAACGATCATTTGGGGAAAGTCCCCAAATGAGAACACCATATGGCCCGCCTCGTTGAGGGAGACGGGGACAGCAATTGCAAACGGAGAATTTGCTCCAGACATCATTTCCTGAAAAGCATAAACTCCACAAATCAATTAGCCATATTTCATTAAAAATTTATGATATATATTTTTTATTTGATCCATATATTTAATTAGTTTAGCCCAAGAGATGAGAGGAGAAAGATATGTCCCACCGGGCGTGCCAGAACCTGTGCGGCCCTTTTTCGCGGCCCACGCGCGAGGCATCGGCGTCCTCGCTCACGGGGGAAGAAGGTGCAGGTACATCCCTGCGCGTGTTTGTGCGCTCAAGGACTTATTATTTAGGTGATTGTGGGAACTTTTATTTTCCGACGGGCGCGAGCCCCCGCCGTTAATTACCCCGGCTCTCGCCTCGGGAACCTCTGATTAATGGGCTAAACTAATCAAAATATGTGGATCAGATTTGTGGCTTTATTTCTTCCTTCCCATTTATTATAATGCATACTTGAAATAACCCAAAGGTATAACTTTGGATAATAAGACTAAAGACGTATGATCTAAAGTCAGAGAAACGTATAATTTCTCATAAATCAGAGATCGAGGATGTATAATCCTATTGATCTCACGGAGTTCGAATGTGAAGCGCACTGCCAACTCGATACTCAAAGAACCAGAGATGTTTGATCTCTAAAAAGGTTCATGTCAAAGACAAGGACGTATAATCCTAAACAGTCTATTGACCTTCCAAGTCCCGAATCTGAAGCGCTATGCCAATTCAAAACCTAGGAGAATTGGAGGATCGGGAACATATAATTCTTTATCGATTTCCAAAATGAGGTACATTAAACCTGAAGCGCACTGCCAATTTAATGTTCTCGAAACATGATTTGATATGATTTGGTATGTTGGTATGTTTTCACCAAGTTTTGGACTTATCTGCATATTTGGCATATTTGGCCAGAGATTTGGACATATTTGCATATTTGACCTATTTTATCAAGAGTTTGGACATATTTGTATATTTGGCATGTTTGGCCAGAAATTTGGGTGTATTTGTATATTTGACATATTTGACATGTTTGGTCAAATGTTTGAGTTTATTTGCATGTTTGACATATTTGGTCAAATATTTGGACACATTTGTATTTTTTGACATATTTGGTCAAATATTTGGGTATATTTGCATATTTGACATATTTGGTCAAAGATTGAGACATATTTGCCTATGTGACATGTTTGGTCAAAGATTTGGGCATGTTTGTATTTTTGACATATTTGGTCAAATATTTGGGTATATTTGCATATTTGACATGTTTGGTCAAAGATTGGGGCATATTTGTGTTTTTGACATATTTAGTCAAATGTTTGGGTACATTTGCATATTTGACATGTTTGGTCAAATATTTGGACATATTTGACATATTTAAATATTTTGTTTTGTTTTATCAAAATATAATGAAGTTTAATTATTTTGAACATTTTGATTTGTTTTATGACATGATTCAATCATTTTTGAATATTTTTGATTTATTTTATCAAAATATGGCATAATTTGATTATTTTGAATATTTCAATTTGTTTTGTCAAAATATAATGTAATTTAATTATTTTGAATATTTTGATTTGTTTTATCAAAATATAACATAATTTGATTATTTTGAAAATTGCTGATTTGTTTTATCATAATTTTCACTTATTTTTAAATATCCTATTTGGTATTTTGAATTTATTTTATACATATATCATATATCTTGAATTTTCTTTTATTTATAATATAAAAAAGAAAATAAAATAAAATCAAAATTGACATTTTATAGTCTTAAAAATATTCATAAATGAAATCATGATTTTTGATATATTTTTCATAATTTATGGGCTTGAGAAATCATTTTTATTTGGTGTTCAAAGTTTATTTTCAAAACAGATTAATATGGGCCGTCAGATTTGGGCCCATGCATCAAGATCTGAACTTAAGTTCAGTTTTTAAAGCATCTTTTAAACTGGGCCGTTGGATCTCTGGCGCGCATCAAGCCTTCTCTGGGCTGTTTGAATTTCATCAAGATTCGCACTTTGAGATGCATCAATATTCGTGCTCATCCTCCCCGACACTGATCGAGGCCCTGCCGGCGTCGGATCTCCGATCAGGAGGCATGGCTGGCATCGCCGGAGCGTGGGGAGTCCATCGGCGGTGGTCTCGGCGGCGGCGGCGGCCTGGATCGCCGGAAATGGGGGTAACCACCTGGTTTCGGTTGGGAAGTTGGCTGAGATGAGATTTTGAGGGATTTGAGCTGATTTTTGACAAATTGACTCGATTCCTTTATCATATAGCATCGTCAGAACATGTTTATCAAGATTTTGAGGCTTAATTTGAGTTTAATCCATCAATTTTGCAACTTTGGCCATTTGGTACCAAACTGGTTTCGGGGCTTTGGTACCAAATGGTATTTCATAGCTTTCCTTTGCAATTTTCTTTCAATTAACCTTCCAAACAGTGTCGTTTAGTATGTTTGAACATGTTTGGATGATCAATTTCATCAATTTAGATGTGCATTGTCCTTTATGCACATTGGGTCATTTCTGGTTTTATTTTCAATTTGGTTTCCTTTTGATTTCATCACATTCTTCTCAAATTGCATGTTTGATTATGTTCATTTGGGTCAATTACATGTTTTAGAAAGGTTTTATATCAATTTCACACATGAATTTCACTTGAACACGAGTTAATTTCATTCTTGCACTTTTCTGGTAATGGTCCAGAGCCAACTCAATTTCAATTTTGACAGACCCAATTTCAAAAATTCACAGAAAATCACAGAAAATCCCAAAAATGGTAAAATTTGATGAGTGAGTGCATTAAGACTTGTTCTAGATGCCCATGAAATTTTAAGTTAATTGAGTGAAAAGAAAGTATGATTATTGTATTTTTAGCAGACTGGACAGAAATGCCCTTTCAGCTTTATTAAAACCAAATTTGGCTTAACCTATGGATTAAAGCCTGGTTTAATTATTCTAAATCCTTTAAAACATCACATGAGGTGTCATAAAGGTGAATTAATCAAGGAATTTTGGATTTTTTGAATCAAAAGAAGAATGAACTTCTCAGTTTGACCCAAAGTTGACCTTTTTAGAGTTTTTGACAGATGAGATTGTAAAATTCATAACAATTCATAGAAAATTCCAAAAATTATAAAATTTATATGGTAAGTTGGTATAAACCTAATCTACATGACTGTGAAATTTCATAAGAAATTAACAACCAGGCTGAGAGATATGGATTGATCTCTCAGCTGGCCAGAAACAGGAGTTCACTGGACTCAAACCAGTATTGATGTTTATTGCTTTTCCATTGCTCAATTATGAACTTGAGCTATTAAGCACATCAGAGAACATGAAGGAAAGAACTAAAAGGAAAATAAAACCAATTTGCACCAAAATATCATATATTATAACAAATTGAAATACAATATTCATATAAAACATGGGATTTTGTTTTTCCATGGAATTTTGACAGCATAACAGCTTGTATAAAGCCATTATTGAGCTTTACACAGCCACTGCACATGTGCACAGGGCTTGAGAGAGAGAGGGGATGAGCATGTGCCCATCCCCATGAAACCAGATTGGCATGTGCCAATTGGCTGGAGTATGCTGCCAAAATCCATGGTGAACTCACCATGTGAGCTCCTGAGACTCAAGCTCAGCCACCAATTGAGCTCTGGAAGGAGGGAGGCACATGTGCACCTCCCCAGCCATGGGGCTAGCCATCTCACCCAGCAAGGTGAGACTGGCTCCTTGAGCTCAATTGAGACTGAGCCAAGCTCAAGGCTTGACTCCTATGGCTCTTACCTAGCTATTCAAGACTTGGTTTCTCCTCAGCTAGCTTTTTTTTTTTTTGTGGAATTTGGTGGAGTTGAGATTTTGGCA
Organism: x Bolboschoenoplectus mariqueter; assembly: GCA_037678475.1. NCBI lineage: Eukaryota > Viridiplantae > Streptophyta > Magnoliopsida > Poales > Cyperaceae > x Bolboschoenoplectus > x Bolboschoenoplectus mariqueter. Next base: position 2,461,731 of record CM075277.1, read on the forward strand.
GAGTTTTGGCTATGTTGCTCTCTCTTTTTTTTTTTTCTTCTTCACTGGGGGTCTATTTATAGCCCAGAGGGCATGGTTTAAGCCTCAGGGCTGAGCTGGCATCATCCCAGCCCTTGGTTTGATCAAGTGGCCAGGATTGAGCCAGCCAGGCCTGTGCTGGCCTGAGGCTTGTCCTTGGAAGATTCCTCCAGCTAACTGGCGCTCAGAGCTCTCCATTGAGGTGCCTACATGTGTCCCTGACACAGGCCTGGGGAGAGAGAAGGAGCCGTTGGCTTTGTCTTCTTCCTTGGGTCAGTGTGTCATGCCTTTCGGGTGTGAGCATATCCCGAATATTCCTTGGCCTTGCTGGCGCTTGACATGTCACCAAGGTGCCACTGAGTGTGCCCAACGTGTCAATTTGGCTGCTTGAGTGCTGAGTTGTGCCAACTGACCATATCCAAATCAGACCAAGGTGCCAAGTGGTGCACCTGCCAATTGAGTGCTTTTCACCCCAAATTGGCACTTCAGGCAGCGTCGTGGAGGTGTCTTGAAGCTTCTCCAGGTGTTGGCTCGGCTTCTAGAGCTCCCAATTGCTCTGTCACCTTCAAGGTCGAGGTACTTTCTCCTTCGATTTTCTCTTTGTTTACTTTACTATTTTCAATGCTGTTTGTGGCATTGAACTCCCCTTAGGATGTAGATTAAGTCCCTAGAATGGTTTAAGCCAACTCGCATTGTACACCTAGACTCCATTTTCGAAGCTCCACTGAGCTCTGGAGCTCGAGGAGGAAGAAAGGAGGGAGAGAGAGAGAAATTCAAAAGGTTTCTCTCGCTTGGGTTGGGTGCACGTGAACCGTGCTTTGGTTTCGGGCTTGTCAGAGGGAGGGAGCGCTTGCACCGCGCTCACCTCTCTTTCCCTTCTTTTCTTTTCGCTGGCCAAAATAATTCTGGGCGCTGGGCCCCCTTGGCAGTGAGACTGAAGGAGAGGGGCCCAGTCGTCAGGTTTAATGAGACACAGCCCCAGCGAAAAACTGAGGGTTGGGCTGTGGGCTTGGTCCTTGTGCACCAAAACGTATTGTCAGTGGTATGGTGCATGTGTACTGGGTCCACGCAAAGCGCCTTTAACACTTTGTGTGTATGACAGGCGGGTCCCAAGGGCAGAAGTCGTGTTTGAGCTCCCCAGATTGCACCCAGAGTGTTGCACATCCCCCAAATTGCACCCAGAACTATCTCCAGTTCTGATTTTTTGTATTTTCTTTATTCCTTTTTCCATTTTATTTTATTCTTTATGCAAAAATCCATGAAAAATTACTGAAAAATCACAGAAAATATATTCCATGATTCTGTTATTTTGGGTAATATTTTTGGTATTTTTGGGTGTGAAATTAGGCATTAATTTCACTTAAATCATTAATTGTATATGATTAGGCATATTAATCTTATACAATTAATATTTTGGCATGATTATCCCAAAGAATCATTTTTTAATTCCAAGGGATAATATTTGGGGCATTTTTCATGAATGAAATTCATGATTTTTGGATTTGGCATGTTTAATTATATGAAATTGTTTCTTGATTTCATATAATTAGGGTTTTGTGCATATATTTTTTTGCACACATGTGTATATATTTTTTGAAGGGGGTTTGGTATGATTATTTCATGAAATTATTTTTTTAATTTCAAGAAATAATTTTGGGATTTAATAAATCATGAGATTGGACATAATTTCATGATTTAATATTTGACATGGCTATTTCATGAAATTGTTTCTTTAATTTCAAGAAATAATTTTATGAAATTGAACATAATTTCATAATTTCAAATCTTTGGTATAAAAATCACATGAAATTATATCATTAATTTCATGCAATTTAATTTGTGTATTTTTCTGGCAACTTTTAAACAGCAAACAATAATAAGTTTCCAATTTTATTTTTATTCTGATTTTATATGCTTTATTTTATCTTTATAAAAATATATAGTTACGTAAACAATTAAAACTGATAAAACTTTATTTATTTAGATATGAAAACTAACAAATGTTATGAAGTAAGAAAGCATTTATTAACTTAAACTTGATGTTGAAAATTGTAAAATGTTATAGAAAGCAAAACATATTTTTTTTATCAATTTTAATTATTTGCATAACTGCATATTTTTTTATAAACATAAAATAAGTCATATAAAATCAGAATAAAAATAAAATACAAAACATTAAATAATGAATATTTAATTAAGTGCATATAACGTTTAAGATAGTTAATAAGTTTTTGAAAATTAAAAATTCATATAACATAAATACTTTAAATATTATACTATAAGCTTATATGGATATTTTAGTTGTTTTATAATTTATAATTGAATATCAGATAGCAAATTAATAGCCGGGGGGTCATTTGTCACAAGTTACATAGTTTAGGGGGATGATTGTCGAAATTAAAAGTTTGAGGATCAACTTATTATAATTCAAAAGTTTAGAGGGCTTCTAAGGTATTACCTCATAGTAATAAGTTTAGTGTTTTGAATAAAATATCAACTTGGTAAAAAAATGAGTACTTTAAGGTGAAGAGAAATTAATAGACTAGGTAAGGTTGTAAGTTTGAAATCCGATAAAATATATTATTTTTTATATAAACATTTTGAAAATTTTGATTCGATCTTTATCTCAAAAAAGTATTCTAATATAGAATAAATTTAAAGCATTTTTAAAGCTAAAATCAAAAGATCAATTATTATAACTTTTGACACTTTTACATGCATTATTTATTTGCTAATATAATGCATGAGAATAATTTAGTAAGCTTATTTAATACCGTTTCATCTATTACTTCCATAGTATATATTGAATGCTAAAAATTTAAATTATTTAGTATTTAATTGACTTCAACTTCACTTATCAAACCCGAAGTTGAGTCGGCTTTTAGAACAAGTTTTGCTCACTTTTTTAATAAGATTTCCTATTTTTGGTTGCAAAAGAAATCCAAATCTTTCAATTACTCCTTTGGTTAGATTTTTCAATTCTTTCTCCAATTTACAATTGTGGTAGCATGTACAAAATAGATGTCAAGTTAAATCTAAGATAAAGACAAGAACTTTTCTTCTAATATGATGCGATTTTTCTCAAGATTTTAAGAATACATAAATTTGGAATTTTGGATGCTTGTCAGCATTGAAACTTTTTACTGACATGATTAAATTGGAGGCAATTTTTTTTATATAATTTTTTTAATTAATTTAGAATTACCTTTAAACCCACCAACTAACAAGAACCATCTAATAAAAACATGATGTACTGAATAATTGAATATACAAAAACATCATCCAAAAAATCACAGATCTAGTACAGATGATGATGAATCTCTTTTCTTTATTAGAACGTTAGCCAATTATATAGTTAAACACACAAAAAAACTTTAATCTTCACGATGACATCATTTAAAAAAAAATACACGAATGATTCTTAAAGTATCATTATTATTTTATATTGTTATTAGAGTTTCTGAAAGTTTAATTTTAGTTCTTAATTTTTTTTATTTTGTATCAAATTGGTCACATATTGAAAAGAAAAATATTTTCATTTATCTCAATTTCATTTTAGAATTATAAATAATTAATGTAGATAAAATTGCATAAGAAACAGATGGTGTATATAGTATTATCATGCACAATATAATGAATTTGATTAATGGATATTACCATCAACATATGACATGTATCATAGTATATTAATTAAAATTAATACCTTTTTATTTAAAGGAAAAAATATGGCAAATAAAAAGACAATTTAACTAAGGAAGATTTGTACTATTTACTCACACACTTAAAAGAAACTATGATTGGGATTGAACAGTGATGATTTGACAATAAATTAATGATAGTAATATATGCTGATAGACTTTAGTACTATAATTCCAATATTAGCTAATTCAAACTATCATGATGGAGCCAAGTGAAGAAAATAAAAAGATTCCTTAATCCTTTTATGTTTAAAAACCTACCCTTTAATTGAAACCCTAACTTCTATCTCTTTGTTTTTTTTTTCAAATTTTGTTTGGTTTTACATTGCCTGTAAGTTAAGCAAAACAAGTAAGATTAAATTACTGTTAACAAATTAACTAGCAATTCAATTAAACATTTAGGGATTGCCAGAGTGTCTTTGTTCTCTAATTTCTTTTCTTTTTTAATTTTTTCTTTTTTTCTTCTAGAAACCTCTCTCTTTCTCTCTTCTTTTTTTTTATTTAAATGTTGATAAAATCAGAACATGAATAATAATGATAGATAATATGAGAATCAATCTTTGATTTAGTAACAAAGATAATACTTTTTAAGATGCCGCGGATTCGAAACTTAGATAAAAGATACTTCATAATATTTAAAATTGAGTGATTTGATTCTTATCTTTATTTTAAAAAATAAAAATAAAAAAGCACTATGTTTTCATTTTTCGTCCTTAATTTCAAACGACCTTCTTTATGGAAGACAATAATTTATAATTTCTAGATCTTTCTTTTTAAGAGAGTACAAAATAAAGTCATTTAAGTGCAAACATAAATCATGATAATGTCCATATAAAGGCACTCATTTAAAATTGTGGGGCAATCCGCAATCCTAAGTCTAATTAATTATTTAATTTGTTAAGAAAAAAAGGTCCCTAGCACTTATGCCATCATCCATTCTTTATAAACCAATGAGGATATAATAATTGTATCTAATTAAAAAAATAAAAAAAAGAACACTTGAATTTTTAATTTGTATATAAACATGGAAATAAGATGCTAGCAAATTCTTGGTACACATTTACTTTTAATAGCTCAACTCATTTTTTTTTGAAAAGTTAATTAATGGATACTTTTATACAAAACACAATGTGTTTTAATTTATAAATTATTTCTGTAATTTCAGAAAATAATTATAATGTGAGTGTATGTTTAATTTGTTTGTGAATGCATATTTGTATAATTATAAATTTATAATGCGCAGATAATTTCCCATCTTAATTTCCCTGCTAGAAGACCAACGACATAATTAATTAAATTGGTATATTAACCTCAAGCATATGTAATATTAACCTAAGCTGCTATATTATAATAAGTGAATTGTTCTTGCACTATATTTATTGCTACTATATTTGTACTATTGAACAAATTAATCCATAATAAATTTATTATTCAAATAAATTGAATAATAGAACCAATTAACTGAATGATAATATATATTGTTAAAGTGAGTTTTAAAGTAATTTTAACTTATGAGAAACAAATAATTATAGGCATAAAAGCACTAATGTTAATAACTTTATGAGTACATTAATTGGCTCCTACAAAATCCACCAATATATTTTTCTATCTACATTTTTAGAAATTGAAGGACAAGTGACTGATTTCAAATGAGATTGAAGGGGATTACTCCAATCATAGCAAAAACTTTTATTTGAACAATTTAATCTAAAGAAATATCAATTCAGAATGATTTAGTGTGCATGTGGTGTCCTTTCATTGATGATGGCATTTGGTACTACCTACCATTGCTCTATGAAAAAGCACACTAATGCAAATGCATTATCTTTTTTTTGTAATTCATTCAATTCAAATTACACCCCCAAATTGGGGTGCTCTAATATCTTTGTTTAATTTTGTATAGTCTTCTTTCATAGAAAGAAGATAAAGGAACTAAAGCTCACACCTAGCATAGGAGGTACAGCACCTCTGGTTGGAGATGCCATTTAATTAACAAAAAGGTGAACTTTAATAAATAAACACTGGAATTGATTGTCTTTATGACAAATAAAGTTCAAATTTAATTAGACACAAAAGAAGATGCTTTGGAATAACTTGAGCTGCTTGGTTCCAATCTTGCATGGCATCTTAAGCTTTAGAGTCTCTCTGTTTCATAAAAGAAAAAAGAAAAAGAAGACAAAAACAGTAAATTTGAAAAGTTGAATTTTGATAACCCAAAACATAGATTATAAAAATTTGCATAAAGCATATATAGTTCATGAAAAGTCACTCAATCCGTCATTAATTAAACTAAAGATATGCGCATATGTCGTTAATTATAAGGTACCGTGTGTTCGTGTCTGGTAAGGGCTATAAATATACCAGCAATTGATTCATCATCTCATCAAAACCAATTAAGCAAAACCTTTCTTCATAGGGAGCAGTTAGTCTCAGATAAGAGACCGATATGGCTTCTTCGAGGGGCTCGCTTTTGATTCTCTTCTCTCTCGTCGCCTTCTCTCCACTCTCCACTGCCATGAAAGATGAAGGAGGTGTTGGGTTATATCCACAATTCTATGACCAAACATGCCCAAAAGCCCAAGAAATAGTGAGAAATGTCATTGCACAAGCATATGCTAAGGATCCCCGCATCGTCGCATCGTTACTTCGTTTGCATTTTCATGACTGCTTTGTCAAGGTTTAATTACTTGTTTTTCTTTATATTACTGGTACTTATGTTATATGTTTTATAGATGACACATTACTGGTACTGCTGTACATATATGGCACATTATAATATCTTTTATCTATAATGTATGAAATGCTTTTTTCTTGCATATGGACCAAGGATTTTGAAGTGTAATGTGGCCAAGTTTCATTGCTGTTTAAGGGCACATCTGTATATACGAAGCAAGTAAAAATTAATTAATTGTTTTTTTTTTCTTTAACACATTAGGGATGTGATGCATCTGTTTTGCTCGATAGCAGCGGGACGATTGTGAGTGAGAAGCGGTCTGTGCCGAACCGGGACTCAGCCAGAGGGTTCGAGGTGATAGATCAGATCAAGTTTGCTTTGGAGAAGGAATGCCCACAAACCGTCTCCTGTGCCGACATCCTCACGATCTCCGCCAGAGATTCGGTCGTCATGGTACTTCATAACTATTCTTAATTTCAAAAATTTCTAACAAATTTCTAGTGATTATTATTATTAATGTAAAATTGGATTGCACAAAAATGCTCTATACATTTGTGCAGTACATGCATACAACAGTATGCTCAATTAATATATATGTATTGATATTGAAAATTTTTAAGTAAAATTCTAAAATTAACCTGGAAATTAATTCAGAAGTCAAATTTTAGGAACAGAGATTGAAGAAATTTATCTCACCAAAGTTGGGGACTTTTATCAATTTTTTCTTTTCTAGTGGTTGTCTTAGAGAAAATAGATGAGAGAACATGAACAAATATATGTCCCTCTTTTCTTTTTTTCCAAAATTGACTTTTGAATTTTTAAAAATTTAAAATTTGAAAGTAATTATTTTTTTATTTTTATATAAGAGCTCCCATTAACCTCGACAGTTATTTTTTTTAAATAATTTTTTCGAAAACTTAAACCCGCATCTCTCTGTAACTATTAGTATGTAAAACTTACTAATATATGGCGTCTAATTACTTGTAGGCTGGAGGCCCAGACTGGGCTGTGTCACTGGGAAGAAGAGACTCACTCGGTGCAAGCGTTCAGGGTTCGAACAATGACATTCCTGCCCCTAACAACACCCTTCCAACTATTCTGACAAAGTTCAAGCGGCAAGGCCTCGACCTTCTTGACCTAGTCACCCTCTCTGGTAACCAGTTATGGCATTAAAATTTTGAATGTTTGATCTGCTTAGTGTTACCGACTGATGCATACATGTGTTTTGTAACCTTTGCAGGAAGCCACACAATTGGGGATTCAAGGTGTACCAGTTTCAGGCAGAGACTGTACAATCAGACTGGTAATGGCCAACCGGACCTGACTCTCGATCCATCATATGCGTCCCAGCTCCGGATCCGCTGCCCGCAATCAGGCGGGGACCAGAACCTCTTTTTTCTGGACCCGGTCACACCGTTTAAATTCGATAACCAGTATTACAAGAACCTGATTGAGCATAAGGGTCTACTGAGTTCCGATGAGTTGCTCTTCACACAAAACAAGGATACAATGGAGATTGTGGAGAGGTTTGCAAATGATCAAGGATTGTTCTTTGAGAACTATGTCAAATCTATTGTGAAGATGGGGAACATCTCTCCGTTGACCGGAAGTAATGGAGAGATCAGGAAGATTTGTCGGAGGGTTAATCACAATTGATTAATTGATATGTAATTTGATCATGTGTGTTGGTTTGTTTTTGTCTTTGTGTTGTGTAGAAGTTTGGATTGCTTTTAATGTTATAGTTGTGTTTTGTTTTCTGCTTTATAAGACATACCAAAACTGCTTCTTGTGTTGTTTCCATAATAAAAAATGAAATTGTTTGTTATGTTTAGGTGTAATTTCAGTAAACAAATAAACTTAATAAATTTCGGTTGAAGCTTTGTTGCTAATTAGGATGATTTAATCTTAATCGAAGGGGCAATCCAGAAAAATGCTAACCGATATAAGTTAGACCTAGCATAGCAAATCAGACGGGTCGGATTGCATTTGGGTCGGATAAAATCAGATTCAAATTACTTTCAGATTTCAAATAGGTACCGAACTCGAATTATTTCGGATCAATTAATTTCGGATTCAGTGTACTTATGGGTTGGAATAACTATATTATTTGGATCGTACGGGTTTGGATCTTATGAGATTTTGGACCAATATGGATATAGATTAACTTAGGTGTCAGATTTTTTTTGATTCGGATAACTGTGGGTTACTATTAATTAAGGAACGGATTTTGGATACAAATCGAACGGGTCGGATTGTGTTTGGATCGGATTAACTAATTTAATTATCACTTTCTAATTTAGATTATATCGGATCAAATCTCATACTAAATTTGTGTATGCATTTATCCTACTCTGATTAATATCATATGATTTTTGGTTTCATCATATTAGACAATCATGCTAAGTTAGTCAAGAGTTCAAATATATTATGTATGATAGATGCATATGTATCATAAGTTGATTATGTTTAATAAAAAAATTTATATACTTTTTTAATTAAATTTAAAATAATTTCTTAAATATTTTTTAGAAAGATTAAGTTGACATTATCAAACTAGTTAAATATATATAGGGATGATATATGTCGGATATCGGTCCTTCTCGGTTTGAGTCGACTTAGATTCAGATAGTTGTCGATTCGGGTATCACATAGTTTCAGATAGTTTCGGATTCGGATTTTTTTGGGTAATGGGTTGTTTTGGTTCGGATAATTTATATTTAGATACTTGATATTTGCGGATTTATTTAGATTCGATTAAATATAGGTTCGGATCATTTAATTTTTCTAATTTTTAATAGATCCGAGTTAGAATCGGATATCGGGTTTATCAGGTGAACTATTTCGGTCGAATCGACTTTCGGCAAGTCTAATAAAAGTCCAGTTAGTTAATGTTATTGTTTATGCTATATAGAAAATCATCCCTTTCTGTAATTTGGTTATCTTTGTAAAACAATATTAGAAAATTCGGCAATTTAGATTCACAAATCCTCTGCGGCTGGTGCTGAATTTCCTCTTGGGCTTGGATCCACTCTACGAGTCGCTGATTTGCGGGTCCCATAAACGATTAATTTCCTCTTATGCTTGTCGAGAGAGACAGTGGGTCGTGTTCTCAAAAGCCCAGAGAAAGCTGAGCGAGCTCCTTCGGCAAGAATTATTGATTTGAAATGGGCTGGGCCTGGATTAGTGTGTTTTCTCCATTCCTCGTTTATAAGGCGCGCTTCAATGAGTCCGAATCACAATTCACTGACATTGGGCCCCGCTAGCTGATGTCCCTACCTGGCAGGCTTTGAAAGGTAGTGGAACCCACAGTCAGTGAATAGTAAAAGTCCAGTTACGCTAGCTGAGGTTTGCGCTTGACCAGATCTGGATGTCTCCATTTCGTTAACTGGATTTCTCCAGTTCCCGGAGTAATCAAAGGTTAAAAATAAAATAATTTTAACAGGATATTTCCAGTGATATCTAGCACTTGCGAATGCTTTTGCCATGTCGGTCGGTCTTTTAGCGGGAAAACTCTCTCCATTTCCCGCCACTTCTCTCGACACTTAGTGTGTTCCGCCCCCTCCCCCCCCCCCCCGCCCCCCCGATTCGCGTCCTTTCTGTAATAATTTTCCCCCCTCCGCCTCCAAATCTCTCTCTCTCTCTCATTTAGTCCGACGATCAGGCGATTGAACAGTCATGGCGTCACCTGGCAACGGTTCCTCTCCTTTCGGTACATCTTCAGTTCCCTCTCTCCTATCAAAGCTAGAACACGTTTTTTTCCATTATCTTGTTGCTTAATCTGGTTATATCAACAAGGCCTTTCCAAAACACGTGCTTCCAAGGAATTAGTTTAACTACTTGCTTCTTATATCAATTAATTTCTTTTGCATCACCTTGAGCTGTTGTCGTTTGTAAAAAGATAAGTTCGCCTAAAATTTGCTTAAGCTTAGATGATCTCTTCTTCATCAGGAAACAATGTATTTAACACAAATCTCTTTTTCATCAGGAGGCAGCCAATCAACTCCAATGGGGAACTCCAATTCATCCCAAACCCCACGCCGATCCAGACGCCGCAGGAATAACAACTTCAATTCATCCCCGGCCTCCTCTCCACTTCCTATGGAGACTCCACCTTCCAATCCGGCTGGCCTTGCATCCACGCCTTCTACTACCTCCCGGCATCGCGGGACTCGGCACAACCCCAATGCTACCCCATCCACCCCCTTGTCAACTGACGATATGGTCCCACCATACTCTTCAGATCGGGATGACAATGATAACATGGAAACTGACGGCCAGGATGATGCCACACCAGTGTTTGTATGGGGGACTAATATTAGCGTTCAAGAGGTCAATGGGGCCATACTGAGGTTCTTACGCCACTTTCGTGACGCACGCTCGGCTTCAGAGTCCAGTGATGCTGCAGATCTCATATCCGAGGTAATCGTATCATATAAGAGGCATCATATAATTGCTTGTGATCTCGTGTCATGCATAATAGTGTTTGATAGAACTTTTGCCAATAACCACCAATGTTTAAGTTGCAAATATCAACATGTTTTTAATTTGCAATATGTCCCAACATTGCTCTGAAGCTTCTGCAAATAACAACACATGGTTGGTTATGCAAAAATTATGCTGTTCTACTATTGATAATTATAACCCTCATGTATATACCTCGTCTGTCCATAAGACTAAAAGTGAACTTGTTGAGATAATCAGGCTATAGTTCCATATAGAATTACATGTCACACTTGAAGTCTACGTAGGCTAATTTGTGTAGGCTGTTTGAGTTAATTTAAAGATTAGGGCCATGTTGATCCTCCTTTTGATTAACCCTTAGCTTTCATTGCTAGTATTATTGACAAAAGAATTAGAAAATGTTAAATGCTATTGGGTCATGTTAAAATATTGTGTGGAGTTTGCAAAATATCCTTTTATTTGCTTATTTGTTTATTAGTTCTTACTTTTGTTTGATTTTTGATATACATTTAGGGGAAGTATATGCGGGTTGTGCATAGAATAATGGAATTAGAAGGTGCTGAATCTCTTGACATAGATGCACACGACGTGTTTGAATACGACCCTGACTTGTATAATAAGATGGTCAGGTATCCGTTGGAGGTGCTCGCTATATTTGACATTGTGCTAATGGATCTAGTCGCCAGAATTGACCCATTATTTGAGAAGCACATACAGACACGTATCCATAACCTCAAGTCATCTGTATGCATGCGCAATATCAACCCCTCAGGTAAATTCCAAGGACTTCAATTGGTTTCTGTTAAGCCATCAATTATTAATTTGAAAATAAGGTGTGGAATGCTACTTTATCTAGAGTGGGACACAATTCCTAACCTAGACCCATTGGATTTGCATCACAAATCACCAATATTGTTTGGTTCAGGATACCATTAATAGAATCATTTTTTATTAATTTTTTTTCACAGAAGTATTCTCTTCTTTATATATCTCAAGGATTGCCTATTGGAAGTCAAGCATTTTGTTGTAACAAAGAGGGAAAAAAATGTTCAGCTCAAATGATGACCTAAGCATTCACTTACATGTGGATGAAGATTTTGATGATTCGTAGGCAGTTACATGGTTACTGAGTTGTTCTATTTTATTTCGTACATTTTCTTTTTAATGAGCAGATATTGAGAAGATGGTTTCAATAAAAGGAATGATAATAAGGTGCAGTTCCATCATACCAGAGCTCAAAGAGGCAATATTTCGTTGTCTTGTGTGTGGCTTCTATTCTGAACCCGTCTTAGTTGATAGAGGTATCCAAAATGCTTCTTGTGATATTCTGAAGTTTAAAATTCACCATGATTGTTTTTTTGTGGAATGGCATGTGAGCCAACTACAATATTATGTCGACTTTTGTTGGATTGTCAGGGAGGATCAACGAGCCGACAAGGTGTCCCAGAGAGGAATGTAAAGCCTTGAACTCTATGTCTCTCGTGCATAATCGATGCCGGTCTGTATTTCTTACATTAAACTATAATTGTACTTAGGTCAATGAGGTTTATCACCTCTTATGATTAGCTTTTCGTGTGACTAAACTTGAAAATAATTGCAGATTTGCAGATAAGCAAATAGTGAAATTACAAGAGACACCAGATGAGATACCGGAAGGTGGGACCCCCCATACAGTCAGCGTCTTAATGCATGACAAGCTTGTTGATGCTGGCAAGCCAGGAGACCGAGTTGAGGTATGAACAAAATATTAGTAAGATAATTAATTATATTGTGAACAATTTTGTAATTTTTAAGTTTCTACTTCTGTTCCATATTTATTGATAACAGATAACTGGGATCTACCGAGCGATGAGTGTCAGGGTGGGTCCGATTCACAGGACGGTGAAGTCTATCTTCAAGGTACTATTTGAACTTCAAATTAAAGTTTACTTATGACATAAATAAAACTCAGTACTAACACATGTCTTTGGTGTATAGACATATATTGATTGCCTACACCTGAAAAAAACAGACAAATCGAGGCTTCAAATAGATGATGCAGTGAATCATGATGCTAACAATAATGCTACTCCTGAAGAAGATGATACACCTCTTTATCATGATAAGGTTCTCCTTTTCCTTCTCTTCAAGTTTCTTTCTTTACTTGTAAAATCTTTCACTGACTTGTAATATATTTTCAGATAGAGAACTTGAAGGAGCTTTCAAAGTTGCCAGATATATATGACAGGCTTACAAAGTCTCTAGCACCTAATATTTGGGAACTTGATGATGTCAAACGTGGCCTTCTTTGTCAGGTTTGCTTTTTTTCTTTTTTAAATTGCACAATCTCAGACTTAATGCAAAGCACTCACTTTCTTTTAATAGTTGTTTGGAGGGAATGCATTGAAACTGGCTTCATCAGGTGCAAGTTTAAGGGGAGATATAAATATTTTATTGGTGGGTGATCCGGGTACAAGCAAGTCACAGCTGTTACAGTATATGCACAAGCTTTCGCCACGCGGCATCTACACCAGTGGCCGTGGTAGCTCTGCTGTTGGCCTCACTGCCTATGTGGCCAAAGACCCTGAGACTGGTGAAACTGTATGTTGCAAATCACAACACTGACCTTTTACCCTCTCCTTTTTCTTCCTTTACTTGAAACAAATATTTAATTGTGATTTGAAGGTACTGGAGAGTGGGGCTCTGGTGCTAAGTGATAGAGGGGTCTGTTGCATAGACGAGTTTGATAAGATGTCTGACAATGCTAGAAGCATGTTGCATGAGGTCATTTCTTCATTGAATCTTCAATTTTGTTTGAATAATTGAAAGCTTAATTTTTCCCTACAAACTTTCAAATGTCGCACATGCTCTTGAAAAATAAGAAGTGCTGTATGTATTCCTACGTAAAAAGAGAAAATCTTGTATTTCCATTTACAATGTGCTCCCTTTCTCCAAGAATTAATCATAGAGGGAGTATATTAATATTTCTCATGCCTACGTGGGACCATAAGACAAACTTTTTTGCAGGTGTATGCATCATACTGATTTTCATAAATAGAGATGATGTTACTCTTTAAAAAGACTAAATACAATAAGAAATTTCGAAATGCAGGTGATGGAGCAACAGACAGTGTCAATTGCAAAAGCAGGGATAATAGCCTCATTAAATGCACGTACCTCTGTGTTAGCATGTGCAAACCCTAGTGAATCGCGGTATAACCCGCGTCTCTCTGTCATCGACAATATCCACCTTCCTCCTACCCTCCTCTCTCGGTACCTGTCCACTTTCTCTTTTTTATCCATTATTGCTTTCTTACAATTTTGTTCTTTAATTAATTGAGCACATTTTGTATGGCACAGATTTGACCTGATATATTTGATACTTGACAAAGCTAATGAGCAGACTGACAGACGCCTTGCCAAGCATATTGTCTCTTTGTTTTTTCAAAATCCAAGTGTAAATATTCTTCCTTGTTTCCTTTTCTTTTGTTATTGTAATCAGTAAAAATTGTCTGGTTCTTGACAAACAAGACCCTTCCTCGCAATTAATGCCTGCTACTTTTTTGGTCATTAGCAAAAATGCTAAAGCCAATAAAACACAATGTCAAGCCAGAGTGAAAGTTTAACCAATTCAAACTAATGCAAACAAATCAATTCAATGTTTAGATTTGTGTCACCTCAATTGTCCTTCAGGTTTGCACAGTTAAAAATCAATTTCTCTATATTTGGCAGACAATATCTAACCATCATTTCATCAAACTAAAATAGCTGTTCTGTATTAAGTTGAAAGGGTCTGAATGAGAAATCTTGAAAGTTAGTTGCAGTTATGATATAATACTGAATGCTAGTTGCAAAACACAGTTAGCTATGCAGTATTTGATGTTGGGTTCTGATTCTGTGCAGCATATGTTTCATTTATTATAATTTTATTTTGCAGACTGCAGTGCATGAAGTTTTGGATTTACCAACCTTAGTCGCATATATAAGCTATGCGAAGAAGCACATTCATCCTGAGTTAACTGATGAGGCAGCTGAAGAACTAACACGACGGTATGTCCAGATGCGGCAGCGTGGCAACACACCTGGTAGCCGCAAGAAGGTACTGACATCATGCTTAGACCCAATACTTTACCATATTGTAAGTAGCAGCCAAGGGTCCAAATCAATATCCAAGGTCCAAGGTGACGTGTTTTGTCTTTTCATATTGACATCTCACTAGCCACCTTGATGCTAGGTTCATTTAGCCTCTAGAGGGCTTATAGGGTGGGTGTAAGGGTACTAATATCCAATGGAATACACCCTTTTTTATCTGGCATTTGCAAATCTATGGAATAATGTTACAACATGAGTAATACTGGATGGATTTTGCGAATATGGTTGAAATAGATAAATGTAATTTATATTAATAACCTATTATAATAAATGTACTTTTCTGAGGTTAGGTGATAACGGCAACAGCAAGGCAGATTGAAAGCTTGATTCGTCTCAGCGAAGCACTTGCTCGCATGCGTTTCTCTGAAGTGGTATATAAATTCAATTTGTTTTTCTAGTTTATTTCATAGTTAAGTTCATTAACATAGCTAATCTAACTCTATTTATAATTGGTTAATGAAGGTAGAAGTGGGTGATGTGGCTGAGGCATTTCGACTACTTGAAGTTGCACTACAACAGTCTGCAACTGACCATTCCACTGGTATGCTTGAATATATATAATCTCAATGTTCTACAGTTCAAGATTGACTAATTTACACAAACTATCATCACATTTGAGAATTTATATTGAAAAAATTTAGAAACAAGAAAGGCTGGAATTTGGCGGTACGGCCTAGTTTAACCAGAAATACAAGTTAAAGATGAGTAAGCGGCTGAAAACAAAATAGCTGTGGTA
Source organism: x Bolboschoenoplectus mariqueter (assembly GCA_037678475.1). NCBI lineage: Eukaryota > Viridiplantae > Streptophyta > Magnoliopsida > Poales > Cyperaceae > x Bolboschoenoplectus > x Bolboschoenoplectus mariqueter. The sequence goes on from CM075277.1 coordinate 2,477,449, forward strand.
TTAAAGTCAGCCTACCCTTTCCAAGTCTGATCTTTCTTGTTTTTAAATGTTAATTTGGATTTTTTTTCCAAACAAAGTTAATTTGCGCACATCTCCCAATTTGGTCCCTGCATTTTAATAAAGTGGGTCAACAATAAGTTCACTAGGAAGCAGATATACTGGAGGATTTTGATGACTGAATACATCTACAATTTTTTAACCTTAAAGGAACAATTGACATGGATCTGATCATGACGGGTATTTCTGCAAGTGAGCGTACCCGTCGTGAAAATCTACTCGCTGCTACTCGAAATCTTGTGATGGAGAAACTTGTGACTGGTGGACCCTCTTCTCGAACCATTGAGGTAAATGCACATGAGCTTAATTTCTCTAATTTTTACAATGAAGGTGGGCTTTTTGCTCGTAAAATTAAATCTGATTGGGTGTCAATTATGCTAATGTCACAGTTGCTTGAAGAGCTAAAGAAACAGAGTTCCATGGAAGTACATCTAAGTGATGTAAGTTGTTAATTCAAACCTGATAATAGTTGTTGATTTGAATCCAACAAGGATTAATCTTGTTGAGTTGCTATACCTCCGAAAAAATTATGCTCATATAGATGAATCCAACTTTGTTTTTTTCACATAATATTACACACTCTGTGCTTTCTCTTTTACGAGAGTATTGTTACCTGGTCTATTTGCTTGCATTTTAGTGTCAAACCAGCAACATTTTGCTACAATATCAATGCAAATTTTCTTTTCTTTTGATCTGTGCTCTGTTGTTTTTTTTCTTTTCGGGGGGTTTTGGGGGGGGGGGTGGTTTGGTATCAATGGAGCTTTGATACCCCTCTATACCGTACCAATTCAATACCATAATAGTCAGGTTCAGTACCACAACAAACCAGCTACATAATCATGTCATTTGCAGTTTTGCATTTGGATCTCAAATAATTAATTTATCACAACTTTTTATTTGCAAGTGATATTATTTAATGATTTCAATTTTGTTTAAATTCATGTAGCTGAAAATTGCCTTGTCTACGCTAACAACTGAAGGATTGGTGGTGGTTCATGGTGATACCGTCAAGAGGATCTAACATGCAGAATGAAAATGTACATCGCATCTTTAATCTCAACGGAGCTCTGATTTTTTTTCCCCTCTATTGTCATGTGACTTGTTCTCTAATTTTACATATTATTAGTGTATGAAATGCTTTAGTTATGTTACTAATGTGGCATTCAGATCATATTAATTTTAGAAAACATCTGGTCTTTTGACTTTTTTAGAAATTATTGACAATCATACATATTTGGTCTTGGGGACACAGTAATCTGCTTAGTGATCTCTTATCAACTTGTAAAGTTTAAAAGGTAGAACGGTTGTTTCAATGGTTTTATGATTGCTTTAAAACTAAGTTGCCGTTAGAGAGACGACACCTCAAGCTATGTTTTTAGGTTTATTACGTGTTCTACAGTGTAATCATCTTTCATGCCCAATTCCTTGTCATGTTTTGCTCGTGTCTAAACTATGGCCTTTTAGTACTGTTATCTCTACTTTGATTACACTGTAGAGATAAAGGTACCTTGTACAGTATCAGTACTGGATCCCTATTTAGTGGCTTTTGTTAGTCGTTTTGTGTGTATGACCCACAACCACAATGGATCATTTTTCAAGGGCTATGCATACAAATTTCTTAGAAGCAGAAGTCATCTCCATTTCAATTTAAATTGGAGGTGATTTGAGTTCAAGGAGACCACCTGCTTTCTTTATTATGCTATCAACTTCTATGAAATGAGCAATCAAAAGCTTCAGAAAGGAGCTTGCATTGCCCAAAAGTGGCTTAATAGTAAAATGTGGTGAAAGTGAAATCCAATTTTGTTGTTTTCCTTGAAAATCATCCCCTTGCATATAACCTCCATCCATTATTTATTATCTATTCTCAGATCCTTTGCCCATCTTTGTCGCATTACGTACATGCAATTGATTACTCTCCTTTTCAATGTAGTTTTTAAAATTCACCAACCCTACCATGCACACTCTTCAAATAATATATATCTTTTTTCTTTGGGTATATGTTTAAGCAAGTTTAGCTGGTTTCATGTCTGAATTCACACAATTGGATAACAATGTTCAATAGAGTTGGCTAAGATATTATTTTGATGTGAAAGGCCATAAATTTTAAAATTGTGTGTATACCATTAAAAATATATTGATCTAAATGATAAACTTCAATTCAAAATAGTTTTCTACTTGCATGAGTACATAGCAAGGGCTCAAATTTCTTTTTTTTTTTTTCAAACTAGAGAATAAGAATTATTGATCATGAAGAACGCAAAAAGACTTAGCAGTTGAAATAATTTTGATTTGTGTCATATGATATGTGCAATCTTTTGGAATATCTTGTGACCTTCCCTTTGAGGTATCTTTACCCATTCAGCTATCTTAAACTGTATGCATGCTCAAAAGAGAAAATATGGACTTGGATTTTTTCTTTTTCTCATTAATTCTGTAGTTGGGGTGGTTGATTAATTAATAAAGTTCTTTTGTTGTAAAGTGGGAGCTAGGAAACCCTACAATGTACCAATTTTATTTTTATCCATGATGATCACTTTATTTATTTCTTTATATTTTATTTAAGTAGTTAATAAACGCTTGATCTACTAATTTAGTGGCATTTTATTTAAATAATTCCAATCATGCTAAAAAATAAAAATAAAATAAAATGAGTGTTCTGGAGAACTAGCACTCATTTTCTGAACAAATAAAATAAAGTGCTACATTGATTGTTATGACAATTTCAACAATATTTTGAAAATTTTCTTGATGTGGATAATTCAAATTCAATAATCGTTCCTACGTGACTGGAGTCAAATTGAGGTTGTTTTGTAGCATGATTTATTAATATTTGAATTGTCTTAAAGTTAATAACCTCTCAAGTTTAAATTATTAAATTATTGTCTAGAAAATTTTTATTTTAGAATAATGTGGGTTGGTTATATTAGGATAGATATTGCCAATTCTAATAAAATTCATAAGGATATTAGATATTTTTCAAATTATAATACATCTAAATTTCATAAATGAATTTTCAAGTGCCATCATTCAGAGAGTGCAATTTAATTTGTGTTAAATACGGACCCAATAAACTATTAATTAATTTATGTATAAACCTAGCTAATTAATTAATTTGTGTTGACTAGAGAATCCTGTGGGAGCTTTTAATGGGCGACGAGAATCATTTCCCTAACTATATAATGGTGTCACATGTGATTCATGAAAAGTTGAGGAGCAGTTGATTCTTTTATGAAATATATACACGTGTACAAAAAAATAAGAAATCAGCTTAGCTAGGCCTCACTAAAAATTAATTTCACTCATTCACATATTTTTGTTTCCATGTATGTTGAGTTTATTAATGAACTAGTGGGAAGATTTTTTTTTTGATGTGATGTGATTATTTTTGTTTTATGAAATTGAAATTTTTTTCTTTCTCACTTTCTCCTTTTTAGTTCTTTTTTCTCTTTTTCTTTTCGCAAAAGTTGCATATCTTTAATGTTTAATTTGTGTGATATTATTTAGGGGCGGAGTTTAATGAAGTCCGGAAATGCAATCCTTAAATATTTTAAAAATTAATCATATATATTAAAAATTTAAAATATTTTATTATAATTATACTCCGTAAATTTATAGCTTCTTCATTAATTTTGATCAAGTTAAGCCATTAATATTATCTGTCTAAGATCGATCATTAAAAAAAATATATATATCAAACATATACAATGCAAATTTACAACCATTGTAGTACGGAGAGACAAAGACAGTTTTGTTTTTTTGTTTTTTTTTTGGTAAAGCTAATTAAAGAGACAGAGACTTCTACTAATCACATTTTCATGCACAGAAAGTGATGCAACTCAGTCAGATTAAAAAATAAAATAAAATAAGCTCATCAAAAGCTGCTATTACAAATTTTACAGAAATAATTGGAGAATTTTTACTGTTATATTATGTCTGATTCTTGAATATATGTTTTGAAATAACTAACTTAATTAACTAACATCATTGATTTTAATAATTTGAATATATTATGTCTGATTTTGAATGAATCTTTTCAACATTTCTAACTAAACACGTGCTTTGAAAGTTTAAAAAAGATTGAAAAAATTACACACCCCTCCAAAAGAGAATTTAACTTTTTGACAATTACCTCCCTCTTAAACTTTCAACTTTCAACGTGTGACAATTACCCATCAATTATCATCAATTTTACATAATAGTAAATACCATTAATTTGTGTGAAATAATCTTTAAACACATGTACTTTTATTGGTATAATTTTATATTTCTTAATTTTGAAGAACAATATAGATACTTTATTTCAAAATATAGAGCACAAATGTACATTACAAATATAAATATCTTTTTTTGAATTCATATGATTAATTTTATATCGTCAACAAAAATTATTTTTCTTATAATATTACATTTCAAAAAAATTTGGTATAATTTATTATTTTTTTATTTTTCATAAATGATTATTGCTCATTTATATTTTCAAATTATATATACATACAATTTCTAAATTAGTAAAATAACTTCAATAAGTACTAAATTGCAGAGCAAATTCTCATCTCAATTTTGAAAAAAGTACCAAATTGCGGGGGTGCGTTCGTCATTTATCAACACAAATTAACGGTGTAAAATTTAATTTAATAATGGTCATGAAATTAGTTATCAAAAATTGAAAATTTTGGATGGATGATTGTCAAAATCAAAAGTTTTAAATTATTAGCAACGGTGACAGTCTTTCATAGGCTTTTTTTTTTGTTTTTTAGGGGCAGTGGCAGAAATTACCACCAACAATATTTAATTTATATATGAGAAAAGAGTTTACACTATTAAAATTAATTCATTAATCATAAGCATAAAAATGGTACGCTATTATTATTAATTAATTCATTTAAAAAAGAATTGTCCATAATGAATGGCAGTACGTATAATTAATTAGTTGGACAAATATGTCCCCACAAAAACTCAAAATAAACCAACTGCTAATTTGTTTAATTTACATATCCATTTAGCTACTACAACAAATATTGAACCAGTTGAATACATAAGAATATATTTTGTTATCAACAGAGAGAACAGTCATTACCAGTAGTACACCACCACATTATATAATTGCACTGTATAGATACAGTACTGATATTAATTAGTTTCATTCTGAGTATTGTTTTACAGTTCTAAAGTATATATAACACTCTGTAACCCATCATCACCTACAGTATCAGACATGTGTATCAGTAGTTGTTGTATCATAGCTGCCAGTATATTGCAATGCATATATAATTGTTAGTTAAATATTATATGGATATGCCTGAATATATGAAACATGTTAGAAACTGATAATGTTCAAAATTGGGCTCAGAACAGGAATTCATTTGTCGTCTCTGCAACGGTTTGATCAGAATCGGAATTTATTTGTTGTCTTTAATTTTACATTAATCATCAACTGAAAATTTGGATTTTTTTTTCGTAAAATATATGTACTTCTATTCTTAAATGAAAAGAAAAATTAAAAAAAATAATTGTTGGTTGAGAATTGTGAAATTATTATGTATTGGTGTAGTTAAAAAAATAATTATTATGAATTGTAAAAAAATATTTTACTCCATATTTTTCAAACACTGTCAAAATTACACATTGGTCCCTCAACCTCCCAACTCTAAACAAGTTGGATTACTAATTTTAGATTTAAGTAATTCACCTTATATATGTCATGAAAAAAGTTACATATAATAATAAAACAAGAAGTTAAAATATATAATAATGTGCATTACCAAACTAAAGGGACTATTTAAGCTTTTTTTATAAGGAGTCACTTTCAACGGCTACTCAAGTAATAAGCAATCATGTATTATTGACACAGCTAGCTCATGAAGGTGACATTTCAAAGATGCAATTTGTGATCAACCACTACTCAAAAAAGCCATCTAAATAGATGAAGAAAATTATGATGCTTGTGTGAGACTTTCTTTTCCCCTTTTTGTAAAGCTACCAGGCAAAATTTTATCAGAAATTAAAGCAAGCTCCATTAGTCAAACATATTTTGAAAGTTAATTATATTGCTGTAATACACATTTAATTTCTGTTTAATTATTGTCGGTAGCATCTGTAAGTTCTGAAAATATAGATTAGACTATCTAGAGATGATGATGAATTTATCAAAAGGAACTTGGCTTTGAATTACCATAAAGTATGTTCTATTTCATAACATGGACTGATTTATGTTGTGCACATTTTTGCTAACTTCTGCACTTTAACCATGCCAAAAAAAGAAGAAAAAAAGATTGTATTTTAAGATTGATGTGCATCATATATATCCATCAATTTTTGCACTGTGACCTGGCTGGATATTTAGCAAACAAATGATATGCAGAGAACACAGCAACCTCTTGTACTTATTTATTTTTGGTTGAAGAAATTTGAACCATATGCTTACTAGACAACAATATATTGTTATGAAAATGGCAAAGGTGACCATTACACCTAGAGTCCGATCTGATTGAATGCGACGGCTTATATCGAAATATATATATACAACTAGGAAATATATATTAAACTTCAGAGATACTCATCTTGTATACTGTTTTCTTTTTTTCATTTCTAGTGTTGATTTAGATGGCAATGGCCAACTGCTGATTGAGATTTGGATACATAGTCGTACTTAGGTACTAATGAGGTACAAATCTCTTTTGTTTTTAACCATCTTTTTCTTGCAATAATTTGAAATTAATATATGATGCATGCCTGCTCGTAAAAATTTAGTAGCTTCTCACATAACTTTTTCTCAGAAACAATAAATGAAAAAGACATCCATTGCTAGTCTCATATATATATATATATAAACCAGCAGCATATATTGTACTATTACTTTACAAAAAATATTACAAGACAATTAATATATAGTACTTACAATTACATATTTTTCCGCAAAGGTTCATTAACCAAGGAAAAAAAAGATTAAAGAACAATTTATGAATCATTATTACAAATTATCACACCCCCGTAAAAAATTCTATATTAAGTTTCAGAAAAAAAAGGGGAAAAAGAACGAGAAGATCAGAAAACAAAAAAAATTAATATAAATTTTGAGGTAAATTTCAAAAGTAAAATTTTTTCATCTACATCATATCTTCAGATTTGCAATTTCTCTCCTGATTGCATCTTTTAAAAATTTGCTCTCTTTTTTCAGAAAAACTCCACATCAAATTCCCCCTCAAATCCTCCATTTATCTCTCCATGCTCTTGCCATGCATGTGCACCAAATTTAGTCTCAAAATGCTCCTCCCCCATAATTCCATTTCCTATATGGGTCACTGAATCCCAATTTAGTACCTCAGTTCCACTTACACTGCTACAATTCCAGTTGCTTCCTCCACTGTTACTTGAGCTCTCACCATATCCATATTCATACAACTCATTGCTATTTACACCATAAAATGGCATGCTAGGAGGGGCTCCACTTCCATGCTCAGTAAAATAATGCTGGTCAAAGTTTGGAAAGACCTGGTCTACTGGACCGGATAGAATGGTTGAGATGTCTGGTTTCTCCTCTTGAGATTCTGATGCATCTCCTCCTATGGGCTTGTGTGTTGCCGGGTCGATTCCGCGCTGCCTCAGTTTTTTCTTCAAGCTGGAGTTCCAGAAGTTCTTTATCTCATTATCTGTTCTTCCGGGTAATTGAGATGCAATTTGAGACCACCTAACATATAAAATTAACGTCGCGTTAAAATCCGGGGACGGACAATGTAATGTAAGTTTGATTTTGTGCATTCATATTGGAAAATTGTACTTTTCTCCAGGACTTAGAAATGGGTCTAATGAGGAACAGAGAGCTTAATCATAAGAAAAAAAGAAAAAGAAAAATAGACAAACAATTGGAATTCATGCATAGCTTGATTGATGCTAGAGCATGAAGATATCAAATAAATATGGAATAAAGCAAGGAATGTGAGGGTTTTAATTGTAATGGTACCTATTTCCTAAGATTTCATGGAGACTTATGATCAAGTCTTCCTCTTGTTGTGAGAAGCTTCCTCTCTTGAGGTCTGGTCTAAGGTAGTTTATCCACCTCAGCCTACAGCTCTTTCCACATCTTTGCAATCCTATATTAATTAATAATAAAAATAAATAAATAATTATAGAAAAATAAAATAAACCTTTTTTTTGTTATTCTGAATACCATTTGGTATGTAATCAAGCTCCAAAAATAATCCTAGCAAAAATTAATACTTGGATATGCAATGTAACTACCAATTCAGTATATATGTTTCAAAAAATAAAATCCCCTATTTAAATTAGTAAAACAAAACCCAATTTTGACCATAAAAAATATTCTCTTCTGGACATATGCCAAATTAATGCAGTACTCTCCATTTGTAATGTGCAGGGCAGAATATAGAAGAGTTGATGAAGCTGGAGGTTCAAAATGAAATTATACATATATGAAATGAAATGGAGCAGTATATAGTAGCTAGGGTAAATATAATTAATGTTTGGAGAAGGTTTGTATATATATATATATATATGTATATATGTACATGCCTGCTAGTTTTGGTACAGAGCTCCAGCATCCAACCCCATATCTGATGATGTGATTGTAGAGCTTCTCATCCTCCTCAGGAGACCACAAACCTTTCCTCAGCTTCTGCTTTGGGGCAGCATTGCATGTCTGATGTCCCATTCCTCGCTGCTCTGCTAAATTAACTGTTTCCTCTCTCTCTCTCTCTCTCTCTCTCTCTCTCTCTCTCTCTCTCTCTCTCTCTCTCTCTCTCTCTCTCTAGTGTGAGTTGAAGAAGAATGAGCGAATTGAAATGATGTTTTTCATCGGGATGTTAACATGATAAGCAATGCATATTTATATATAGTATGGGGGGGCCGTTACTGTCTCATGCTTAAGATTCAAGTGAGAGAAAGATAGAGAGAGAGAGAGAGAGAGAGAGAGAGAGAGAGAGAGAGCACTCAAGTGGGTTTGAAGCAAGCTCACTTTGGCTGTCCTTGAGAAACAATAGATTGGATTTTAAGGTACCTTCAATTATAGGAAAGAGGGGAGGGGGTTAGAATAATATCACAAGAAATTAATTATAACTAGGATGGAAGGATGGATCGATGGATGAAGCTATAGGGGAAAAAAAGTACAAAGAAGAAAAAAGTGAAAAGTAGAGGTATGAAATAGGGAAAGAAATTTTGCTTTCTAGTGTGTTAGTTAGGATATGACCTTACGTTACATTCAAATCGTCGCAACGCAATTGATATATATAATCATTGTTTTATTTATTTCGAACCAAAAAGTAAAACATACATAATTTCTTAATTTATTTCTGTGGAAACAAGTGATAAGTATATATTAGAGTACAACATGATATATATATATATATATATATGAGGAAAGGAAATGCTTAAAATTAAAGAAAACACAATGGTAAAAGGAATAATTTATTATACGAAATTATTCTCGAAAAACAAAATATGTCTCCTTAATTTTAATCTATGATCATTAATTCAACTGTCAGGGGAAGTAATTAACTTATTCTGTTCAAAAATTTTATGTTAGTGTCATAGTGAGAATCATGTCTATATATGATCACAATTGACTGAGCATTATATATCTCTCATGAGGTTGCATGTTGAAAACGAAGTTTTCAATTATTGTGAGTGATTTGAACAGTATATGGACACTGAGATGATGTATATATATCGAAACTCAATGAAAAAAGCAAATACAAGACTCATGGTATATGTATATAGCCTCCTAAAAGGAGACAACTTGTGACAATATTATGGATATATCATATATAGTTAATCTGATTTATTTAAAAATCCATGAAACATGAGTTTGTTTAATATTAAACTATATGAAGAATCATGATCCAATCGACACAGCTAGCTAATGATCGATTATCTCAACAATTTCATGAGATAAATTCAAATTTAGTAAATGATTTCAGCTAAGTATTAAGATTTGGAAGATATCCTCTGTTAATAAAAAAAAGATAAAAATTTATTAGTTGTCCGACATTATGTCATTTTTTTGCTTGCTTTCAACTTGAACTTCCAATCAATTTAAGAGGCAAATCAATGATATCACTCGTTCAAAATGTGATTCATCATATCTTTTTAATTTGCCAAACAATCTTTTTTTTTTATATAAAAAGATGGGACCGATTAATGATATCATGTCATTTGATTTCATTATAACAAATATTTGAATTATATATAAAAAGAGAGTAAAGTTATGGTGAGTTTAAGCTCATCAAAAGAATTAGTGAGTTTAACTTAAAAATTTATCGAAATGAACAATAAATTCTTTATATTAAAGTATTATAGGATACTGAAATTTTTTATTTTTGGAGTTTTTTAATTATTGTTTTGAATTTTTTTAAAAATGACATATTCTTATATACAAATATTAATTATTTTATTATTATTTTAGAATCATTTTAAAAAACTTAAAATTATTCTATTATTAAAACTTAAAAACCTTAAAAACTTAAAATTTAGATCATTAACAAAACGTAACAATAACACATTAGCAAAATTATCTATATATATATATATATACACATATGTATAAATATACATATACATATGTATACGTAGACTATATGTATATGTATATATATATATATATATGTAGTCCGTGTGAATATATATTTCACATTTTTATTCTATTATTAATTATTCTGATTTAATTTATGAACAACCAATAAATTTAATGTTCATTAATTAATTTTGGTGATACATGCAACGTGCAAGAGGCAGCCGTACTAAATTCATATCCAGCAACCACACACACATACATATATATATTGTCTAGAAAGCAGAAAGGTTAAAACAAGGAATGATGTGAAATGTACACTCAATAATGGTATCAAATTATTATTATATTTTTTTTAAAGTACAATGATGGAATAAAATTATTGCATGCCCCAAGACAAAAGTATAGGATAATCTAATGAAAAATATTCACGGCTACCTAGCTTTTTGTAACCTTGTACCATTAATTTATTTTTATCCTTAATTGGTAAATTAGTTTTGCAAGAGCAATTAACCTAGCTTGTGAAGCTTCCAAGAAATTGCTTGACTTGAGATTTTTTTCAATTTTCATCCAAATTAAACCGGTGCATAATTAAAATTTAAGTGAGATTTCTTGGTGCCTAGGTATATATATGTAATTAATTTAGTGTGAATTCTGTAAATTATTATTAATTAAATTGTATAATAATAATTAATACATTTGATCAATAGTAGTTAAGAAAATTTGGAGCAACCGAATTTATTATTATTATTATTATTATTATTATTATTATTATTATTTTTAATTGAACAAAGTATTCTCCAAATAGTCAGGCCAAACATAGCCAAGTCTACAGAAATCAAAACTTGTGATCTAAACCTTTCTTGTACACTATTTGAATCAACCAAAACTTAGTTAAGACTTGTAATGCATGATTTTTTTTTAATGTCACCAATTAAGAAAGGTTCAAATAAATTAGGCCATAAATTGGCTACAATTGATGATGTGAAAATTGTCAAACAGTGATTGAACAAAGGAGAGAAATATGAAGAGCCAAAATTTCAATAGTGATCAACAAAGAAGAAAAGTTTAAAAGGTGTGTGTGTGCTCCTTTATTAGGTAGTCCATCAAAATACAGCTTCCTGATAAAATGCTATATATTCTCTGTTATTTTCTTTTCATTCCATTCTAAAATGTGTAACTTGTAATGTGGTCCATTTATAAAAGGATAATTGAAGGATGCAGCATGAAAAAAATATTCTATATATGTATGTTTCAAATTATATAATTAAAGTGTGCGTGAAAATATTAGTACCAAATTAATAATGCATGAATTATGATGTCAACCGGACGATACGAGAAATATTAGTACCAATAACTTAGTACTAACGTCAGCATCATAAATATACATTCAATATAATGCATACAAAATAATTTAATCCTCGAATTTTACTTTAGTACTTTCATTTATTTAATTTACTATTATCAAAAACACAATCTTAAACCATAATATTCTAAAAAATATTGACAGCTTTATGAATTCAACAAAATTAAATTGCACCATTTTGTTGCCTTCTTAATTTTCTAAAGAAAAAAAAATGTAAACAAAATAGTATGATTCTCTCTTTCTTTTTTTTTGGGGGGGGGGGGGGGGGGGGGGGGGGGGGCAAATGTATAAATTGCATTCATCTGCAATCAAGGGTAATAACAGTGGAGATAGGATTGTCCGAGTCTGACTGTACTGATTCTCATGTCATGAAAAGAGTACCACTGGTCCAAAACTCAAAGCACACTCAAATCCAAATTCACTCCTCTCCATTAGCTTGTGGAAAGTTCTTTCACTAATGCACCAAAAAAAGAGAAGAAAAGAAAAAAAAAACTAGAAAATCAATAAAAAAAAGGCAATTATTAAAAGTAAATGATACAAAAGGAATGAGAAAAGAGCACTGTACGTAGCCTTGCATGAATCGCTTTCAGCTTTGACAAGAAACGAACGAAAAATAATTAATTCAAACAGCTTAATTGTCGACACCAATTAATAATTTAATAATGCAAAGTAATGTTCGTTTGAGAACACGCATGAAATTTTTTTACGCGTCAGAAAAATGAATTCTAAAACATTTATTTTTCTTAATTATTCTCTCTCTCTCTCGAGGCTGGAGAACATCAGGCATGGAAAGAATGTTCCGCTTTCCTTTTCATCGTAACACTATCTGTGTTATCTACTATGTGGCGGGTATATTTTGTACAGATAGTGAGTTAAAACTGCTCATTCGCAATACGCATCTCTATTGAAAGTGGCACATCACAATTCATCGGAAAAGCACGTGAGGCACGTGGGTCGGTGGGGTCCAGAGTCCAGACGCGCCGCTGTACACCTAAGGACCGACGCGCGTTCCTACACTGGAGAACTGGATGCGATATCCACCGTTTGATCTTCTCACTGGACAACTGGAAAGAATCAGGGCCGTTGGATTGTGCGCAACATCAGCTTGTTCTTTTTTTCCACGTTGGCCTGAATTAATTTGAATTTTTTTTCTCTTTCTGAAAGTCTCCGTGTGGGATTAATTTGGGATCGCATGCATCAACAGCCGTTGGATCACGCCAATGCAGCCAAACGAGTCATATCATACGGAGATCTTCTATTAATTTAACTCTGTGTTACTCCGTGGTGCTGGAACCAAATATGGTTTTAGTGCGCCTCTCATCCGTCTGATGTTAATTAATTAGATGGCGCACAATATTTTAAAAAAGAATTTGTTCTTTTCTTGTGATTTGTAGAGAAAATAATAAAAAAAAGAAATCATTTTTATACCTTAATTTTTACATCCTTTACCTGCGTCTAATGTTAAATACAAATATTTTTTAAAAATACATGTTTTCAATTTTAAGTTTTGTACCCCTTAACTTCAAATATTTTGGATGTAACTAAGAGATGCGGTTATCACTCCTTCAAAAAAATTATATGGTCCTTGTACATATCTTGACATTGATCATAGAATATACCGAAATGATTATAATATACGCTTGTTTCTTCTTTTGAAGGAAGTTTATTGGACAATGAAAAGAAATATTTGACACCATGTCCTTGAGGCCGTTGTCATTAATTACTTGTAAGAAAATGAGAGGCAGTGATACATCAATTTGGTGACGCAAGAAGAAGAAGAAGAAGAAGAAGGAGGAGGAGGAGGAGGAGGTTAGAGAAGAAATATACATGTTGATTGATTGCACAATGATTTTATTAAATTCTATAATAACAAAACCCAATCTAGTGACCAAAAATAGTATCTCGACCACACACAAAAAAATTGCCACGTCATACGCATTTTGCGTTGAAGGTCCATGAAAACGGTCGCCACCTCAAATCCAACTCATCTTTGTCCTTTTGTGAGAAATGATTCGTGTCCACCACCTTATTCCCAACTAATTAATTAATTAATTAATTAGCATTCATACACGCTCACGCTAATTAAGTGATTTATGATTAATTGTAAAGTCAAATCTTTGCGGAAAGATTGCTACGGAGTCGAATAATAATTTATGAATGAATGAATGTCAAATGAAATATCAAATTTGGTTGTAGTATAAATGATTGCATTAAAATTAATCATGGATTATTGCTTTAGAGATATATAGGGTACAATATATAATTAATGCATTTCAATAAAATTGAATTTTCGTAAGAGTCAAATATGTATTTTCTTGAGAAAAATGTAGAATTAGATTACATTAATGGGGATTGACCCCCATTTTCTCTGTCATGCACATAATTAATTATGGATATTTGAGAATCATAAAATAAATAGATACATATGGTAGTACTTGTTAAACAAAATTATATACTAGTCATGTGTGTTGTCAGCCCTACAAATATGCTATTATTCATGTGACAATTATATAAACATGAATAATGTAAAATCAGACCTAAACATGTACTAACTTTTCATGCGAAATTCAATACTATTTCAAATTAATTTATAATGCAAAAATTTTGATAGTATATAATCAAAGAGATAGATGTTGTAAATTATTATCATTTTTTACAAAATTTAAACTAAGATTATCAAAAAGAAAATTATATTGATGATTTATATTTGACAATTATTGTTTATTATCACATCCTAGTCAATTTACATCAACAACAAAAACAAGAAAACAAAGCTGATTAAACTTCAAGATTTGCTAATTAAACTGGTTATTTAAAAAAAACATTTTTCATAGATGGTTTAATAAAAATACATTACTCCTTAAAATTAACTTAATTAATCTACATAAATATGTATCTAACTACTCCTCTACATAATCCTGCATATTTAAATTGACAATAACATTTGGGTATAGATTTTGTGTAATAAAATCTTTTCTCTTTCATTTACTTTCATTAATTAATTTTACAAATTAATTCAATCTCAAAAATCCAGTCTTCCTCAAATACATCACTACAATTCAATACTCATCAATTAATCAGGCAAATAAAAAACTGAGATTATACATATATAAATGCAATAATTACTTTAACATGAGTGATCCACAAAATATATCATTTTACAAAATTTTCTTCAAGATCCTTCAATTAATTTGCTCCCAAAACCTTCAAGTCATTACTATTAAAAAAAACCAGAAATTAATTAACTGCTCACTACAATTTCAAATTTTATGATGTTATAACATACATACATATATAAATAAATATCATAAAACGGTAGTTAGTTAACTTACCATCAACTTTATTGCACGCATGCTAAGCAGGTACACAACTTTATGTCTCTCTCTATACAATCCGCACTAAGCGTACAATAATAATACATTAAACATAGAGTATATCCTTCAACTTTTGATTAATGTGTCAACTACATACATACGTACCTTGTCAAGATCTACATCCAACTAGTATAATTAATGTAGATGTGTAATTAATATATAATGTACGTGCATGGAAAGAAACTTGAGAAAAAAGATAGGTCAAGTCAATATCAGTATATTTTGTAAGTAGATTTTAATATAGGTACATACAAAAGCAGTGCTAGAGTTTGATCGAAATTAATTGAAGAGCAAAAAATATTATTTTTTGTTATATAAAAGAGCTATAGATCTATGGATTTTTTACGGAAGTTGACTATACTATAATTATAATAAAATATTATAAATTTTTAATACATATAACTAATTTTTAAATTTTTTGAAGGAGTTGCAATCCTTCCCGGTCTTCACTAAACTCAACCGTTATACAAAGTTATATGTCCATGTAGAGATTAATATATACATATATATGGAGATAGTCAGATAGATGTATATCTATAGAGTATTGCTAATGTACTATCATTAGTGTTTCGGCCGAAATGCTAACGACTCAAATTTTAAGTTTTTATGTTCGAAATTTTGATTTAAGTAGCTTAATGAATTCTTCATATCAAAATCTTATAGAATATTCAAATTTACCATTTTTAGAATTTTTTAACTATTTTTTTAATGTTAAAAAATGACCTTAATCGGCATACAAATATTTTTAATTTTTATTTATTTTTGAGCCAAATAAAGTCATCTTTGAAAATTGAAAAAAAAAACAGTTAAAAAAATTCTAAAAAGGATAAATTTAATATTCTACAAGATTTTAATATGAAAAATTTATTGAACTGTTTAAATCAAAAATTTCAAATACAAAAATTTAAAATTTGAGTCGTTAGCATTTCGATCAAAACGCTAATGATGACACATTAGCAATACTCATAATATATATATATATATATATATATATATATATAAAGTTGAAATATATATTGCATCCGCTACGTGGTCTGACATCAGAAAATCATGAATGGATAATTAATGAATGAATACGAGGAAGGATGTATGGATGGATACACACGGCGCTGGTGGGATGTAGACAGTACATGCAGTCAAATTATTGGGAGACCAGACATGTTGCATTTCCCATTTCAAAAAGCACCCCTCTCCTTCTGCCACGTGTCACTGGCCCCCCCCCTCCCCATTTAGGGCTCTGTCGGTCCCTTTTATTTTACATGTATATAACTGTGTGATCGACTACAGTTGCATTATATATAGTTGGATTAGTTATTGATGGATTATATCTATATATATATATATATATATATCTACGTCCAACCATTTCTTGCCTTTGCAATTAACATTCTGTTTATATGCATTATGTTATTAGCGACTTAATTAAGTTTAAAAATTGACCTTTTTTTTGGAGCTTTTTTCCTTCTTTTTTTTTTGATAAATTAGATGAAGGATATATATATATACACACACACGTGTAACAATATGACATATTTTATTTTGAATAATTATAACAACATATGATTTTTGATGATATATGCATTTAATATCTTTGATAATATTATCTAAAGTATAAAAAAAACTATACTAATATAGAAAATTTCTCCATCATCTAATTGGAATCAATTTAGTAATTGTAGCCTTCTATCAAATAAAATGAAATTTTTAACAATGAAGGTATCATAATTTTTCTATGAATGAAAAATTAACTTTAAAATTGAACTAGTATAACATACACCATAGTTTAAATAATAATGCACAACCCAATACATCTCTGCAATTTCAACTGTTTTAATCTGGTAGATTAATATAATTTTAGATTATATCTTTTTGAAATAAATGTATTTTATAATGAATTTACACTAAACTACCTTTGTTCTAAATAAAAATGCTTAAGTACCCTTTTTGTTCCCCATTTAGTTGTTCTTCAATTACCTCTTTTGAATTTATAGTGTAACCTACTTAACAGAAGGATAACGAGCTTGATTGAAAATATAATAAAATTTGGGTTGTCTTCAAAATACCAAACAAATTGTCGGTCATTATTTGATTTAATTTAATGATTGTTACTTGATGAGAAAGTTTTGAGAGAAAAATATTATTGTAATTATACTTATATATACCATGATATATGGCAAGAATCAAACATGGCTAGACATGGAATATTATTCCTTTTTCTCATTCTATTTAAGTCTTGAAACAAAGATTTCAATAATATTTAATATTATAAAATCCAAATTATGAAATTTATTATACAAAAATATAACTAATTATATTGTTTATTTTTTCAATATTGCCATTGATTGATCGCATGATCAAAATCAATTTCATATATAATTCCTTTCCTTTTAAAATTTTCTGTACCAGATCAAATATATATCTCATCAGATTATTATTTATGCATATATACTAGTGAAACGTATATTATAAGATTTTGTAGGGGCGTAGATGCAATTGCACCATACTTAAAAAATAAAAATAAAAATAGTGGAATGTGACATATTGGTGTGAGTGTTTTAATAGTGCCTTTAATTGATTCACACTTGATTGTGGTGAGAATATGGACAGGAACATGCAACCAAATGGAATTAAGAGCCCCCTCATGCATGTCTCTATCTCTATTATACTTTTTTAAGCTAACTAAATTGACAATTAATTAAGCAATCACTGATCTGTTGCCAGTTCAATCTGAAAGAGATTGACACAATATATACAAAGATCTTTACATATATACTTAAAATTAAATCCAATTTCTTTTAACCCTTTGCTGGAAGAATAACAAAATCTCCTTTGTATATATATAATGCCAACATATATAGCACTAATGCATGCATGAATTAATGAACAACAAGGCAATGTGGATTAGTTAAAAAAAATGATAATTATATAAGTATCATTATGTGTATTTTAGTAATATAAGGTTTGAGGAACTTGCTTTCTAAGGGAAGTTTTCAAGTCTAAAGTTACAACAATAATGATTATTGTGGCTAACTGAAGAAACATGGATCCTTTCACAAGGCATGCAAAAACACCAACTGGAGATCCTTAATTATAATATAATTAAGAGATATGAAGCACAAAATGGTAGTTAATTAGTTAATAGGAAGAGTAGATATTTAACAAAAAAGAAAGGAGCAAATAAGAAACATAAATAATGTGGTTAATGTACCATGCTGGATTATATTTCAAATGCGCAACTTGTTTGGTGTAAATTCAGTACGTAATTAAGATGCATATTTGCTAATTATTTTTAGTTCAATTAATTGAGGGGCTGCTAAATATCACAAAACCATTGCAAATTAAGGTACTATACTTGTAAAGTAGTATAGTATTTGAAGAAAAAATAATCAATGATATAAAATGAAACTTACCTACTGCTTATATATAATTAAGAAGATGCCGGGTCATATTTAAATCTTTCAAAGTATACCAAAATCAAAGTTACATTGAAATAATCACGACACAAATTATTAATGATGAGAAATATGAAATTATCAACAATGTTGCGGTATATATGTACATTTTGTAAGATCTTCACTAATATCTTTCCTTTTTGAAATTACTCCAAACCTCAAACTAAAAGGTTTTGTAAAATAGTTAGCCAATGTGTTCATACTTCTTTTAGTGTGTAAATAAATAACGTAAAATATGAGATACATGAATAATTTCTCATACATAAAATTAATGTAACTTATATATAATATATATACATCCACACACCTAGGTTCTAGAGGAAACTTCCGGATAGATAAGCTGTAATCAAACTGTGCATGATTGTGCTATCTGCAAGGATTTTATGCTTTTGTTGTAGCCCAGATTTAATGGCAATGCAATTTCTCATTCTAAAATTTTGAAAAGTTTTCTTATTTTATTAATGCCATTGATTTACAATTGTCAAATTGCATGTTTATTTTTGGTGGGGACCCTTCTTTTTATGAAAATTTCATCTTGAACCTTGTGTTGTCACACACCTTAGTGCCAATTTATTGACCGTACAGCAACTTTCCAAGCATTTATAATTTTTGTCTTAGATAATATATATGGAAATTATCTCCTTATGTACTTGCAAAACGTGATCATAAGCAGGGATGATTAATTACTAATTAATTAAAATTTCTTACAAATTCCAGGTATTATATATATGTTGAAAGCATTGATAAATTAAGGTGTAGCTAGTCCTGTTATTAGATTCTAGTTGAATAATCATGACTACTAATTTGTTTGTCAACTCCTTGTCAGCTGGTACAGAAATTAATTTAAACAAGCCGTGTATGTCCAGGTTGTTTATGGAAATCCAATTAAATAGCATCTCTTTCCAAGTAGGTTCTCAATAGTAGATTTCTCTAGTCTCTGCGCTTGTAAAATCCTTTCAATTATTTGTTCTTTAAGCTCCTTTTGTTTCTCTTAAGTCAGTAAAGAGGCATTTTATTAGAAGAGACGAAACTGTTATTATGTAAGAACCAAAGTATACAATTGAGTAAAAATATCAATTGCCATACTGTTTACATTACTGAGCCCCATTTTTGTACACATTTCAACATGATATGAACTAAAATGCGTTGTATCATGGGTGGTCAATTAAACAGGCGTCTGGACAAATCTACAAAGCCTACATTACCAAGAAAATAAATAAAATAAAGCAAATCTACAACCCCTTTTAAGAGATTGTATCTAGAATCTACAATTAGATGTCAAATCTATGGGCCAAAATGTTGCAATTTGTGCTTTGTTCAATGGACAATGATTCAGCTTGCTGGTGATCAGATTGAAACAAATAATAACAACAGAAAAAAGAAAGCTAAATTCATGAAGTTTTTATTTGCTCATTCTATAATAGTTATATGAATTTACTAAAGTAAATACATCAATGTTTGTAACCTTTAGTTTGATCAATAGCAAACAAGTTTTTTATTATTGTTTTGTCCTTCTTTTATGATATAAGAATGGAAAAATAACAAATAATTGAACAAATAACTGTAACCTTACTACAAATAATTCCCTTCCAAAACACTATTATTGGAATACCGTGGTATATTTTCTGCTCAATTTATGAAAATTGTACTACCATCAGTAAATTCTTTCAGCTGTAGAAACAGGACGAAGAAATATAACAACAACTGTGATATTATCCTTGCTCCCACGCTCCGCTGCCTCTGTGGCCAGTCGCTTCGAGCACATGCTGGGTTCTTTAACCGTGTCTTTTATTATTGATATTACATCCTCATTTGTTAGCACATCCCATAGCCCATCACTTGCCATTACCTTTGAGAAAACAACCGAGAAGTTATTCTTTTTTTTTTTGTCCAAGAATAACCAAATTATGCTTCTTTGCAATAGAGTGGTTTCAATTATGGAAAGAAAAAAAAATATCAACATATGGAGTTTATTTAAAATTAATCAAGCTCTCAAGGAAAATAAAATCATACCAAGAACTCATCTTGAGACGATAGAGTGGTTTCAATTATCTCAGGCCGTGCTGTCACAGCAGGCTTTAAATCATCATCACCGATGGATCTCGTAACCTAATGAAATGAAATTAATCAAAATCACAGAGACATCATTTTTTTATTGGCCTAGTACATTAAATTATTTTCACCCAAAACAACAATTAGAGGATACAGCTGGGACCCCCTGCAGATTCGTAGAGCGAATTTTCTTTTTAAGAGTAAGCTTCTTTAAGCCTGGTTTCTGGATAGTATTGTGAAACTAAAATATATTACTTCGCAAATATGTAAAAGGTGCTTGTATAAAAAGCCCAATGCCGCTCACAGTCCCAATTTTCCAACAAAACAACGAGTCAAGAAACGAAAAAAAAGGACAAAAAAAAATGTAGTCAAACCAGTATCAGAATAATACCAACTGGTACATTGTTATTCATGCAAATACTGATATCAGACTGCTACAGCACCAAAACTTGGTATCCTGATGTGGTATAAAAGAAATCATTGGTTTCTTGAATTAAAAGGACATTCAAAAGATGATAGATTAAAACATATGAATCATAAAATACAAGTTCAATGAGCATGGTGTGTCACCTGTAAAGCAGCAGGACCCACACGCCATGTATCAACTTGCCATTTGACATCCATTCCTTCTTTGGTAACACGTTCCCTTTCATTGGCACAGCTCGCCACATGATCCTATGTATTGAACATTTCTCAGCCATATCAGCTTCTTTAAAGAAAACACCATAACTAATTTTACTAGGTACAATTAAAAGACTAATCATGTTGCCCCCAACAAAGCAACCAATAACATGCATACCCCTACAGAATAAGAAATTTCAAATGTTACCCTCTATAAAAAGGTAAACATTGCATGACCACCCTATCATAAATTCTCATAAATAGCCAAATTAACCCTTCTAAGTTGTGTAGACGGTAGAGATAAACAAAAGAAGGATACCTTTGGGATTACCTGAACTAAATGGGAAAGATGGGTGGGAGCATATATTCTTGTTTTCTGGGATATACGTCACATTTTGAGCTTGCAGTGGCTCTCAAGTAGGATTTTTTTTGGTTTTGCATGGGTATAAATTAATTAGTCTCATAATTTTCAGCAGGTATAAACATAAATGTGCACCAAAAACAAGTTAATTTTAAAAACAACTTCATCACCTTACTCATGGGAAAAGGCTGGCCAGCTCGATTTAAAATGGCACGGCAGTCACCAGCATTTGCCACGTAAAGCTTTTCTCCGATGACCAGCGCCGCAATAGCCGTGCAGCCAGGATGCCAGTCTTTTCGGGTTATTCTCTTAGAATTACAGTGAAGCAATAGCTCCTCTCTGAAAGCTGCATCAGTTTTCATGAATGCCTCGACAAGCATGTCAGACGGGCTGTAAAAGAATTGGATCAGTTAGCACTGAGTTCCCAAAAGTACCCCTTCTTCCTTGCTGTTTCCTTCTGAATTATGAAAGAATAAGAAAGGCTTTTTTGGTTTCGAGTAAATAAGCGTCACCTTATTTTCTGGCGAAGCCTAACAATTTTCACTGTATTATCAAAACATTTCTTACTAGGAAATTTCTAAAAGATGATGTGTTAACCTCTCAGTATGGCAGTAATTTTGCAAAAATGCAGGAATTGCTCTTGCAGAGAACTCAGCAGCCGCGGCACCTACACATAGATAGTTATCATGTAATTTTTCTTTCCAAAAGAACCCTCAAATGCATCAAGTTTATACTTTACCACCAGCAGTAAAACTGATAGATGCAACAATATAAAAAAAATATGAACAGATTATTTAATATTTCTTCCTGTGTTGATATATGTTGGTAGCATGAGAGAACTTTCAACCCACCATACCAGTAGTTCAACATTTGTACATGATGATCATCACACTGAAATTTACAAAAATCCTAAAAATACTGATATACACATTGCTATGATAGTCATCACGCATACACTACAATAGAAAGGCATGCCATAACATACCTCTGTGACCATCAAAGATCCCAAAGGCATGCACATCATGATAACCACACATACGTGGCATCATGAAATGAGCATCCTCCATAGTTTCTCTTCTCCCACACGTAGAAAATGAGCCCCATGATAATGTTGGTCTATATGCCACTGCGCTGCTATTTGACCAATTAAATGCTTCTCCATTTCTGTTATCCATTTCCAGTTTCTTCCCCAATTGCTCGCCTTGTTTGTACCAGTTTACATCCTCCTGGTATCGATTCACCTCTATTGTAACACTCTGACCATGTTTGCCAGCTGAGATTAGCTTAAACTGTTTTTGAAGTACAACCAGTTCCTCAACAATTTCTCGAAAGGAAGGTCGGGATGACAGGTCCGGGTCCCAACACTGCTTGATAAGGGTTATTAAACTTGGTGGATATCCAGATTCAGATCTGACGATAACAGGTCGTAGCCCCTCGGAGACCACCTTTGCAGTTAGTTGTTGTTCAGTATATGTCATTTCAAGTACTGTATGTGCCTGAATAGAAGACATAGCTAGAATTATCAGATGCATATCACCTGTCATTCTGCAGAGATTCTCATTTTAAGAGAATTTATTCAAAATGATTCCTGCAGCTGCATTAGATAACCTGACAACCTGAGCAATATAATAACTAATAGTTGTAAACAATGGAAGTAAACAACCAGGACAGATTTGACATTGTCACTACAGACCAGTAATTACATCTATTTTAATTTACTTAATAAAGGAAGAATAATAGAATACCTGAGCTTCAGCACGTAGATCTGTGTAAGGAACAACACCAGTAAGGAGCTCACTACAGTCATTTCAAAGTAGGATTTAATGACACAAGTCATAATAGCTTAAGATTACCATTTGAAATCAATGAAATAATTCTTACTTCATGGATATGGCATAGCTATAGACATCTGATTTTTCAGTATGGATATCCTTTTTCAAAATCTCAGGTGCCATGTAAATTAGGGTCCCAACCATGTTTTTCTTATGAAATCCACCTGTTGGTTTGCCTGACGATTTCCAATTTTCAACGGAAACCTTTTTCAAATCCTTTTGGTACGCAGCCAGACCAAAATCAGTCAAATGCGGATGGAGGTTTTCATCAAGCTGCACAAAAATTTCGAAACGACTTGAAATTAAATTTAGCTAACAAATTCAAATAATAGTTGAGATATACATTCACTAGAAATGCTAAAATTATTATAAGCTTGAAGAGAATTACCAAAATATTCGATGGTTTAATATCCCTGTGTACAATTCCGAGGCCATGCAAATACTCGAGAGTCTTCGCTGATATTTGTTTCCAAAAATGAGAAGAGGAAACAATGTTAAGTCATATCCTGCTTTCCAAGAAAAATAAACATATTCAAAGATATGTCAATACTGCCTCGAGTTACAAAGACAAAAAGGAAAAAAAAAATGATTTTCACCTAAGTCTAAAGCAATGGAGACTGCAAGTTCAGGAGCCGGTGCCCATTCCTCGACATGTA
This sequence comes from x Bolboschoenoplectus mariqueter, assembly GCA_037678475.1. Classification (NCBI taxonomy): domain Eukaryota; kingdom Viridiplantae; phylum Streptophyta; class Magnoliopsida; order Poales; family Cyperaceae; genus x Bolboschoenoplectus; species x Bolboschoenoplectus mariqueter. Next base: position 2,501,742 of record CM075277.1, read on the forward strand.
ACTTCTCAGCCAAGTTTCTTGACTCATAGAAATGGTAAAAAAACATGTAGTTAGGCGGCCTCGCATGAGCTGCAACCAACACAGCCAATCCTGGGTGTTGCAACTGGCTACAAATCAATTAAATGAATGTCAATCGCTCACTCCTGATTTACAGGAAGCATGCACTGTTTTTTTTTTCTAATTATGTGCAAAGTTTTTAAATGGAAAATGAAAATTGTACTGTTTGTGACAAGATTTGCTCCTTATATGTCTTTTTACAATTTGTCATTTTTTTAGTTTTATTCTCATTAGGTTGATGATTCAGGCCAGGGTTTTTAAAAGAAATGAAATAGAAACAAAAGGCAAAGAATGTGAAGAGTTGTTCAATTTAGTGCAGAAATTATGATTAGGTTGAGACAGCCAAATTTTTTTTTGGGATTATTGAATCAAAGTCAAAATGATCATTTTCATTTTAATTTTTTCTTTTTTTCTTTTTGATTGATTGCCCATAGGTTGTTTTAATTTTCAAACACCTGTGAATGCTTATATAAGTTATAGGACTTGTTTTTCTGCTAAGATCATATAGGCACGCAAGCACTGCCAACTTTTCAAGAAAAAAACAAAAACAAACAAACAAACAAAGAAGAAAGAAAGAATATAAGAAAAAGGAAATATAACAAACCATTGAAGTTGCAACTGGTAGTGAAACTTATCAAGGTCTTCAGACGTAGAAAGAACCGGCTTCTTAGCTGCAACTCTTGCCCCATTCAGCTCTGCCTCGTAAACTGTGCTCTCAGATCCTTTTTTGGGGAAAACTTAGTTTAATAAAGTGGAAATTTATAATCTACCGATGTACTATTTAGTGAGATTTATCTTTTTAATTAAAAAAAAGAACTGAATTTTAGTGAAAGGCAAGAGCTTTGAACAAATTCACAGCTCTGACACCTCAATTTGAGATAGAATTACAAGCAATGAGGCAAATCTATGTTGAATCAATCAGAACTTTTACTATCTAACTGTAAAAAAGAATAAGAAAAATAAGAAATTCTAGTCTAAGAAGCAAGCCGCTCACCTCTAACATAGAGTTCAATTTAAAGATAGACCTATCATTATAACTAAATTAGTAAGCAAAATTACCAGATACTAACCAGACACTAGCTTAAGCTAGCGCTAACGAATACCCAATTTGGTAACGAGATGACAGATACAAAAAGGGAGGAGAGGGGAGGAGAAAAGGTTAGTACCTCGAGCAATGGGAGCGAGGAGGGAGAAAGAGTTGGAAGGAAGGTGGAGAGGTATCTTCTCACTGGTACAACAACCTCTGAAGCATGTATTAGGTTCTGGTATCTTCATCTCCACCATGTGTTTCTTCTCTCCTATGGTTTCTTTTCATACGCTCTCTTTTTGGTCTGGTTCCCGAATCTACGAAGGAGAGAATCTAAATATGGAAGTCAAAGTCAAAGGGGGAACGAGAGGAAACAAATACACCTCCGGTGTATAAAAACCGGAGACATCCCATGCCATTTTAAAGATGTGAATTGTACAAAAGGGGTATGTAGTATCTACCATTGGTCAAGTACTTGACAGGTCCATTGTGAAATAAATGGAGACAAAGTTCATAATGGCTTCAATTCTTTGTGGGTAAAACAATGAGGATCCGTTTGGCAGATCAAAGCATAGAATAATATTATTTAAATATAATATTATTTAAATAGTAAAAATAAAATAGCAGTAGAATAATGATATTTGAAAAAGTAACGAGAATACTAAGTACAAATATTATTTAATAAAAAATTAGTTTGAATAGTCATTGATAAATTAAAAAAGACCAAAATATCCCTAAAGTTATTTGTAGTTTTTGTATTACTCTTGAACCTACATATTTTGTAGCATAGGAATTTAATAATATTTTCTTCATGGAATAATTTTCAACAAAACACGATTAATTTATTTGTTTCAGTATATCTACACTAATACAACAAAATCTAAAATAAAATTAAATCTAAAAGCAATGTAAACCAAGTCTTAATAATAAATTAATACTGAACTAGGAAAAAACTCATTGGAAACCATAATTATCCTCTCAATAGTCAATGTCTTAATGTGCGATTGCTAAAATTGACAAAAAATTTACTATCTTTTTTTTCAATTGGATAAAACTAATGTTTGAAAAATCAATTTAAGAGACAAATGTAGTGTATGACTTATAAATTTATAAGAAATTCATTTAAGTCTGGATTAAAAAAAAATAACGAACTTAACAATAAAGCAAAAAAAATGTGCAACTTTGGTTAATTTTCACTCTTCGAATCATTTTCTCTCTCCTCTCTTCCGCTATTCGGACATCCCTTAGGAATACCGGAATAGAGATCTTCCATCGCTATTCTCTTTTTGTTTTTAACGTTTGGCACTAATAAATATTGAAATAGTGCACTATTCCGGAATAGCAACTGAAAAAGAGGGTGCCGGAGGGACCCTAAAAATGTACATTTTTCTGTATGGAGTGAGCGGCTCAACCGATTAGGATTATTATCATGGAATAGATTTTGGACATTTTGCATGAATTAAACGGAAGTTGATCCCAAAGCGAGGGTGAAAAAATCTAAGTAAATTCTCACTTCATGTGTCCTTGTAATTGTAAAAGATAATTTTTTTGTTATATTAGCAAATTTAAAATTATTTTTAATAAATTTCAAAATATTTTTAGTTTTAATTTTTGAGAAATTTTAATATTTTAATATACTTTTTTTAAAATATCTTAATTTATTCTTTTACATATCTGAAATTAGTACTTAAAAGCTGGTGATCTGACATTTATAAAAAGATTGTTAATTTAGATTTAGCCATTCTTCAGTAAGTGCAATACAGATTTTCTTAGAAATTCAAACATAATATTTTGTTAGCTATTAAAAAAATTCAATTTTTTCTTGCAAACTAGGTTCCTGTAATTCCAGTCTAGAAAATTAATCTGCTAATCTATATCCCAGTGTTTATTTATTCTTTTATCACGTTACAAACTATCATGGAATATAATTCCGTAGTTTAAAACTCAGAAAAATGTTGAAGAATAAAGGTTACACTAAGAATTTTTAGTTTATAAAATTTACACTATTACAGTTTCCAAATCCTCAAAACATCCATAGGATTTATTTTCCAATCTCAAATGGAGTTAGGCTGCATCAATTGTGCTGCATTTCATCCTTTGGATATTCTTTTATAATTCATGGGATGCGAAATTGTCCCTATAATAATAAAAGAAAAGTATAATAAATGAAAGAAAGGTACATAACATACAGTACTCGGTGGCAGCATTCAAGGTCAACTTCACATTCTTTATAATACTTTATTGAAGTGTCTAGAATATTCTAGTAGACAAAATCTATAAAATTTAAAAATCATTTAACACAAATTTGAATATTATTCACTTTATTAAAAATTGTTTCATAAATAACTTGCAATCATCCGAATCGTTTCGACCATCCATTCCACATTCCACATGCGTCATAGTAGTACAAATATATGGATTCATTCAAGGTACGAGTACACCGGGCAAGTTGGCACTTTTGATACTTTCTGTGAAGTCAAAAGTCAGCTTTGCACAAAAAAAACAATAATAATAACAAGTCATTATATTATGAGATTGTCTGTGGGCTTTGGCATTTGATTCGATAACAGGTGGAGTCTGGCTCCTCCTGAATACTCTACGTGTGAAGTATTCTGTCCAACTGATCCGAACTGTTTGATATTATTTATGAAACAGATTTAGTAGTACGAACAACATCAAAATTCATACTGAATAGTCTAAATTTTGCCCATTACACCTGCATTGCTACGAGGATGTTAAGTCTTTAGGATGGCCATTCTAGCTGAAAATTTCAAAGAGTGTAAATCATACTTACCTCGTCGGGAAAACTTCATCCCCGACGCGCCAGTAAATAGAAATTAATCACTTAAGTAGATAATAATGGGTCACAAAAAGTGTAAATCATACTTAATTTACATTACACTGAATTTAAATTTCTATAAAATTTACATCACACTTAATTTTATATGTACTGTTACAAGGATCTGTGGTAAATCTTTTTCCAACCATTATTAGCAAGCTTCTTTAATGAATATTATTATTATTATTATCATTCTAAAAAATAATCAACACTCGCTTTCTGGGAGGTGGTCGGGTGCTACTCAGGCCGACAGTTTCATCTTCCTGGAACTTTTTGTTCGTATACCACTCAAAATGTCTTAATAGAAGAACATACAATGGTAACTTTCAAGCAATATTTGAGTACCCATAATCTGATGCAAGCACAATTTCCAATTTGAATATGTACATGGCTGCATCCTCTGTACCTTCTTCCTCTCAAATAGAAAACTAAAACAAAGGATTTACAAAACAAATCCTTCGTAGCTTCACGCATGCAAAGAGTGCTTCAAAAGAGCAGCATTTCAAATGTCTATGTTCTCTGATAATACCGAACACCAAATGCAAAATCATCCAATACATAATTCACAAAACGGACAAGCTTTTACAACTTGGTTCTTTGGGATAAGGGAAATTACAAAAAGCAGCATGCAACCATGAATATAACACCTGGAATCTACTTCACATAACCAACCATGACGCTTTCCCAGAACACTGATTATAAAACACAGTCTAAGATGCAAATTTACCTGATTATTTACAGGCAGCTATTTCTTTATCAATGGTCACTCTTGCAGTTTCGAGATCTTCATCTAAAAATATGTCCCAGTGGCCATCCCACCGAATGAAGAATTCAGTATCAGTGAAATATTTCACACGATGCACATCCCCAGCCGGCGTAAAAAGGAAATCACCATCAGTCAGATCATAACTCTCCTTTTTGGTCAAGTTCCATACCTTCTTTGTTCCTTTAATGACAACGAGGTCATGGCCGAATGTGTGGTGGTGTGCAGGCTCCACACTACCAGCCTTGAACCTGTCAGAGGAAATAAAAAATAAAATTAGGGTTAATACAGCCTAGCCACAGTGCTTTTCACTATTATTACTAAAAGTCATAGCAGACAGATCGAGTAAGGACAATAATTACCTTGTGTTTCCAAACTTATCCAATAGTACCAGGTACCATCTAGTTTTAGGCACAATTTGAGGTATAATCATTGTTCAATCCAATATGTGATCTCCATTTCTCCTTGATATTTATTCATAACTTGTTGCTCCTAGCATAACACATACAAGTTATGCAACCTATTTTAAGGCATACCATGCTCAACTATATGCTTAAAATATAAAGGTGGTCACTAACAGCCTCTCAGAAGCTTGAAATAACAAGGAAAACAAGGGATTAGTCACCCAGTTAGTACCTCTAATTTTCTGATATTGTATACACGACCTATTCTAACACGTGAAGGGGTGATAGTGTTTTCAGTTCAATCACCACCGTTTTAACGATCCCCAGGCATTTCTAAACCTATATGTAGTTTATAATATTTCAATTTGATTATTAAATTGTTAGTAATTGGTTTCAATTAAGTATTGTTATTATTATTGAGATGTTGATTATATTTTTCATCATAGGGCTCACCAGTTAGCTGTAAGGGCCAGCTAACTCACTTCATAACCACAACAAAACATTCATGAAACACACATCAAAGAAAAGAAAAAGAGCGGGAACGTACTTGACGTAAGCCGATGTGGGGCTCTCTCTGACAATCTTCATCTCACCGCCAGGCATAATATCCACCGGTTGAAACTCCATTCCCTTTCTCAGGCAACATATGGCACATGTCGACCCATCAAGCCCTGTTTCGTTTTCACCAATTTTTCCCATCTCAGCGGGCGCTGTATCCAGGAATGCCTGGATGTCTTCTCCCCACGGTTCACCGCCTGATGCCGGGCAGGGTGCTTTGAAAGGCGTGTTGAGCCATGCCTCAACAATTTTTACGGCGTCAAATGGTGAGGTGGAAAGCCCAGATAGAGCAAGCACATTGCATGAGTTGATGGAGTGGGAATTGATCGCATCATCCGGTGTCAAGCATGTCGTTGCATACACTCGGGGATGCTTGTTTGCAAACATCGCAACACCAGAACCTGTTATGACACTTTCAAGCTTAGTGTCACCGATGATTATCCTTTCTTACAACACATCTCTTTTTGACCGTATTTGTGGCATGGATAAGTTTATGGATTACGACTTGTTAAGAATCTCACATTAAGACTGCAACACAGGAATTTATTTCGGTTCATACAGTTACTGGTACAAAGACAAGTTTGGAATCAGAATATACATTTTTAAATCTTTCACAACAGAGCTGATTTTCTTCAGTGTCAATCAATATTGTTTTATACTTCAATTACTTCCCACTTGGATTACCTCAAACACCAATTGGCTTGACAATAAATAAATCGAAGGGTAAACTAGAGTGCTGAAATTCAAATACCAGTGCCACAAACAAGGAGGCCGCGCGTGGAATCAGGGGAGGAGCTGACGTGGCGACCGACTAGAGAAGCAACGGAGTAATACTTGGGATCGGTGCCAAGGTCGACGATCTCCAGTCCAGGAAGGGATCGGAGGTGCGCCACCACCGCCTCCTTCAACTCCGACCCGAACGGATCGGCTCCGGCGTAGATCTTCAACCCAGTTCCCTCAGTCGACGCCATTTTGGATACAGACAAGGGGGAGAGACAAGAACTTGGACCGATAACTACCGATTAGTGTTAGGATCGGTACAACTGCTATCTATGCTGTTGTTGCTAATAATAAGATATTTTGGGCCGTTCGGATTTGATCAGACGGTTTGAGATCATTTACAGGAGAATTGTTGAGATAATTCTAGAAACAAAGCGAACGAACGGACTGATTGATTTTGTGTTTATACAAATTCTGATCAGCAAAATTCTTTTTTTTTTTTTCTTTTGCGTGTGTGTGTGAAGAAATATGAGCTTATAAAATTTAGTTGTCCGCAATGTACTCTTCAACTATTTTTCTATTTCATATTATTTTTATACTTCTAATATATGCAATTCAACACTTTACATTATTTCATATTTATTAATAAAAAGATGATAAATATACATGGCAATATTGAATAACACAAAGCAGTAAAGAAACACTTAATAGTCTTTTAATATCTTAGCAAAGAAAAATGAGCAAAAATCTTGGCACAAACACACTAATGCATATCTTGATCAGTAATGAAATTAAAGGGAAGGAAATTAAAATTAAGACTGATTTATCCTATAAGAACTTCAAAATGGCTTCTCCAAAGCTCTCAGCTAAAGTTCTGCACAAGACAAGAAAAAGAATAATTAGAAGCAAGTATGAAATTTTAATTCAAAATTTGCATTGTGCTTGACAAGTAAAATTAACTAAAGCAAATGAATGCTAAATCATTTTAAAAATCATTGATGTTTGATAGTAGTGATTAAGTAGATGGAGTAGTATCAAAAAAAAAAAAAAATCAATTTGTCTTCATGTGCCAAAAAAAAAATCAAGTGAATAACAAGAATAAAAAGTGCCAAAAAAAAAACTTAATTATTTGAATTTACTTCATTTATAAAGGTACTTTAACTTCAACTTAAATTATCTTAAAGCACTTCATTTTTTTTTCAAACAACACTGAAATTGAAATGATACTTAAATCACCACTAGTCAATTTGCCAAACAACACCTTAAGATTGTATATATACAAAAGATGTCATGAGCACAATAACGAGCTAGATATTAATGTGCAAAAAAGTAATAATTTCTAGATTTGTAATTTCAAACTTAATACTCCAATTCCAGAGAAAAATGGAATGATACAAATTAAATGTTTTTATATATTTATCATCATAATAAATTTATTGAAAAGGTTCACCAACAGCTCCTAACAAAACTAATGCAATTTTTAATATCAAGTAATTAGAAGGGACCTTCAAAGAAAAAATATATCAAGTAAAAACAAAAAGGAAATTGAAGATCTTAAGTAATATATTATACCTGAGGTTGGGAGCTGTAATAATAGGGATCAAATTTGTTGTGCTGGTAAGCTCCTCTGGCTGTAGTTCATCCTGATTTATAGCCTCACCTGTTTCTGATTTTCCTTCTCTCCTCAATCTCTCTGAGCTTGTCCAGTTCCTTCTCAAATCTCCTTATCTGGTAGTATTCCTCATGCGCGTTCTTCACCGAGTCCGAAAGCTTTTTTACCTCCTCTCTGAAGTACTCTATCGTCTCACATCTGTTGTGCGCAGTGTCACCATTGCCAGACCCAACCAAACCTGATTTCTATTTTTTATTTTTCTTCTTTGTATCTCTCTTCAATGTGTTTACCTATTTAATCTAGGTTTGAAGGAAACCCTAAAAAACCCTAGGCAAGATGGAATTTTTAATTAGAGGCTATTGCCATTGATAATATTCTAATTACCTTCCTTTTTCCGCGCAAACTCGATACGGTTTATGTGATTTCTTCTTCTATTTTCATTCTTATTCTGTAGTATGTATGAATTAATTACCAAATAATTAATAATATATACATACATGTAGAAATTGATTTATTTTAGGTTTTATAATTTCAAAATTTTCTGAGTTAGAATTGAAGGTGACACTGATAATATTTGTTTTTCTTTTTACAGATTATGGAGCCCCCGTCGTACTTTCCGAGTGACGTCGATGAGGTACGAGCTATGGTTGTGATATTTTTTACTTATACTATTTGAATTTATACATTGAAACTATATTTTTTGTTTATTAATTGTGTAAATTTGAAATATGTGATTGTGTGATTGTATGATTTTAATATTGTGATTGTGTGAATATTATTTATATGTTATTATTAGGTTATATCGTATATGTAAATTAGGATTTTGTGATTGTGTTATATGGCATATACCTACTTTCAACTACCAATTATTGGACTAGTCACAAAAAATCAACATGTCATTAAAAAAAATAATATATTCAACAACGATTATTAAAAAAAACAATGGCTATAGAGTGTTTTACCTTAAAAAAAATAAGAATTGACAACGGTTATTAACTAAGAACCGTTACTGAATGTTGTATTGGGCAACGGTTGTTAATTAAGAACTGATGCGAAAAGTGATCTTTGGCAACGGTTTTTAGTTAATAACTGATGCGGAAAGAGTCCTTTGACAACTATTTTTAGTTAATAATCGGTGCAAAAAAGTCCTTTAACAACAATTTTTAGTTAATAATCAGTGTTGAAAGTCTTAGATTATTTAAATAACCGTTGTCAAAACATTTTTTTTCCGATAGTGAACTCTTTGGTTGCATAATTCAAGTACCAAGCGGCTTTCAGAAATTGCATGTGGCCATGAAATTGGGGCCTATGAGATGGTGAAGTAAAATGTGTCAAAAATAAAGAAAAATTTAGTCATTCTACTTTATCTATATGAATGCTTTAATTAACTTTACTTTAAACACCTTAAAATTTGTTTCGAACTGTAATTTCTCCTATTTTTCGTTGAATCTTCTACAGCCACGACTACATCGAAGAGATTATGAAACATGAAACATGAAACAGAGTTCTAGCTAGATGACTGAATAACAGCGTGTTTATCTTCACATCAGAAACCATCATTTTTATTCATTCCGAGGCAGTGTCGGGCCCCGCTGTAGAGAGAACCTAGCAGCAGGCCCCGCACCGATGACGGTCCTGCTATTAACTAGAAACAACCAATGCAATGATGCATCAATACAACCTAACAGCACACATTTATCCATCTCTCTTGAAACCTACATTTAACAAGCAACAACAAATGAGATCCTGTACCAGAAACCAAACCCCATTATAGCAACCATCAGATAACCAATACAAGAAATCCAATCTAATTTAGGGTTTAATGAACACCTTAAAATAACCTTCTCCCCCCTGACCAATGCTGAGAGCCATTTTTTTATTGTTAAACCATCCAAATAAGCCCTAAAGCGAAGGTTGATAAGTCAAATCCAGTGCCCCATTTGGGCCCAGTCCATCCATTGCTTGAGCCCAATTTCAATCCAATTTGACACCAAATATATATACAAAATTGTCCCGGCAGTTTTGCATTTAAGATAGGCCCGAGATTTTGAGGTCATATCTTATCTTCATATATCGTCGTTATGAGATCATGACAGTTCGTTTTCATAGAATTTTAAAAATTTATTTTTATAATAATAGTTCAGATCTTAATTTATAAGAAATTTTTTTTATAATTAATTTGTGGGTTCTATTTATCATTAATTTAATAACAGTAAATTGTTACAAAAAACTATTACAACGGATGTAAATTACAACTTTTGTGTGGGCCATCTCCAATTTACATTTGTAATTGTCATTCTACAATTATACTTAAATAACTTGTCAACCAAACATTGGAAAAAATCAGTAGTTTATACGTTGATACTGACATTATCATTATTATTATTATTATTATTATTATTGTTATAATTATTGTCGTGCACTCGCTTGATATCACTAGAAGAACAGAAATTTATCATTATTAAATTAAAGACCAGAGACGCAATCAATCCTTTCACTTTCAGGTCCCCCAAAATTGAGAGAGAGATTAAAGAAAAGCATGTCACCAAAAGTAGGAAAACTACAATTAAAAAACATGTTGCATTTTATCATTGCGTATGGGAGGGTTTATAATAGTCCCCCCTTGAGAAAACACTAAAATAAATGACTTTTTCATGTACCGATTTTATTATTCAGATTAAATTAATTTTATTATTTATATTAATAATTTTATATTTTAATTTATTTTGTATAATATTTTTATTATTCAACTAAAATGAATTGTGATTTAAATTAGTGATATTTGTATAGTATTTTTATTATTTAATTTAAGTGAATTATTATCAAATTAGTGATATTTAAAATAATTGTATCAATTATAATATGACCCAAACATTGCTTTATCTTTTTTCCTCTCTTGCGAACAAATAGATAAGATTTACAATTCCACGTCGACATTGCTTTATCTTTTTTCCTCTCTTGTGAACAAATAGATAAGATTTACAATCCCACGTCGATAAAATATTTGGATGAGAATTTATAACAACCAATCGCTTTCATAAATGATTTCCAACACAACCCCCATGTGTCAAATTTGAGACGAGTCTTTGTCAAAATTGGAGGCCAAATTCATATTTCAAATACGTCTCAAAAGCTCCCTTCCAAAATTTAAAAAGTACCAATTTCTGGAAAACAAGAAATAAATAAATAAAATAATATATAAATTTTTTAATTTAAATGGTTACATCTTCCAGAGAAAGGCAAAAGCTTCTGAAAATTAGTACAAACATGTGGAACAAATTCCATTTGAAAATATACATTTTGCAACCATCTTATTGTTTCATATTAATCTAATACAAACATCACAAGAACCACCAAAAAATTGGGACAAATCTTGCATAAAATGATAAATTACAAATTGTACACGACCTCATTAATTAATTACAAGATCTTATGCTAGCAAAGGGTGCCGGGTGTTGTCTACAGATCTCCTACTGTAATATGCGTACAACAGTAATTGTACCACTCCTAATAAGGTACCGATACCATTAGGAATCTGAAAATTTTAGAAATCATATATTAGAGTATAGTTTTTCAAATTGAGCTTCAAATACAATGAAATATGTCATTTATTTTCCTTCTAAAAAGTTGGTTTTGGGGTAAACATAAGAATCCCACAAAAATGTAAAAGCAAAGAAAAAGGTTTCACCGCCAGAATTCGAACTAATAATGACTAAATATTGACCACATTACACTTTATTAGGCATTTTAACCGAGTTGTGCTCTTTTGGGGCATCAGTGTGGCAAGACCTAGTACCAATTGTAGAATAAAATTGAGTAGGCTACTTACATAAATGAAAAAGTCGTGCAACAACATGCCGTAAGCAAAGAACGAGACGCTCATCAAAAATGTTGCTAGAGAGAGGTAGAATGGCATGAATTCTACACTCTTGGTCCTGATCACCAAATTCTGACAAAAATTTGTTAGAAAAGATAGTGTCATCAGAATAAATAATGCAAAAGCTATATTGAACAAAGAGAGAAAGAGAGGGAGGAAGGAAGATTTTTTTTTTTTTTTTGAGAGAGAGAGAGAGAGGTACAATGATGAACAAGGGGGAGGCGAACATAGAGATGAGAGATGCAACACTCAAATAGCCAAGAAGAATCTGGCGAGTGGGATGGTCAAATAATTCCAAGCTAACATAAGCTATCAATGCGAATAAGCACAGTACCCCTATCAGCAAACCTCCCATTCTTAACTGCACCAAAATTAATAGAAATTGTTTTTAAAAAAGTTACAAATTACAGAGAGATATGGGAAATCAACAAAAGGTGGGATGTTTGGATGAAAATTTAGAAGAACAGTTACCTTTCTTCTTGTGTCGGCATAGACAATGTACAGGGTTAAATATGTCAGCTGAAAAGCCGCACCGATGGAATTGACGGTGACAACCAGCACCACACCGTAAGATATAAAGGGGAGGCCATACCACATGCATATGAGGCAGTTCAAAAGGGAGTACAGGTACGGCAAACCCGAGAACTGCTCAGTTGATCCGTTCCGGACTATCCTTTTAAACGTTGGTCTGGAAATTATCAAAAGAAAATTACCATAATGATTGTCTTATAAGGTAGTTATGAGTTGGTACCAGACCAAAGTTGGTACAATGGCTTTGTGCATTTTGCAATTGATTTATGGTCCCAAGCCAGCTGAATAATCTTCTTTTAAAGAAAATCTATGAAATGGGTTTCTTGAAAGCAAAACCCAACACCTCAGTGTATTTGGAAAAATAAAAACCGTATAACATTTCTCATTTGCATCCCAATCTATGCTCATTTACTGGTATTTGCGCATAACATTCAACCCTTAGTTTAGCAGATTGGGAAGGTACATTCCATTCAGTACTGCTACCAGAACAATCAATCAGCTGGGTCAAATACACACCAGTTTAAATATGTTTAACAAACTTGTCTAAAATCTCCGCAATTATCATGAAACCCTAAATTTCATTGCAGTCGATTGGCCCAAATCTTGCTCTTTCCCTCCTATATACTCATCTTGACTTATTGACTTAAATTTTGAGAATTATGCCCCTCAAAATAATACAATCTTAATATCTTATGTTAACTTGAATTGATACTCAAATCTAAATTCAAACAAGAAACTACTAATTTCACTGATAATCAACGAAATTCTCAAAACTTCACGTAGATAAATCAATAAACTCTCCTCCGTAAGGTACTTATTCTACGAAAAACGTGAGGGCAATTTGGACATTTTAGTTAAACTGAAATTAAAACTTCATTTTAACAATAGTCTTACATTGGTGAGATGAAGAGCACAAAAGCAAAGAGATTTCCTGCATATATTAACATCACAAATAAGTACAAAAACCAACAAAATTCTAGCATCTGAAACTCAATACGGCAATTGAAAGATGTTTCTTTTTCTTTTCTTTTTCTTTTCTTTTTGTTTTTTTTTTGCCCTTTCATGTTTTACAAAAAGATTCCGATTATTATTGCCATCCCTGATTTCAAAACATGGTTCTCTAAATCTCTGGGTTTAAACTTCAAACACACAATAGATAATCAAATTGCCTCCCAGTTTGACTAATACTGGCAAATTAATTACTCAATTACAGAAACACTGTGGCAATTATTTCCAACATGGAGAGATGAAGAGAGATTGGTAAGAATTAGATGAAAAGGAGAGGAAATAATATGATATGATATGATATACCAGCAATGCCAGCTGCATAGCAACATATTTGGTAGAAGGAATAAGATACAGCGAATGTCGCCGTAGCTGCTGTTGCCTCAGCTGATACCACCCAAGAGCTCATCAATCTCTCTTTCAAAGCTCTTTTCTTTCTCTCCTCTGCCAAAGCTCTCGCCTTCGCTCTCACCAAATTCTACAATCAACAATGTTTAGTTTTTGTTTCCTCTTTTTCTTCCTCTTTTTGCCCCTTCTTTGCCAGAGAGAACCCAAATTCGTTCGATCCCTTTTCTCCGCCTCTCTTCTCGTCTCAATTCAGCATCAGAAATCTCTACAAAACCCGAACGAAATCTCTCTCTCTCTCACCCCTCTTCCCCCTCTTCCCCCTCTCTGTTAATCACTTAATTTTCTATGTTTTATCGGAAGCGTGAGTTGTGCACGAGTCTTATTAGAAGAAGCAGGGACTTAACCACTTGTCCTTTTCCGTTGTTCCGTTTCTCTGCGACCAAATTACTTTTCTTTTCTTTTTGAAATTGCGACCAAATTACTAAATTTTATGTGCTATCAGCTATCGGATCCGGATGTTACTGTACTTTAACCTTTTTTATTCAAAAAAAATATTCGGATTCAAATTCTTTTTTTTTTTTATGTATTGAAAAGATGAGAGTGAAGCCTTCAAATTTTATATATTAAATCAACCGAGCGGTGTTATAATTCCAAATATAAAGGAATAAGAAAAAAAAGCGAGAAAGAAAGAAAATGAAAATGAAAAAGATGAGGGTTCGAATTCTGCATCATGACTTTTTATTTCAAATCGAGTTAGTTTCAGATTCGAATGATATCTAATAGTGGATCATTCGGTTCGGGTTAAAATTACTTGATTAATTGATGATTTCTTTTTTTTAAAGATTATAATTATTTTTTTCTTTTCTTAAATTTTGTATCAAATATTTTATTATAATAGAAATTAAAAACATTATCCTAAATCAAAGTTATATTTTATCATAATAATATGACGAAATAAAATAATAAAATTAAAATAATAATTCTAAATTAAATTGTAATATGCTAGTCTTCTTAATCAAGTTATAAAACATATTATTATTTTTTTTATTTTTGAAAATTACATAATTATTTCCTACATATAGTATACTATATTTTCTACATTAATAATTAATTCATAAAAAAAATTATATTAGAATTATCTTTGGATTTATATGGGTATCGTGTAGGTTCGGTTTTGGATTGGACATGTAAATTAGAACAATATCTAAAGTTCAAAAAATGACATACTGTAATTAATCACATCACGCGTCGTGACACATCTCACATGCATATGACATGTTCTTTTCATGTGGTATATGTTTTCTTTTAACTAAAATTGACAAATCACCAGTACGTCACATGAAATTATTTAAGCACACCACGTCATATGATCACGTGAAATCATACACATATTATTTCAATATATTTTTAGTTTTTAATATAAATATGAAATATATTTTTTACCATAAAAAATTTCTAATATTTTCCAACACTTCACAATAAATTTTATATTTTTTTTTCACAAATTTAAATAATTTTTAATATTTTTTCAATCCAAAGATAAAATTAAAAAAAAAACTTGTCATATATATATCATACCACATTACATATTAATATATCACGATATAGTATTGCATGTCTAAATATGCCGTACCTTATACATGTCGTGTCATGGGTATAATATATTTTCACTCTATTATTTTTAATACATCACATAAAGAAAATATTTTGATCACATCACAACACATCACATAACCGAAATACACAATATTTCTAAACATAATATCATGACATATCACATTTTTTATTCACCAACAATACCATGCCCATTATAACGTAGAGTTTGAATTGGATATAAAAAAAAAAAAAAACATCAATATGCTCACACGATAACCGTGTCCATAACATAACATAACGGAGAGTTTAGCGAAAAAAATTCTAAGTAATATCGGTCTTTTTGTCTATTATTAGCCATTCAACATCGCATACATTGCATTATTTTGTCGTCACTAATCAGCGTAGATTCGCATTATTCTGGTGTCATTAATCAGTCTCCGTACGGACCTACGCCATGGACCCACTTTGAAAAGCACTGGGAACTGTCTCTGTGTGTGTTTTGTGGGCCCAGCTCCTTTCGATGTTAGTTAAATCTGGATCGTCCGATTGTAGCAAATTCTTCGCCATTTTTGTCTCCATCTGATCAGCAACGCATCACAGATTGTATCATCTATGTAGAATTTTGTAAATTTTTAGCGGTTCTAAATTGAATGATTGATGGATCATGGATATGTATAATTCGAACCCGATCCATTAACATGGCTTACATCTTCACTGATGCATCATTGAACTCACCTAAAAGGATCATAAATAAATAAAAAAAAGATGCATGATTAAACCAGGCAGTGAGAGGATGTGATCTGTTGGGAATTTTCTCCGCTAATTTTATTCTTCCAATAATAATTGCGTGCTTCTTGCTTCCCACAAATAATAATATTTATTAAGTATATAATGAAATAAAAGCATACTTAAGGAGTTGGTTATAGGTGAATGATATCCACGTGAAATTGACTATTCCATTTAATTAATCTATTTCAATTACAACATAATAATCAACAATAATTCTAACACAAGTATTTTTTTAGTTTTAATATATGCTACAAAAATACATAAAAAAAAATGTCCTTGTGCCGGATAAACTGCTAATGATGCCATGTGCAAGGTTTATGAGATCTTCTGTGAAGCCAAGTAAAATTCGGTTGGTGCAGCGACTCGTTTGTAGTTATTTTCAGCTCCGACACACAGTACACTGCAGATTCAAATATCAGACTATGCAACAGAGGATTCCTTTTCGAAGAGACTAGTAGTTGAAAGTTGCGACAAAGTCGGGTCCATATATGAATCGATCGAACGGACGTGGGTTGTTGCTGGTCTCCAGTTGATCAATCAGACGGTCAGAAACAGATCAATTTCGTCTAGTATTCTTCACGTGTTGGATCTCTATCCGGAAGCGTGAACACCACGTGAATGGCGTGTATGGGGGGTTAATTGTTTGGCTTTTTGCATGCCTATATGCATTTCATGCATGTTGGTTAAAACTATTTACAAATCTTGACAATAATTGAACGGTCCGGATCACTCCTATGCCTAGCACTTCCCAACTTTTTAGCATTTCGTGTGTAACGAATTTTTTTAGGTGGAATGATAATTGTATTTTTTATTGGTAATTTTTATATATTTATATTTCAGATATTTTAAATTATTTGATATAATTTTTAATTTCAATTTTAAAATATATATTTTTGAAAAGTATTTATATTTAATATTGGATGCAGATAAGGGATGTAGAATTTGAGATACAAGAATAATTTTTCTGTTATTTTTTTTTAATTTTGGTGAATTCAACTATTATTATAATTATCATAATGCATTTCCCTGCACATTTGATAGTACAACTACACATTATTAACAGAGATGCATACAACATGCTGAAAACTCATTATTATAATTTTTGTTTGCATACAAATTGTTGAGTCATTTAGAATTAACACAAAATATTAAGTATATAGTATACACTTAAGAATTGTTATTATATTATTATATAATATAAACTGAATTATTTTTAAAATGACCAACATATATAATTGAAGAAGATTAGAATGAGAACTTAATTAGATATGATTATAACATGGTTATCACTAATGCAATAACAGGTGCACTAACCTGTTATTGTCAATGAATTTTCATAAAAATAATTAATCTAACGGGTAGTGAATAAAAAAACATATCATGACGTTCTGTGTAAAAATATGACGTATCTTAGTCACATGACGTGCCGTAACATGACTAAAATATTTTTTTCACGTAACGTGACGTGACGTGCCAAAAATAATAGAGTGAAGATACGTCACGCATATGACACGATATGTATATGACATATCACGTTTAAATACGTTGTGCTATATCGTGACGTGACGTAATACGTCATATTGAGTCACATTTTTTTTCAAATATGTTTTCATTGAAAAAATATTAAAAAATATTTAAATTTGTGAAAAAATTTTAAAATTATCGTAAAGTGTAGAAAAATGTTAGAAATTTTTTTATGGTAAAAAAATATATTTCATATTAAAAATAAAAAAATATTTGAAATAATGAATGCTTGATTTCACATGATCACATGATGTGTCATGTGACATACTGTGACTTATCTAAATAATTTCAAGTGACGTATTAATTTTAATTAAAAGAAAATATATCACGTAATAGACATGCATGATATATTATTCTATAATATAACTAATTACGACGTATCATTTTTTAAACTCCATCCATGGATAAAGCAAGTTCCTCATGTATGTATAATCAAATGCAATAACAGGTGCACTAACAGTTAAGGCAACTAAAAAAAACGAGAACCTACCAAATTGGGACCTACATCCACCTCAGCATTTTTATTTTGAGCTTATCCGATCCGGATGTTCATCCAAAATGATAAGATCTTATATATTGATATATATTGTAGGGATATGGGGATAAAAAATGAAGAAATATTTGAGTGGATAATACAAAAAATTGTGTCTGGTTATATATTTCATTGATTGCATGCTTATATTATAAGAATGTTAAAAAATGTATAAATCCGAATCAATATAAATACATATATGAATTGGGTAATTGACGAATATGAATGCGAGTAATTTATAAAAATAAAAAATAGTAACATAAATTTCTGGAATTCCAAAATTGATAACAAACTTGAATGTATTTTTTTTTCATATTCATAACCTTTAACAAATATATAAAAAAATGAGTCCTTCAACAAAAATAAATTATCTTGCTAGAGATTCAACATATATATCCAGGCCCATTTTCAAAGAACCACAAATTATCTATACTTACATTCACGGCTATATTATTTTTGTACAATTCTTCACGTATATCCATCTGAATATGGATGTAGATAATTAAGTTACCTAATCAATATTTATGTATATATACACATACACACCAGACATATTAAATTTGGATATATAGTTTTTTCTGTTTTATCAACACCATAATTATTTGTGTGGCGCATAGATTTACTATGCTTTAAAGGGTTATAATCACTTCCTCAGCATCTGAGCTTATGTGGGATTTAGTTTCTGAATTTTTACTATATTATAGAATCATATTTCTATCATTAGACCATAGACTTGGTAACAAAAAAAACAACAGAACTCATTTAATATTTGACGGTGTTCTAGTTGGAAAGGATATTAATTCTCTGGATATTTCTTCCTGTTTTGTAGTGTTCTTTAATTGGGGTGCAACAAGATTTGAGGTATCGTCTCTTAGTTATAGAGCTCTTATAACACGTAAAAAAAGAAAAACACTATCATTCGTTTTCTATAATGCATTAGTTTCAAATTATATGCATTTTGATCTAATATAGTTGGAGTCTGATTCTTTCTCAGTTTATATACACAAGCAAAGCAATCCTTTGAGCAAGCAAATCAAATCTTATCTTCTAATATCACAGACATATATGTATCTGCCCCCACTCCACTTTGATTAATTCCAGAAATAAAATGCAACAATTGGGGGTTGATGTTTTCGTAAGCTAATCTTTTGAGGCAACCTTCATTATACAAAAATAATATATCTGAATAAACTTTTCTTTTACTTGTACGGAAACAATGACTGGAATTGTGCAACTTAAGCAACAAATAAGGAGGTTAGAAAAATTGAATCGAAAATGTCCTCCGATCGAGTCTGGTATACCGGTCGAGAATTTCTTAAATTAATGAAACAAGAATACAAACATATGACCTATTCCTGTTCAAAATTTGAAATACATCCTATTTGCACAAAATTAACAAATATGCTGCTGCAACATCCAAAACAAAACAAAAAAAAAACAAATGGAAATCTAGAAGAAAAAGGAAAATACATATCAGTATCACACGCATGACTTCGCTTTTTTGTGCACATTTTTAAGCTAGCAATGGAAGCCGGTAATCGTCTCCGGATCTTTGACTGTAGTATGCGTACAACAATAATTGTACTATTCCCAATATTGTTCCAATACCATTGGGGATCTGAAATTTCAACAACAAATATTGTATCAGAATTTTTTCATATTTCTTGTCCTCAGAAAAAGAAAAAAGAAAGAAAGGAGGTCGATTGCAAAAGTAAGCCCAGAATTGAGCCAATTTCATGCTGATTATATCTGTAATTCAATCTTAAATTGATTTTCTGGTACTTCTGCATCAGGGTTATATAGAAGGGATAAATTAGAAACGCTATCTAAAAAGGAACACAAAATAGGAGACTTACGTAAATAAAGAAGTCGTGCAGTAACAAGCCGTATGCGAAGAAGGAGATGCTCATTAAAAATGTGGCCAGAGAGAGGTAGAATGGCATGAACTCCACGCTCTTTGTCTTTATCACCAAATTCTGAAAAAGAAAAAAGAACCAAATATTGTCAGAAAAGCAAATATTGTACCAGAAATTTTCAAAAAAATTTAGAGAGACGGATAGAGAGACATACAATGACTAGCAAAGGGGAGGCGGACATAGATATGAGAGATGCAACGCTTAACCAACCAACCAGAGTCATACGAGTAGGATGGTCGAAAAATACCAAGCTAACATAGACTATCAATGCGAACAAACCAAACACTCCGATCAACAAAGCTAGCATCTTTAGCTGCATTACAACAAAATAAAATTGAAAAAAAAAAGGTCGGCATGCGAGATCTTATCCATAGGTCAAACTAAACAGAGGAGAGTAAAAGAAAAAAAAATGGACAAGCTTAATTAGTTACCTTTATTCTTTTGTCAGCATAGGCTATGAAGAAGGTTATATAAGCTAGTTGGAAAGCAGCACCAATGGAATTGACCGTGACGACCAGTATGACGCCATGAGAGACGAAGGGAAGGCCATACCACATGCATATTAGGCAGTTCAAAAGAGAGTACACGTATGGTAATCCTGAGAATTGCTCGGTTGACTCGTTTCGAACTATCCTCTTAAATGTCGGTCTGTAAGGTACCAAACAAAATAAAAATCAGATCAGTTGCTATTTTTAAGGGATGTACAAAGTTGGTGTCTGACAATGGTTAGTACAAAATAGCACATGAACAGAGAAAGTGTTCGTCAAACATAAATTTAAAAAATCATGGTACTTATTTGAAAAATAACTCTAAATTCTTGGTAAATTTCGAAATATCACCCAACATTTCGTTTCATTTTGACAATGCCTGTCCAAATTACAAACACTAATGTTTCAATTTTAAGTAATGCTTAAAATAAAAGTATAACAAAGTAATTTCATCACAAAAGGACAACTGACTATAGGCATTAGACTTCCAATTTCGAATCACCTAAAGAAAATATCAAAGATTCTATCTTTCTTTGTAATGGTATATTGGCTGAACAATTTAATTGCTTTAAGATCATTAATCCTTCCTTATCATCTCAAAAAAAGGTATATATAAATCAGGAGTAAATGTTATAATTATGGTCGTCATTTTGCAAATCTATTATAATGGCGGGTGTGTATTTCCAACAAAAATGTATAAAATGAAAAAATAAACGAAATTTAGCTCGAATAATAGCTTACATTGGTGAGATGAAGAGAACAAAGGCGAAGAGGTTGCCTGCATATATTCACAACAAATACATGTAATTAATAAAACAAGTCTTTAGTATAATAAAAAAATTAAACCTGTAAGCTGAAATTAGGAGTAAATACCCAAATGAAAAAGTGCCTTTTTATTAGCTTTTACAATAATTCCTTATACATACTTCTCTTTTGTGTTGTTATTTATCATTTATTTGGTTTTTTCTTAATGTGAAAACACAACCGGCTTCAATGTATAACGTTTCCGGCACATGCCATGTCAGCATGTCATAACAAATGAGGTAAAGCGATTCGCAAGCATGTCAACAGTACATGATATCAAACCATATGTTATCTATTCTAATCCATGATTTGATTCAAATAAGGACTGTTATCAAACCATGTTCAGGCAATTTACAAAATCATTTATATTCTCTCTTCCTAATTATTACTCTAATTATGATCAACAGTGTCAATTCAAATCTCAGAAACAAACCAGAGCAATTATCTCTCTCGGAAAAGAATAAATTTGAGACAAGAAATAATAAAAGAGACAGAGAGATGAAGAGGCAAGGAGGCAATACCAGCAATTCCAGCTGCATAGCAGCATATTTCGTAGAAGGGAGAGGATGCAAGTGAAGTTGCTGCAGCTCCAGTTACACCCAACTCAACCCAAGAGCTCATCGATCCTCTCTCTCACCCTCTCTTCTCTCTCCTTTAATAGAGGTTTCCCCTTTTTATCTCACTAAAAAAAAAAAATCTCTCCAACCCAAATTTCAGAATTGCCCTTCCAAGTGAATCCTTGGTACACAAAGCTCTCTCCTTTTTCGCACCAGTAATCAATCTCCACAACCTGATTGATATATTCCAAGTATCTTCTCCTCCTCTAATATCTCTCTCTCTCTCTCTATATATATATATTATATTGTAGAGGCTGGAGAAATGCGCGGGTATTATAGAAGCAGAGAGGTAACCACGTGTCGCATCGATCTCTCTCCCTCTTATTCGTCGCTTATAGCAAATTTATGAGAGAAACCTGTGATTGGTCCGAAAAGAAAGATGGAAAAAAAAGAAGAAAAGAAATAACAAAGAAAATGTATGGAAGTGTCAAGTGTAGCTTCTAATCTGTAGTCAATTTTGTGGCGGGTTATGAACCGGATATGAATACATAGATAAGCTGATGTTTTTATTTGTTTCATGGTTGCTCTGAGTTTTTGTTTATCTTCTTTCTTTTTTAATTTTTCAAAGAAAAACTGTTCCAATCTTTATGTATGTAAAACATTTTAATACTATAAAAAGTTCAACACGTGTGACATCCTTTATGGTTCAAGTCAACCAAAAATGATCATGCCTAAATTGGGAAAAAAAATCTAAATTATTTTTATTTAGAGAATCTTTTATATTTAAAAATTCAATATAATTTCTAATTTAAAATTTTAAAATATATATTTTTAAAAAATATTTATACTTAATAATAAATACAGATAAAAGATACATAATTTAAAAAATAAGAATAATATATTTCTTTTTTATTTAATATTGAGAAGACTTCCATTGCAAAATTGTATTGCACTTATTGCACACACATATATGGTTATTATTCACAGGCTATAATCACTTCAGGAAATTTACTGGATTTAACGGCTGTCTTTGATGTTAAGGTCTCTCTCATATCAAATTTTTGTTCTCTATTTTTATTTTTGGAAAAAAAATTAAAATTTGTTCTCTAATATTGGCCATAAAAATGAAATTTATTATATTGTTATTTTTTGAGGGTATCACTTGATAATTTTGACAATCTTCAAACATAAAATTAAAATTAAAATTCAATAATATAGACAATATCTATAGGATATACATCTACAAAATATGATGAGATTATCTAAATAATCATTAATTCATCATCAAATAATATGCAATTATACTAAATTTAATTGATAATATATTTATATATGTCAACAACATATGGATAAATTTCTTTTGCAATTTTAATTTTTATTTAGGTATTTTTAAAGAGTTAAAATTATCAAAATAATCTTTGAAATTACTCTAAACCTTAAATTCTAAAATGGGGACATCAACTTTGTCTCCAGCCTCCAGCCTGTCATTCCATTCTCCCCTCCTTTTTTGACCCAAAAATCATGTGTATTTTCTTGGAATATTCAAAGTTTTTACCTTTAAGCATCTTACTGATATATACATATATATATATATATATATATATATATATATATATATATATATATTGATAAACATAAATTACACACGCCATCCTACTTCCTATTTCTTATGCCACACACTTAAGGACTTTTTCAATATTTGAAAAATAAACAGAGTAGTATGAGAAACGGAAGCTTATATATTTATCTAATTGGTAGTATATACGATTCTTCTTTTTGTAATAAAAAACTAAAAAAAATGTAATGGTAGAAAACAAGTTTATTGTATTAATATCTCCATATTATATTACTTGGATGCATATATATGTTCGAAATGATCCGTGAAAATATCTTCTATAATCTAATTTCTTTCATTGATTTTGCCTTAATTTTTTTTCTTTAGAACAAGAGGAGACATTGATGTATATATGCACCCGGTCCACCATGGTCAAAGCGTTTAACAAAAGAGGTCGATATCTTAATTCTTAGTGGTCAAGTTGAAAGGAGCATTTTGGTGGCTGTCGGAAGAGAGAATCGGTCTTGGCCTTAATAATAATTCATGGACCGTGGTCCTCCACGTCATCATTTTATGTGCTCCTCAAAACCTCATGGCCATTTCTTATCGTTTATATATATATATATATATATATATATATATATATATATATATATATATATATATATGATATATGTATATGTATATTTTTATATATATAAGCGGATTGATGTAATGTAACAATGGCACAAATTCAATGGAGGTGGGGCCATGCAATTGGAGCTCCAATAACAGGCATGATATTATTTTTTTAAATTAGTGTGTAAGAATGATATGAGAAAATAACTAATTTGGAAGATATAAAGAAGTGTAAATTGTGTATTGTTTAAAATAGAATGGATGTTTGAATTGAATAATTTTGAGTAGTGATAATTTAAATAGTTAATATTTCTATAAAAATGTTAGATTAGAAGAGTAATGCTAATTCAATGCTTTTAGGGAAAAAAAATTGCATTTGAATTACATCCGAATAAAACTAAGTATATTATTTATAAATTAGAGCTATTATCATGCACCAAATATACACAATATAGCATAAATAAGAATATTATTGCTCTATATGACATAATACAACATGATACTATATGTTATGTTTGATTCACCTTTAGTTGAAATATAAATCAGTATTATGTCAAATGTAGACATATATAATACATAACACGATGTTCATACTAAGAATTTTATGGCAAATTTGAATTCATATTTGTTATCATTGAAGTGATGACAGAGATTTTATGACTCATGATTTTGACCATTTTAATTTGAATCAAACACACATAACTTGTTTTGACCATTTAATTTTAATCTAATTTTTTTTTATAAACAGTTCAGATTATATGGCACAAAAAATAGCGATGTGAAATGTGACAAATCCCTTTCTTTAAATTTTGACAAGGATTAAATGAGAGGAGGCTAATTAATTGAAATGTATTTTGTTTTACTACTTAGTAATGATAGTGATATATATATAATGCCCGAATATTCTTCCATCTTTATAAAGATGTCCGTACAAAACGAGTGGTAAGAAATATTTTAATCCATTTCTTTTTTTACCACATTTTTTTAAATGTTTTTGATAGTAAAAGACATTAAAAATTCTCTGCGCTGATTTGACAGAGAAAGCTATCTAATTATTTTATCAATGACGATAGCAACATCGACAGCAACGTATATATAAATTGGTAGGTACTTTGAAAATAACATCATGGTGTATATGTGGAGGATAAATTACACATAATTAAATCTCATTTATAAGAAAATCATACATGTGTGGAGGATAAATTACATATAATTAAATCTCACTTATAAGAAAATCATACATGTGGTTCTTAATTTATTCTCAAATGGTCGCATTGGGATCTTACGAAATATCTATTTGTACAATATCTATTGCCACTGAAGATTTTTGAATATATAAATATCACCTTAAAATAAAAACTTGAGCTTCATTATTCTATTTTATAATATCAGGTCAAAAATTATGAAACTTCCAAGATTTTTATAAATATCACCCTTTTTTTAAAATTGGAATCATTTAAATTGTCCCCATTAAACTTGTTATGGGTTGACTAAAATGCTCGTGCACGTATTAAAAAAAAAGAAATGAAAAGATCAATAGAAATTAATGTACAGTAGGAAGTTGATTTGCATTTCTTTCTTTAAGAAAAAAATGACACATTTACATACAAATAAAAAGAAAACAAATTTTCTATGCTACTCTATCTTTGGGGTCAATTATTTAGTGTTCTTGAATTAATTATAGACAAAAATTTTTGATTATATTTAAGCAATGATGTGCTTATTAAATTATTTTCTTTGAATAAACTCGGCATGTGTGCATCTCAGTAGAGAATTCGAGGTTGAGCTCCTCTCCAATTGTACGGAAATAATTAGAGAGTTCATGCACTATTTTGATTTTCACATTTGGTAGATTCACATGGAATGATACAGATCAAAAGAAAAAAAAATATGATGTTATCCTTTTTTTTTTCTTTGGGCTGACGATTTTTCTATTACTTATAAAATGTAAAATCAAGCTTCAGATTATACTATTTTTTTTATATTAATAGTTTAAATCAAATTCGTTGAACATGTTGATAAAAGGGATAATGTATTATTTTTTTTAATGCATATTGTTATAAATTTTGTTATAGCATTATTCTTCATTATAAGATAAACAAACTTAATAAAAGGTTATATAACTACATTTGAGGAATAAATATAAACTCATTATAAGACATTGTGCATGTTAAAAACATTGTTCTAATTTATCTTTAAAAAAGAACAATGTTTATCACAGGAAATCAAGAATAAGCTGTCAAAAAGTATACCATGAAAATTTTTATATTAAAGTTGGTCACAGTTCATGTTTTGAAAAGTTACTACTAAGTTAAAGTTAACGTAAAAAATAAAATAAAAAAAGATAACATAAAAAAGAATAATAAGAAAAAAAACATACCATATACATACATGTCTATACTCTATGAACACTGAAAAGAATTGAAGTGGTATATATTTTCACTCTCTCCATGCGTGTAATTAGAAGATGCTATAGCTACCATTTGATTTAACAATGCCAAATGTCAAAATCTCTCTAATGCAGGGACTCTCCAATTAAACCTATAGTGACATATCCATTTATTACCTATACAAAAAGAAGCACAACAGCTCTATGTTTTTACATGCCGGAAACTGGAAATGGATACAAGTATTTTAGCCACTAATTAAGCGCATGCTTTTGTAGCCCACAAAATGGTTGCCACTGTCAACTCTCCTCTTTTGTTTTTTTGTTTTTTTAGATCTACAGTTTAACTGTCAACTCTCCTTTACTCTTACCTGGTTTTATTGCTCTTTATCACACTTCATGGAAAGAAAAAAAATCATACTTCATTTCTTTCATTAGCATTTTCATTTCATTGTTGGGATTAGCAAATAGGTTGTCTGCTTGCATATTGATGAAAGTAATTAGATGAGTATATCTAATAACCAGCTTAATTAATTATAGCACAGAATTATCATGTGTATCATAAATGAAAAAGAACCTCCCTTGTTAATTATCTCATCTGCTATGAGGCTAACTAACTTCCATCCTCTTTGAATTTCTTTTCAATATAATAGAAAGTTAATTAACTTCGTTTAAGTACTTTAAAAAATGAATAATGGCAGCAGTGTACACATACTGGTATTGGTAAGCTATATATAATTCCAACATCTCTATGAGAGTTTATTTCATTCGTAAGACATGAATAAGAAAATCCTCATAAATATGGCACCATTGTTTTAACAGATGACAGTAACTCAGCATCAGAAAACAAAATAAGTGATATATTAGTATATACCATAACTCGATACTGTTAAGGATTATATAAAATTGATTATCTTATTTAGCGCAAGGGGCCATCTAGTTACCTACAGATTCTGTGAAACTGGACAAATAAAAATATCACTGGCAGTTCTTTATATCTAAAGCATAGCCCGTTGCGGGGTACCCTTGGTGCAGAGATCAGTTACAACATGTATACCAAGGAAGTCACAAGAACATTCGGGTTAAAATCTGTGTGGTTACGAAACATCGTTCTTAAGGCTCGGATGGTTTGGATGCCGGGTTGCAATTGGAAGGTGAGGGCACTAATCGAGCACAATTTGGTGCGTTGGGCCAAAGAAAACAGACCATCACCTAATTTCACCGTCTCTGCTGAGCTCGATCCCAAGGCCAATGGAAACAAGCTCAAGTTTGGCTTTGCTCTTCTACTTGAGCTTTGAAAATAGTCTGATTGTCAATCCTTTTTGTGAGCTGCATTTTTAACAAGGAAAATTCAATTTTGGATTTTTCAGATGCAGCGAATATCAGCGTTTTCTTTTCTTTTCTTTTCACTTTTTTTTTCGTAGGCTGCAATTATGACCATTTTGTGTGATGCTAAATCTCTGTCAGTTAAAACTTCATTTATGCTTTATTATTTTTTGCTACGGAGTACTTTAAACAGATGATCAACTTGTGTAATTTATATTTCCTTTAAACTTTCCGCAGATACTAAAATTAAGATATTACAATTCTTCCTTTCTTTTATTTATCATATTTTAAGTGTTCATATATGCAGGCTGTAATTTTTTTAGCCTTCAGCTCAGTCTAATATCTTGTGAGCCATTTCATTGTAGATATCTGAACTGTCCATACAAAATACCAGTATAAGTACCAATGACAATTTGTTTTATCTTTATCCTAATATTTAATACCCTTCTCCATACCAAATTTGATCACCGAATTAAATTGGGATGTACCATGTCTCAGTATGAAAAGTTCATCAGCTTGGATTTCCAAACAACATCATTAACATTGTACACTATATTAAACCACTCTCATGAGTTTGACACGGACAGTGTGGATGGCAGGTATTTCAGGCATTATAAAAAGAGAGAAACCGACGTAAGCTCTCCATAAAGCGAGAAGAATAAGGGCCCTCAAGATAGAAGGATCATCGAAGGCTTGTCAATTGATGACTGCGTGACAGCCAGAGAATGGCAGCATATCAGAAGAGGCAAGTTTCTGAGATTTGTTTTATTTTGATCTGTAGTTGTAACTTCATTCTTTTAGTTTCCATTTTGTGATGTTTACTTTTTTAAAGAAATCATGCATAATAATGTAAATAAAAAGCCTTGCCAAAATTATTAAAGGATTGCCTTTGTTAGTTATAGACACGATGAATAAAACTGGTAATTTCTAAGAAATTCGTCCAGATTACAACAATAAATGCCAAAATGCACTTCCAGAATTAGGTCTGTTAATTAACGACATTACTCGACTCCAATAAATTGTTTCTTTTTTTTGCTTTTCAAGACAATTATCAGCTGATAATCTGTCTGTTACAATAACATGGTAAACCCTTCCCCCAAAACATGTAAAATGATTCAAGATTTGAACACCAGCATAAAGGAGAATGAAGAATATCATTAATTAAATTTACCAGTTAACTATTAAGTTTGTCTAATATAATAGGTACTATTTTGAATGAAGTTTGTCTAATTGGCAAAGTAATTTACTCATGAATTCATCATGAAGTGAGACAATGGATCCTCCGATATCACAACTATACTTGGCGATGTAGCTAATCGTGCTGCTAATAGCAGAGTTCACATTCTCAGTGTCTTTATCCGTTATGCATGCTCCTTTTCTCTTAACTCAAGCTTCTCTTTTTGGGTTTGCATCTTTGCTCTTGCCTCCTCCTCCATTCGCTTCAGTCTGCGCTTCGCCTCCTCCACTTCTCTCTTTTTCTCTACGTCTTGACTCAATTTCTTAATCTCTTTCTCTAACATCCTCCATGGTTCCATTGTTAATTAATTAAACCCTGATTCTTTGTTTTTTTTTTATTATTTTCTTGCACTAGCTACGAACAAATCCTAGCTAATAGATTGAGGTTGAAGAGTACCAGCACTATTTAAGAGGCTCCTGAATTTTTGCATCTTGATTAGTTAGGCATGATATCGTTGTCACTTATTATGGCGTAAATGATGTTTTTTGTTCAAGAAATCAAGGGATTTCCTGTCGTGAGGATGCTAGTAATTAAGTAGTAACATATCTTTCCGTATTCTACAAAATCTGACATTAAAGATGCTTCCTTTTTATTTGGGAGAGATGGGTAAATTTGCATCATGATGTGTTTAATTCATCCAATTGAAATAAGGAACCTAGCGAGAGAGAATTTGTTTCTCAAAATCACTCCAATCCTGCAACTTTAATTAGAAGGGAGCTGATACATTGGTGTTGGCTTTTCAGCTGACTTATTTAACCCTGTACATTGTCTATGCCGACACCGGAAGAAAGCGGATACGAAAACCCGAGCAAGGGTGGCGCCGGAACCGATGACAGCGGATTGAATCCGGCACCTCCGATCCTGAACCTCTCTATCAACCTCGTCTCTCACCATCTGTCTGATGAAATGTAAAGTCTCAGACGGGAGGTTCTCCATTGTTCCCCTCTCGATCGGAGCTCTTCTCTCTGTTTTGTTTTGTTACGATCTCAATGGATTAATGGAGGGAGAAATGGGGGAGTGATGATAAGAATTTATATGGTCCCACTTCTCTTCTCTCTCCTAGGCAGCATAGTTCTTTACACCCGGTGTATACGGTCCACTGTTCGTCTAATTGCGAGCTATAAATCTATCTATTTACTATTGATGATTTTGGAATATTAGACAACAATTTGTCTAATATATTAATGCATCTATTTATGTAATTTTCACTGAATTTTGAGTGAACGATTCGTCTAAAATTACCTGTGTTATCAATTGATCGTCTGATAAATTTAATGTAATTGAATTTCCGTTTGATATTTCATTGAACATTATAAACTTGAATTATCATAAATTCTATGTAATTTTAATTTTTTTTATAAATATTAAATGACATTTAAATTACATCAAATTTAAAATTCTCTCGTGTCTAATGTACGCAACCATTTTGGTTGATAATGTTTTTTAAATGCTCTTAACAATAAACAATCTTCTCAAATATTTTAAAGTCAAAATATAGTTGCTACTCTATTGAATGTCAAGGATAGACAGATAAAAACTATGCTAAATTAGACTTACTTTGATCCGACTAATATGCAATGAGCATACTTATATATGTGAGTGAATCAAACTCTTGTTTATAGATAGGCGCCTCATGTATCTCTGATTTTCAATGTTGTCTGTATTTCTGTCCATAAATGTTAAATTGTAGGAACTTAATTAAATTTGTAAATGGTTTATACTGGATGACCTAATAGCGTGTCCTGAATGATGAACAATATCTGACGTCATAAATTTATAAATGGTATTTATATTTTTGGGAGCTCATGTATAGATACGGTTGTTGATATACCGTCATTGATACAGACTTAATTATACACATTAAATGAGGTATTATGTAAACTCATTTTATAAAATATTATTATTATTATATAATTTAAATTAATATTTATAGATATTAATGACTTTATTATGCGAATTCATTTTATACAGTATTATTATTATACAACTTAAATGAATTATTATACATATTAATGATATTTAAGTTAAATAATATAAATATTATACATAACAACTCATTTAATATACATAATAAAATCCATATCAACGATACTATCAATAATGATATCTCCATAACATGTTCTTTTTTAATTGCACCGAATCGGTTTGAGATCCGGTCTGGTGTGGGTTCAATAACGGTCCGTAGTTGGGTTGGCGACTTGATATGGAGTTTGCAAGAAAGGTAGAGGTCCCCCTTTTTCTCTAATGTCATGTTTGTTTGTGTGTGTGTGTGTGTGTTTGTTTGCATCATTGTGTGTGTGTGTGTGTGTCAGTGAGTGTGTGTTTGTTTGCACATCTGCTTGCCTTTGTGCTTGTGTGCGTTTGGCTTCCAAAGGCCAATGGAAACAAAGCTCAAGTTAGGCTTTGCTCTTCTACTTCAGCTTTGAAAATATATAGTCTGATTATCAATCCTTTTTGTGAGCAGTATTTTTAACGAGGAAAATTCAATTTCGGATTTTTCGGATGCAGCCAATATCAGTGTTTTCTTTTCTTTTTCGTAGAAGGCAATTATGGCCTTCTTGTGCCGATGTTAAATCTCTCTCAGTTAAAACTTCGTTTATGCTTTATTATTTTTTGCTATAGAGTACTTTAAACAGATGATCAATTTGTGTAATTTATATTTCCTTTAAACTTTTTGCGGATACTAAAATTATTACAGAATTGCCTTAATCAGTTATAGACAATGAATAAAACTGGTAATTTCTAAGAAATTCGTCTAGATTACAACAATAAATGCCAAAATGCACTTCCAGAATTAGGTCTGTTAATTAACGACCTTACTCTACTCCAATAAATTGTTTCATTTTTTTTGCTTTTCAAGACAATTATCAGCTGATAATCTGTCTGTTACAAAAACAATGTAAACCCTTTCCCCAAAACATGTAAAATGATTCAAGATCTGAACACCAATATATAGGAGAATGAAGAATATCATTAATTAAATTAACCAGTTAACTATTAAGTTTGTCTAATATAATAGGTACTATTTGAATGAAGTTTGTCTAATTGGCAAAGTAATTTACTCATGAATTCATCATGAAGTGAGACGATGGATACTCCGATATCACAACTACACTTGGCGATGTAGCTAATCGTGCCGTTAATAGCAGAGATCACATCTCTCAGTGTCTTTATCCGTTCTGCATGCTCCTTTTCTCTTAACTCAAGCTTCTCTTTCTGGGTTTGCACCTTTGCTCTTGCCTCCTTCTCCATTCGCTTCAGTCTGCGCTTCGCCTCCTCCGCTTCTCTCTTTTTCTCTACGTCTTGACTCAATTACTTTATCTCTGCCTCTAACATCCTCCATGGCTCCATTCATAATAATCTACAAACAAATCCTGATAGATTGAGGTGGAAGGCTACTATTTAAGAGGCACCTGAATTTTTGTATCTTGAATAGTTAGGCATGAAATCATTGTCGCTATAAATGATGTTCTTTGTTCAAGAAATCAAGGGATTTCCTGTCAAGGACGCTAGTAATTAAGTAGTAACATATCTGTCCGTATTGTACAAAATCTAAAATTGAAGGTGCTTCTTTCTATTATTAAGGTGCTTCCCTTGGTATTTGTTATAATAATCCCCATTACAAAAGCCACAGCTCAGCTGTTTGTAGTATTTTTCTTTTCCTTATTAGTGGGATAAATTTTATCTATTGCTGTGATTTGCCTTGATTCAGTGTAGCGTGTAGAATTGTCTGAAAATTTTATTTCTTTCAGAGCCTTGTTTGAGCTGAGACAGGAACCTGAGACCAGGAATTTGGTCTCAGAGGCCATGTGGTACCTGGTATTGGACCGGCCATGTTGGCATTGATGACATATTATATATTATGTGACTAATCATATTATTATTGTTATCTATATGTTTGTTGTTTCAAAAAGCTATTTGTTAAATATTATTTTATACAATTATTAAGAAGTTAACTTTTTTAATAAGTATATTTTTCTTCAGGGTGAGATCTGGGAAATAACCCTTGCCAGTATATCATAGATATAAATATGACTTTTTTTTTTTAAATCCTCAATAGTAGACTTGTATTTATATCTTGTAACTTGAAGTCTGATAAATATCAATCTAATATACTAAATAGGTTTCGAGCAGTTTCTAAAGCTATATATTATATGTGTTCAGAGAAGAATTTAATTAAAATTAGTCATATAAAATTTTAAAATTAATTATTTCTGATTTATACTTTCAACATCATGCATTTAAATATTTTGTTCCAAATTTAATGGACAATCTATCTAAATCATAGAGAACAAATTTATAGTTATTATCCATTTGACTTGCTATTAATACTAGTGTAAAAATATCGCTATCATAAGAGTTATAAAATATTAGTAAAGTAATTTTATAATAGTATTTTTTTAAAAGGTTTTAATTACTCATATACTATATATCTATATGTTGTTGCGACTTACGAAGCTTTCATCCTGTGCTATTTAATTACTAAATAGCACATATTATATTTAAGAAATCTAAAAGTTAATGACTTAATTATTTGGTTGCCACTTAATCGCCAGTTTCCCAAGAACTATTAATATATGAATTAATACACTCTAATGATTTTAAAAAGGGAGCTGATATATATATATATATAGATATCATCATCGATACTGACTTAGTTATTCAGATCAAATGAGTTATTATTTATGTTAGCGATTTTATTATGTAATTTATTTGTATAGTACTTTTATCATTCAACTTAAGTGAGTTATTATTCAGATTAATAGTATTTGAATTGAATAATAAAATATTATATAAAATAAATTACATAATAAAATCATTAATATAAATAATAAAGTCAACATCGATTATAATATCAACGATAATAATATCTCCCAATCTTTCTCCTTTTAAAAAATATTGGAAATCATACAAAACCAAATAGTGAAAAAGTTGAGTGTTCGCCTGTTTGCCACGTGAACATTTACTATTTTTGACCTCAATGATTGATACTGCCCATCCAGGCTCCAGGTCATCAGCAGCAAAGAGCAAAGACGCCACCATACAAATCACAAAAAGCCACGTGGCGCATGCCAATTTTGGGATTTTTGATCGATCGCTTGCTTGCCACCAAACTTAAAAGGAGATTTGGGAATGATTGCCACAAACTGTGTACATACATACGAGTGCCACTAGGAGCCACTAAATTATCATTCTTTGAATGAACCAAGTAACCGCTTTAAATTGATTATTGCTAGTTTGATTTATGCCACGTATCTTATTTGCAGACCTTAATTCTGATGCTAATGTTCATGTATATTTTTGGAATCTGTCATTTTGAGTAGTTGAATGTTGACTAACGTATCATCAGTAGTAACAGAGTTTGAACTCAAAATAAGAAGGGGTTAGTTTAATTAAGGAAAAGAAATTATGATATAAAACTGATTAAGAGAGATCATTTCGTGACTTCTATAAAATTCATTTGAGATACAAATAAAGTTACAGTTAAGAGATGTAAATATCGTTACTCTTTAACTAATGTTTATGCTTTAATTAGCGTTTTAGATTAGTGTTTGACCAACAATCAATCAAGTACCAGAGGGAAGCTAGGTGCCTAGGTCTAGCAAAATTTGGATTATTTTTGTTTGGGCTGCCATGTATTCTCTCTTCTCATTTCTCTGACAATTTGGGCCAGGTCAATGGCCCATTTAATATCTTAATTACATCTCTCTCTCATTGATGGTCAAAACAAACTAGACATTATTGGTTGGCTAAGAACGAATGAAAGAAACATATTCCAAATTTTTCACACGAAGTAAACGTAGACGACAAATTGGAATTGATTAAAAGATTTCAAGAAAAAAATGTTTGGAGCAAATTAATTAAAGAGGTAGCACATTCCGTGCAAGGAAAGTTAAAAAATTTGGTTTCATTTTCATGTATGTCAATTTGAGATAATAGTACTTTCTTCGTTTTCACATTTGTTTCCTTTCTTATGGCTGTCTACTTCAAATTTTCAATTATTGATGGGTTTGACATTCATTGTGCATGTGTCAACATTAACAAATTTACGATCAAAAGTCGTAGCTGGGAGAAGTGTGTCTAACTAGCTAATTGGCAACAAATAAATTCAATAAAATTACACAAATATCACTGTTACATATAGAAAGAAAGCTACACAATTTCTTCGTCCAACCACAATAAAATTAAATTTTCCACGAAAAAAACAAAATTAAGGTGCAATCTACATTCTATACAACGAATTAAAAAATAACAAACAAGTGATGACCGTTCAATTCAATTGAACCGTCACATTAATTAAAATACCCCCATAAGTTTTTTATATATTTATTATATATTAACTGAACTTTAATTAAGCATGCATAGCCGCTTTAATTTATATATGATTATATCCTCTCATCCATGACATGTCCGAGTTAAGTTAGATTTCTAACTACACGGTTGCCCCCCTGTTGTATATATATGCGCCATATATATATATATATATGACTCATGAATAATCATGAATTAATGCTAAATATATCTAGCACTAATTAACGGCCATTTATGTTTTTAGCAACGGTTTCTTCAGGCTGTTGGCCCAATGTTTTCCCTACACCATCACCATTGCCATTATTTCTACTCTCACTTTCTGATTTATTAGATGGTACTACTGATGGTGCTGAGATAACTTGTTGCATGTTTACGGCATTACCGGCACTGCCGTTTCCGGCAAGGAGCTTTTTCCGGTACAATGCGTCCAGTTCATGGAAATAGGGACACGTCTTTGAATCCTCCGGCCTCCTTTTGCTGCTCTCTTTTACCCGTTTGAAGTACTTGTTAATGTTCTCCCATTTCTCCTTGCATCTTTTCGCGCTCCGGTTGTACCCCATTCTCTTCATCCCGGCCGATATCTCCTCCCACATCGGTCCTTTGGGCCCGTTCTCTTGGTACCGTGTCTCGAGTTCAGTTCTTATCTTTATCAGTGCATGCACCTCTACCTTGGGCCACCGTGATGACGGTGTGGTCTCAGTCACTGAGCTGAGAACAATCTCTCGAGACTCAACTGTAGATGAATTATGCGCTTGATGCGGCACAACCTCGAGTGCTCTCTCTTGTTTCTCTTGATGCTCTTGTTGTGGTGGTGGTGGTAACTGTGGTGCCACTGGCAACTGCTCTGATGGCACCTTTTGCTTCGGTGCTGGAGCAGTTACATTACTCGGTCGTGACGCATGTTGCTTTTGCTGACTAGGTTTTGGAGACATAACAGTCACGGCTATGTTTGTGGGTGGAATTGCGACCGGTTGAACAGATTGCATGTTCATTCTTTGTATGAAGGATACGAGAGCCGCATCACGTGAGGTGGCCATGGCACGTTCATGCGACAAGATCTCATGCTCCCTGTTCAGCCGTGCGGTCTCTTGCCGGCGCCACGCATCCTCGCGCGCCATCCTCTCCTGTTCACGTCTCTCTAGTGTCTCCAAAAATAACTTTTGCATCTCCTCCTGCCTCTCCATCACTTGCTTGACAAGCCCTTCAAATAGCTCCATCATTTTCCTTTTTCTACCTCCTTTCTCTTGGTTCCCACTGGCATCAGTCATTTCGCTGTCGGACTCTTCAGATTCCGAAGATGAGGTGGTGAATCCCATTGGACCAGCTTCGGTGTTTTGTGCTGGGGCCACTACTGAGATCGGAGTCGGTTGGATTGGGCCGAGCGGAGGGCCTGAGCTAATAGGGGTTATGAGAAATCCTGAGGGGACCAGAGAAGCGGCCGGCATTGTCGGTGCCGTGCTAGGAACTGAAGCATAACTAGGATTCGGTGTCGACGTGGCCAAATTTAGGGTCTCCAGCTCAGCGAAAAACCGGTACATCTTGCCGTCTTTCTGACCGGCACGGCCATCTTTTGTGCGCTTGTAGTACTTCTGCACATTCTCAAATTTTTCTCTGCATTTCTTTGCACTCCTCTTGTAACCCAGATCCGCTAGTTTCCTGACAAGAAATCAAAATTATGGAACAAATAGAAGAAAGTAATTACAATGCCATAAGTTTACCTGGTAAAAAAAAAAAAAAAGGAGGAGAGAGAGAGAGAGAAAGAGAAAGTAAAATTGAGGAGGCAATGATTGTAGATCAGTGAAATGGAAGATTAGAGGAGAGCATGAGACAGCATGTGGTGTGTCGGAGTTCAATTAATTAATTAATTAATTTACCCTTCTGACTCGTAAATCAGAGAATAAAAACGAGTTGGGATTAGTGCATCTGACAAAATTCTTTCTTTTACATAAAATGACGCCAAATTTACTGTAACCATGAAAACCAAACAGACACAAACACACACATGATCTTAAATTTTAATTCCCAACACTGTTTCTTCTCTCAGAACTAAGCCAAGATCTGCGTCACAATTTCCCAAGTTTACCCAAAAAGATAAAAATTCTATGTCTCTCTTTTACAAAAAAAACCAAAGAAAGAAATCATTAACTAAAATAACGGCCGTTTTTTATATATTTTTTTTAATTTTCTCCTATCCATCTCTCTCACGCAACAAACTCTCAACAATGGAGGAAACGGTGGTACAAGTTAAACAAAGAGGAAGCATGAAAAGAAAAGAAAAACAAAAAGTCTATACCTAGAGACTTCTTCCCAGAGAGGTCCTTTAGGTGAGGCATCTCTAAATGTTGAATCCATCTCCGATCGAATTCTGAGAAGTGCCAGAGTCTCTTCCCTTGGCCACCTATGACTGGTGGGACCGCCGCCGCTCTCCAATTCTTCCCCAATTGCTCCAATTCCATTGTTGTCTCTTCCCACAGAATTCAGTTCCTCAAAATTAGACGACGGCTGCATGGCGCGCGCGCAAGCAAGCACCTCCCTCTCTCCTCCTCAGTTTAGCTTATTCTCTCTTTTGGAAAAAGAGGTAAGAGAGGTGGTGATGGTGGTGGTACCAGTAGAATAGTAGATAGTATAGACAACTAGAGACTTAGAGAGAGAGAGAGAGAGAGAGAGAGAGATTGATAAAAAGGTAGAGCGGTGCAAACTAAAGTTATCTCTTTTTTATTTTTATTTTTTCCCTTTTAGCATGTGTTTATCTTTCAGAAAGGAGTATGTTGTACAGTGGATGTAGAGAGAGAGAGAGGGGGGGGGGGGGTGTAGGGACAATATCACAGTTAGGAGAAATGAATACAGAGGGAAGGAGAGAGAAAGCGGTAGAGAAGACGATAATTATTATGAGAGAGAGAGAGAGAGAGAGAGAGAGAGGAGGAGAGAAGATAAAAAAACAACAATAGAAAATTAAAGAGAGATGCTTTGCTGGGAATGGGGGCCACGAGGGTTTTATTCTTCTTACCTATCAATTATTGAGATAAAAATTAAAAGGTTGGAGTGCCAATTAACAAAGAGAAAAATTAGAGAGGGCTAGCTTAATTAGCTAGCTTATTAGTTTCTTGTAAGAGAAGGGATAGATAGATAGATAGATAGATAGATAGATAGATAGATAGATAGATAGATAGATAGATAGATAGATAGATAGTGTTAATTAACTAGTCCAGTATACTGTCAATTATCATTTTTGTCATTTGCAATGTGTCATATATAAGAATTACACTTCTCTATATAATTATATATGCACCATGCGCATGCACATGTAAATATTTTATGAGAAGACTTCCAAGTAAGGCTACTTGTAAATTGATAGGATAGATGTAGTGCATGGATAAGGACACAAGAGTTAGATAAATTGTCTTTATTTTATCCTTTTTTTATCTCTATCCCTTAGGTGGTTTAAGAAAAAAATATTGGCGCAACATGAATCCTCTAATAATTAAGTAGGATATATATATATACATATGTACATATGTATATATGTGTACATATGTACATATGTATATATGTGTATACATATGTACATATATACATATATATATAAAACTTAAGTTGCAATAACTGTGGGAAGAAATTGTGAATGAACGAAGTTTGACAATGAACATATATATTTTTTTTTTTTGAGATCTACAATTTGACTTTATAAAAGTCTACTATTAATTTGACATGCGTGTCATGTATAAAACCTAAAAAGCGATGAGATTATGTGGTTTATAGTGAACTATTTAATTAGCAAATTAATATCTGAATGTTGGAATAATTTTATTTAATAACTATAGTAAATTATTTTAAAAAATTAACTAAATTATTGCATAAGTACAAGTAATTGAGATACCAGCAAAAATGTGTGATTATATTTTTTTTTCAAGTATAAAATTAATCAAGTTTAATTTGAAAATATTGTTAAAATATCGAACTAAATCATTGTATCAGTGATTTTTTTCACCTCTTTTGCTGAATAATTTTATTTAGTATAATTAATCAGTTATCAGAGAATATCCATCCTTGAATTGCAAAAGATAACTTTTTTACTATATTATCAATTCTAAAAATTACTCCTCAATCAATTTCATATTATATTTGCCTTCGGAATTAATTCTAACTAGAATTGTCTCTCGGATTTCGCTCAGAAAAATAATGCCTATTTCATAATAAATTAAGTTTTTACAATGATAATTAATAAAAGAATCATATAATTAAATAAATTCCAGACATCACAAATATTTTTTTAAAACTCCAAATATGTATAATAAAAAAATAATTAATTACATGAAATGTTTCAACAAAGAAGCATACATGTATTCTCTTTTAAATAAGGAGAGAGAGAGCATGAAAAAAATATAAACCATCTAATCATAATAAATAAGAGGAAAGAATAGAATTAAATGAATAAGGATGTTGATAATGTGGCATAGGTGAAAATACTTGAAGTTTAACTTTCTTTTATTGAGGATAGATTTCAACGGTTTTGATTTATTTTTCAGTGTCAAGTCCTAAACTCATGCAATTTGTCAATTGATCGAAAATGCATTACTTTTTTTTAAGCAAAAGTACTAATTCAACAAGATCATTAAATTAATAATTAATCCATGTCCTTCTAATTAAAACTGCAATTATCATATTAGCTCTTGTAATTACTTTGCAATTACTGAAATAAAGGTGCCTGTAGTTATTTAATATTTTTACGCTTCATATTTCATAATAAGTTTGCAACGGAACAAAGTGTCGCAATAAGTCGGTTTGTCATAGCGTGTTAAATATGATGTGACAGTCATGTTGAGCTTTTTTATTTTCCAGATTTTGAATTATTTATTGAAAAAATGTGAATTAAAAACAGCAAACAATGTTAAAAATATTATAAAAATACTATAATACATATAAAAGATGTTGGGAAATGTTTGGTAAAAAATATTAAAATTTTTCTATTTGAATTTTGAACCGTTGATTTTATGAAAATTGAAAAAAAAATGTCTAACATTATATATTGAAAGTGAGTTTCTAACATGAGACAATTGGTGGCACTGTTGACATCTTGCGTGTTATGACGTGACGTAACACGACAAAACTAATTTCATGTAATATTTTATATCATACAAACATTGACCGAGAAGAGTCAATATATCTTTTTTTCCTTCCATGCAAAAGTTACTATTAGTTACTAATCACAAATAACAAAACTGAATGTGAAGTACTAATTGTAAGTCGGTACTTAATTAACCCTAAACACTCCCCTCTAACTAGATCCCAATAGTTTTACCATTACCATGTTACTTAACCAAGAAACTAACTAAGAAAAGAAAAGAAAACAAGTGCATGGGGTAGTTGACACAGACGCCTCACATGTGAAGAAGAAGTGGTCTGGTTTTGTGCATGGCACTGGGCTCGGATTCCAGTCTGTATTTGCGGCGACGTTTCCCTTTGGAATGGGGCTGGCTGGCTTTCCCAATTTGGGACCACACACACAGTTGAAATCCAAAGAGAAAAAAAAAGAAGAAGAAGAAAAAAATCTAAGTTCGTTTCACAATCTAACGGAAT
Source organism: x Bolboschoenoplectus mariqueter (assembly GCA_037678475.1). Taxonomy (NCBI): domain Eukaryota; kingdom Viridiplantae; phylum Streptophyta; class Magnoliopsida; order Poales; family Cyperaceae; genus x Bolboschoenoplectus; species x Bolboschoenoplectus mariqueter. The sequence goes on from CM075277.1 coordinate 2,542,700, forward strand.
TTCACACGCGCAACAGTGGTTTTTGTTCGCCGTAGTAGCTAGCTGTTGTGAGTGCGACGCGTGATTTGTTCTCGGCCTTTTCATTGGTGGCTTAGCTTGAGAACACTGGCGGAGTAGACATAGACATAGACGTAGAGATAGCCGGCCGTAATAATTAACTAACTACCATGTTCTTATCACGAGTTGGTTAACTCAATTGGGTTGGCTTCTGAATTCACACTCCGCTGATCTTCTATGGTTCTTACTCTGCGATCACTTGCTGTGGTCATATTGCCATACTCTTCAACTTGTGGATCATTGATTTTGTTTTTTATGCATTTAGTACTGTTTCTTTTTCGTAGTTATTTATTTATTAAAAGGGTTATGATTTTATGCAACTATTTTGTGTTTCTTCATAGAAATTATTGTTATTTTTAATTATACTTTTTTTAACATTTCGAAATAGATTAATTTATATTATTGTCTAAACTATGAAAGTATAATTTTCTTTTCAAAATATGATTTTTTTTTTTGCAATGAATATTTTCCAAGTGCAGAAAGCAAGAAACTGCCAATAATAACTCACGGTGCATGTTCAGATCCGGTACGTCGCAGGGATAAGATTTGCCAAATAATACATCCTTCCATGAGAATAATATCTTGTGCACATGATACAGAGGACCCCACCGTTACTGGGTATAGAATATCTACACTCTACAGTGGAAGAATAAAAAATGGAAAAAAAAAAAACCTATTTCATGTTACCTTGCTTATAATTAGATTTTGGTAGCCAACTATTGGGTTTGCTTTTCTTCTCCAAAATGGCCTAACCATGTGACAATTCTAATTAGATCTAAACCATACCACAGTGGATATAATTATATATTTATCAATAGTATAATGCATGCCTTTCTTTCTCTATTTAACAGCTGATATATATTGTAAGCTTAATAAATTAATTTAATTAATTGACTGTCACTAGTATTTTTTTAAAAAATTAATTATATTACTGTGGCACTATAGTATATAAATATTTCATACTAATAATCAATTTATTTTTTTTCATGTTGTTGTATTATTTTTTGACCCAACATATTTCATATTTGTTTTACTTATCTTTGGTGTTATGGATTTGCAGCCTTTTTTTTGAAAAAAAAAAAGATATTTTTTTTCACTTTCTCCTTTGAAAAAAAATCTTTTGGTACAGCATTTTTCTTGACCCAACATATTTCATTTATGTCAAAGTCTAAAATTATAAAAACTTTCTCCCTTTTTTCCCCTCAAAAAATAAAAGAAGAAAGAATAAAGAGAGACAACTTTTAATTATTTCCTGATAATTAATTAATTTCATTAATTCTTGGTGAAGTAATTAAAATAATGAGTGTTATGCGACTACTTATGTTGGAATATTTTTTACAGAGGTGTGTGCTCCTCTAAAAGGCAAATTGGATCATGGCACACATGAATGTTACAAATTACAAGTTGCAAACTGTTAACATGGCTGACGTCAGCATCTCCTCAAAGGTGTTCTGTTTCCGGTTTGTTAAATCTCACAAGTTATGCTTCCAGCTGCCAGATATAAATGGCACTCCTGATCTTCTGTGGCCATACTCACTTCTACATTGTCTGGCGAGTCATCTCAAACATTATTTTTATGGGAGCTACTATATGAATACCACGTCATCGATATTGACTTTGTTATTCAGATTAACTGAGTTATTATTTATATCAGTGATTTTATTATACAACTTATTTGTACAATACTTTTATTATTTAATTTAAATGAGTTATTATTCAGATTAGGTATTTGAGTTAAATAATAAAGTACTGTATAATGAAGTCGTTAATATGAATAATAACTCATTTTACATGAATAATGAACTCGGTATTGATGACGATATCAATGATGGTGTCTCCCAAATATTTTTCCTTTTTGATATATATTTTTTGTGCGAATATACTTTCATATATAGTTTATAAATTTTATCTTAAGGTACAACAAAACAAATTTTAACTTTAATTCTTTAATTAATTAATCTTCTCCAAACTAAAGGCGTAATTAATGTTTATGCAGCAATTCGATTATGTGGTAACATGTCCTTTATTTATTTATTTTTTCCTTCAGCAATGAAGGATTGAGTATTTTAATTAAGGGGTTTAATTAGGCTAGAATTAATTTTTATTAATTAGTGATTTGTTGCATGGTTTGGCACCGAGAATTGGAAGATATAAAAATTGAAAGTAGTTCACATGGTGACCTAGCTTTCTATCTATCAGGCGATACCAACCACAAATATGTGTTATATAAATATAGAGTATATAAATATATATATTAATATAGAGTATATATATATTAACTGCTCATATCTTGCTATGAATATTTTAAACAAATCAGTTAGACGTGCATGCAAGTGGTAAGATTCCTTAAGCTAAGAAGTATAATTAAATTAAATGGAGCCACATATATAATTTATGTTAAAATTGAGCAATTGGCCATCATCAATTTGTACTATATGTATATACCGGTCGGCCGGTACACTACCTTTTAGTGAAAGGTGCCAAAGTACAAAAGGGAATTCATTAATTACTATCTTAGTTTAACCAGAAATTAATGTCACTACCTTAGTTATAAGTTAGAATTACCAATGTGACCTTAATTACATGGGTAATTAACTAAATTATATAAAATTAATTTGTAAGTTATAAGAGTTGGTAGCTTAGAGCTCAGTTGGGATTTTTTAAAATTGGGGTGATTTTTTGGACGGTTCGTCTTAACTAATTATGATTAGAGAAATTAAAGTTATTTTAATCTTCAAAATCAATGAAGAACATATAAGCCCAACACCAACATACCTAATTAATTAATTGCGTGTCTCCCTCTGAATTATCACAATCTAATCAATTAGATTTGTTACTAAAAAAATGCCAAACTGAATATTTAATTATTTTCATATGGATTTTGATTAATCGGACGAGTGAAATAATTCTAATTTTTTTATATTAAAAAATGGTATATTAATTGGAACACAAATCTTAAAAATTTTCTATCCAACGCAAGTATAATGTTGGAATATATATTTTTCAAAAAATAAAAAATGAATTATCAGACACCGACCCAAATCAAATGGAATCCTATTTTTTTGTTTTTCCTTTTTGCCAATTAATAAAATGGAGGCCCTGATTGGTACAATCCACTTGCATGTAAGTTGAGAAAGTTACAATTCCTACATCTACATGCAACTGCAATGCAAATCAATTAGTTAGAAAAAAATATAAATATATGAGAAATTATTCCTAAACCCAATATTTTGCACTCTAATTTGCACACTAAAAATATTTATACTAAATGAAGAATTTATTTATATATATACTTATAAGTGTTTATAATTAGTATAAAAAGTATTTATTAATTTTCATTCCTGAATAATTATAAAAAATTTCAAGTTAAAAACTTTATAACAGAAGTAAAAGTATACCTTGCAGAACTTTTAATTATAATAGCATAAAATATAAATATTTTTGAAATTATATATAAACACTTTCAGAAAAAAAAAATATGAACACATCAAAATTGCAAACAAAACATACAACTAAAGCTAAGGGATATAATTATCACTCCTCTATATATAATAGTTCAAAAACTCTAAAAATGGTAAATTTTGGTATTTTACAAAATTTTGACATGAAGAATTTATTGAGCTACTTAAATTGATATTTTGGATACAGGATTTTGAAATTTGACCCGTAAACTTTTCGAGCCAAAATATTTATGGAAACATATTACCCAGACTCTCTATATCTATCTATATATATATACATATATATATATCTATATCTATATATATATATATATGAGCAAGTGGGGAGTGCATGGTCCCTGGAAAAAATGAATGAGACTTGGATTGGGAATTAATACCTTAACCCATGAAAGAGAGGAATAAGAGCATGTGGAAATGCGTACAAGTATTAGCCACTAATTAAGCGCATCCTTTTGTAGCCCACATAAGTGGTTGCAACTGTCAACTCTCCTCTCATGATCTCATCTGTTCTTGCCTGGTTTTATTGCCCTTTATCATACTCAATCTAACCTCCTCAAATTATTATTCATTGTCATGGGTATGGATATCCATACTACATTATCTTATTGTTTTTTAATTTTTTTTATTTTGGCATATATGAGCGAGCATATGTTTTATCTGCTTGAATATTGTTGACAGAAAAGTGTATCTAATTACTGGCATACAGCATAGAATTATCACAAGTTTATATTATAAATGAAGTAAAAAGATTTTTTTTTTTTTGAAGTAGAAGTAAACTCGGTAATTTAAAGTGAATTTTCAATTTTTTAGAAATTATTCTTATGCTCTTATTTGCATCCCAAAAGTCTTTACCCATTTTTTGAGATAATCATAAGTGTTTATATGTAACATGTAAGTTCTTCATATCTAGAATTACATCTGTTTATATTTATTATACAAAGTATTCACCACTTATCTTTTTATGAGCAAAGAAGTACTTAAATAAGTGAGAATACAACTTTCATAATCTTACTCTAATTGACATATTGTATAAGTACTTTTATCATGAAACATAAATGTTTTTGATAAATATATAAATATATTTGGGTGCATGCAAAAATAGTAGATAAGAGATTCAATTATCACTTCTATTTTCTTTTTTAATCAAATATTTGAGATAAAAAAAAGAAAATACAATAGTGAGTATTTGTAAAATCATATATAGGCTCTAATTTTTTTGTAAAACTATTCTTGTTTCGAAAAAAAAAAAATGGTGCAAGCAAATAAGCTTAAGTAAGATTTACCACCTTGAGTGCTCCTTGCATCCCATTTCTCTCATCTCCTTTCATCTTTTCTTTACTTCTTATCCTTTTTCTTTCTGGTACTTTTGTTTATTATTTATTTCATTGTTTTGGTATAAATCCAGCACAAACAGGTTGACAGATACATGTACCAGTACACGTCCTGTAATCATGGCCTTGGGAGCAGGAATCAGACAACACACTAAAACTTGTCTATGTTCCATAACTGTGCAATGAACCTTGATTCAGAATTGATTATCTTACCAGCTTGAAATTTTTCAGGTTTTGAAGAGTAATCAGCATGACAATTGACAAATGTAATTAGGAGTTAGCACATATATGCATGTCTCACGTGCTTTGCCAGCTTAAAAATAATTTGTGGATTTAAATATGCCTGATTTTTCTGAAAAAAACAAAAGAATTCAAAAGCAATTCAATTAATTGTTTCAAATTTAGATGGAACTTGTTTCAAGAGTTATATATGTATTATTGCTGTCCTTTTTCATTTTCATCACAAAAATCAGTGACAGAGTCACATTGACAACGATGGGTGGGATTGACCCCATTGAAATTTGCAAATTTACTTTACAGATATAACAAATTAGATATTTTTCTAACTAATTCTTTTTAAAAATTAATATAATTGACACTAGTAAAATGGTTTAATTTCTCCCTCCGCCACTAACAAAAATGAAAACCCTCCAAAATTTAAGTTCAGCTAGCATCCCATGTGGACTAGTATTAGAAGCAGACAACATTATAACATTTTTAGTTTAGAGTAGTTATAAAAAATTAAAAATTCATGTACCGGTTGTTCAACGGTCGCTAATTCATCTCTACGTTTCGACAATATCTGCGCAAAACACAATAGATTTCAAAACAATATTACCAATACAACTAATTAAAATTTTCACTCCGACTTAAATTTTTTAAGATTGTAGCTGAGATTGAAAGAACTACATGGTACAGGAAGCTTTTCATAGTTTTACTCAGAATGCAAAAATACCTAAATTAATGACAATAATACTGTACCACATTCCACACATCTCAATTTTATGTGCTTGGTATATCACATTTTGTTATTGCATTTTTTTTTGTTCTCTTTTTTCTAGTTATTTAGTATATTTCATAAATTAAATTCAACAGTTTGGTATAATACCAGTGCCTAATTGCTGACATTTACCAGTACTAGACCTGTATCATGACCCTCAACAAAAAAACCAATATATCTCTGGGTTGTCATAATGTCATAACTGTGAAATTTATTCCACTTAGAAAAATTCAGTTTTTGATGAGTAATCATGCATCTAATTCATGATTAGTCCTGAGAAAATGAGGTTCAGACAAGCATGTCTTATGTATTTATCCAGTTTTCTCATGCACAATTTGGATGAAAAATCAAGTCTACATATTTTCATAAGTGTGTATTTCATAAGATTATTTTCAAGGTACTGAAAATAAAAATAATAAAGAGTACTTTACTGTATATCCAAACTTATCCTACATTCAAAATCAGGACCATTCATTTCAAAAATAATAAATAATAATGTCAGTTTCAGATGAATAGCAAATATTGCAGCATCATTTATTAAAGGAAAGTAAATATATCATTATTGTAATCAAGCAAGAAGCCATAACTGTAAAATGGTCCTGGCAAATAATAATAATTGGGACACATCCTTATCATACAGGGGCAAATTTTTGGTTAAATAAATAAATCAAGAACAAGAAGGAAAAACAAATCCTTCACTGCCTCAAAAAGGAATTAAAGGAGTAACACTAATATGGGCCTTGGGCCTAAGCCTTTTTCCTATTGGTTGTGGATGAATCTGGCCTACGCAATAATACTCTGAAATTATTTCTCTCAACACTAGATAATATTGTCCAATCGATTAAAAAAAATATTTTGTTTCCTTAATCATCTGAATCCAATGAACTAAAAAACTCGAATCAAATCAGCTCTGGTGCATCAATTGAATATGTCGGAAGAAAATTTCAAAATTCGGACGTCAATTAAATTAAATCAAAATTAATCAAATTAAAACTATATCTGAATCGCGATGACATTGCCCTCAAACATATTCCGTCTAACTTGTGAAAATTTAAAATTGCAGTCAAGATAACACGGCAATTTAATAATTATATTAAGGGAGAAAAATTCTAGAAACCTCGTTTAAGTTAGAGAGAGGTCACATCCATAAATTTACATGGTTAAAGCTACGTGAAAACAAGCAAACAATTAAAAGAAACGAACTTATATCTTTCACTAACAAAAGAAAAGAATGATATCAAATTTTGATCTCAAGAGAAAGTATTGCTTTCTTTTCTCCCTGCAAGAATCCTAGAGATCTGAAGTCCACGACTGAATGCTTGGTTAAATAGTAGACGGGTCTGAAACTCCGACATGAAAGGAAACCATGACAATATAACTATCGGCAGAAAGATTAGCATACCCATAACATACTCATATGCTCTCCCAAGCTCCTTTATCGAATCCCATAGTTTTAGTTTCTTAGTTAATGGTCGACATGCCTGGCCGAGCTGTATTCCACAGAAAGAGTGAAGTTATTTTACTGGCTGCGAAATAGAAACTAAATAATGGAACTGAGTGAGGAAAGGTAATTACTAGAAGGATACACCAGCCGGTGGGCATGAACCCGAGAATGCTCGCAAAGACATCAGAAATTGTGAGATTGAACACGACAAACAAGACAGTTAGCACCGATACAAAGCCTAGGAAGAGTAGTCCCTTGAGAATACGAAACATCAGCTGGGTATCTGTACCGAACCTTCGCCTACCCATTGAAACCATCTGGCATTCATTCAGAGTCTCAGTCCACAGAAAAAATCCATAAACAGATAGAATTTGAAAAAGAGATTAAACCTTTTCGCTGAGAAAATTTATTTAAGTACTTGCCTTCAAAACTATAAGCACTGTCACCATGACCAGCCAAGATAAAGCATACACCTACAGTATTAAACATTGGTATTAGTCAATCAAGAATTTGAGATTGATCAGAATGAAGCCCAGTAGATATTAATTTAATTTTTTCCTCCTTTTCTACTTGCACCCCTTCTTAAACTCAAGTTTAAACTCTACAACTTCCCTCTCCAAATATTTATGCTAATAAAGTTCAACTCCAAAACCTAACTAGCGGTGTCAATGGTTCGATCGAGTCAACAACATTCTATATTAAGCTGTAAACGGGTCAACCCATCCTGGCCCATATAAATATAAACTCAGTGTCTAGCTGATATTTATAAAAAACACACGAGTGGCATAATTGTTAATTGCGTTGGCATGGGTTGGAAGGTAGTTTCAAATCCCACCCTTGAAATTTATTTTTTCATTATTATGTTCCTTTCCATTCAAAATAAGTCAATAATTACAAAAGCCAAAACAGGTCTGATCCGGGTAAATGAATCAGGAGTCAAACCTGCCCATACCATGACAGGTCAAGAAAATCTACCTTTGTTCACCTATTAGTCTATCCAGTCGGTCTTAACTGTATGGGAAGGTATTGATGCCAGTAATCTGACCAATGAACCAATACGCCTAAACTCAAACAGTCAACATAAAATAGAAAACAGTAGGAATAATTACCAAAATGTTCCTGCTCCCACGAGAAATGTTGAGGTGGTAAACAATGCCATACTGATAAATCAAGAACCGAAGAGAAAGTATTATCTCAAGAATGCGTCCCCTAATGCTAGTAGTTTTGAGGTGCTCCTGCTCTTCCTCCCACCACGACTCCCAGCTGAGGTTGGATTGGATACCGATGCCCCCCAGGTTGCCCATCCATTTAAGCCAGTCCGTCCAGTCATCCACCGTCTTCTGCCACTCGAAACATGATGGGTTGAACACAAATGGCGCAAACAGCCATGATGCCACCAGGAACCAGATCGAGATTGTCACAAAGAGATACAGAGTAGAGCTACGGTACGATTTGCCATATACCTAAGCACCATTCAAGGATATTGCTCAGTTATTTTTCTTTGCTAATAGTTACTAGGTGACTTAAAAGTGTGAGATTGTTCGATATCTCCCAGTCATGTAAATAGTACAATTGCACCTAGGAAAACTTAACAAGCAGTCAGGGATCTCAAATGCAAATTGGACAAGCCAGATACCTTGCTGTACTGAACAGCAAATTACCTGTATCAAATTGATGCCAATCAAACTCAGGTCTTATGATATTTTTTCAAAAAAAATATATATTCTTCATTTTATGTGTTGATTTTTTTTTGAAGTACAAGCATATTTTCGCACACACCCCTCCCAAGTTGAAGCCCCACCCAAATGCAGTGCAAGCAGAGGATCTGAACTCAAAGACAGAAAATCAAACAGCAGCAGGGCTTGGGTTGGGGCTTAACTTGGGAGGGGTGTGTGTGCGCGCCTACATGTTTGTACTTTAACGGTGCCTGATGGGCCAGATTATATCAAGATTTGTGCTGAATTTTTGGGAGTCCAACCCCAACCTCCCCTCTTATATCTCCAGAGTGCCATGCAAGGGTAAGGACTCTCAGTCTCAAAGGTGGGAGACATGCCACTATCATCAGGCCATTGCCTCGATGACTGTTACACTAAAGTAATAAGCTTGGTGCCACACTTGATGATTCCGAAATATACAGAAAGCAAAAAGAAAGAATGTCAAGAATCATAGAGACAATGCAAACAAACTGACCTGATAAACAACTAATAGGATAAGTAACTCAAGGCCTTTGACGAAGTGGCTACGGGAGTACATGCGGTAGTTGTCTGCAAACTTAGCATGGTACACCACAAATCCACGACCTGTAGGCCGATATTTTGCACCACCGTGTAATATGGTCCTCCCATAGTAATGAGCCTATTGAGTGCTCGAGCCATCAAGTTATGGGCCATTCAAATTTCAAAATGTAAGCAAAATCCACTATAATACTAGGTCATACCTTGGTACCCAGCTGGAAAGTGAAAAAGACGGAGGCAAGCTGGAGCTGCATAAGAATGAACTCTCCTAGGGCAGTACGAAAGCCTTTCTCGAGCCCAACCTCCATGACCATAGGCAACACCAGCAGGAGACCCAGCTGGAACACAGATTGTGATGCAAGCGCATTTTCAAGGGGTTTTATATTTTGCTGTATGCGGGGATCTTCCAATATAGATCTCTCGAGCCCGCTCATCACAAGGTAGAGTCTTCCATAAAGGAATACATATACCGTCAGCACTGTCAACTAGAGAAATGCACATGGGACAGTCACTGTGAAAATCTAATATTAAGAAAAAGGATAGCATGTGGAATGACCGGTGCTGGAAAATTAATGACCAGGTAAAACCCTAACAATTTTAGAAATGCACCAAGCTACAAAATGAGAAATATCACACTGATGATTACTTTGTGTAGTTTTGCTATGAACTTACAGAATGAACCAAATGAGAACTATATGGTACAAACCACTAAAAAAAAAAATCTCAACATAACCCAATACTCAAAAAAAAAAAAAATGAGAAATGCCATGTAGAATCATAGAAGTAAAATCACTCTAATAATCTCTTATTATACTTTTCCAAGAATAAATTACCCCTCACATCTTATTCCTATACTTATCATCCCTCCGGATGCTGGCACAAATTCATATTGATCATGTTTTCCCTTTTTTTGTGCAAGTATACCAAAAGTGGTATTTCTCTTTTCCAAACAAGACTAAACTATCCTCATATCTTGTTCCTATACTTGTAATCCTTTTGGGTCATGATATAGATGCATATTAATCATTTATTTTGTGCAGGTATACGAAAAGGGGTATTTGCAAGGTCCTACAAGGGGATAACAGAAAAACAAAATCTCCTAATTTATCCAAAAGAATATACAATTCTCTCTCACCATGCTGCTGAAGTAGAACCCAACGGTGGTGAAATAGAAGGAGAGCATGCGGTAGAAATCAAACCTACGACCTAAACGGCAGACATCACGACTGAGTGTTTGTTCACCATTGCCATTTGCAACCTTGGCCTCAAATTGGGAGATCTGGTTCATGCCCACATCCCGACCTTTTCCCACTTGCATGTACTCATGGTGTGTCACGTTCCCTCCTCGCATTGTCGAGTTATATCCTAAACACATTTTGTCTCCTCATTAATTTAAGACAGCATTCAAGCGTTTCAGTTTCCTTGGTTCTGACAATAGCTACATTCAGTACATGCCGAAACCAATGCAAGATGGCAAGGTATGTTTTGCAGAAACTACAGGCAATCAAAGATTGACAACTGTATACTGGTAATATGCTGGTAGAAGTCAGCACCAAATGTGTACAGGTGATCTCAAACAAAGAACTACTTCAAATACTGCTTGTAGTAATCATCCAACTTTTGGTAGTGTTTGTTGTTATAGACTGGACTTGCTTTTTGAGTTTGCGCATGTAAAGACATCAATCCACACATAAGCAATAAATTGAACATAAATTTAGAAAGTACCAGCAAAGATATCCTCGCTTAAATTAATAATCTTAGAGGCTTTGCTGATGCCACCCATTGTGATATGAAACAATCTGTCAAATATATCCGGATGCCCATAATGAAACCGAACCCTGCAGAAATCATATTTCAAAAAAAGATAAATACACAAACTACAGGAGGTGGGGAGGAAATAGCATACCTTCTGTAGAATTGTTAAGTAAAACAGAATTAATGACCTAACTAGATAATCAAGTGCCAGTATAGCTTATTAGCATGCCTATTGGGTGTGGTACCAGTACGTACTGGTACGCAGAAGCTCGACAAAGTATGCTTGTTACAGTGACTAAACTTTATGATACAGATGAAAGTAAATCTGACATATCAATCAATGAAGGAGAGAAAAAGGCATCATACTTGAGGGGATTAGCGAGAACCCGTTGGCCAATAGTGACAAAGCTTGTCTCTTGGTTGGACATAAACCATGCAAGAGATGAAACACTGAACAATTTTCAAAAGACAAAAAAAAAACAAAAAGATATAATGATTATAACAATGAAAGGCTTCAACACACTTAGAATAACATGTATCAGATAAAGCTTCATAATTGCATTTGACCCTATCTAACTCCTTTTCTTTGGTTCCTTAAGTAAATGATGAATGAAATCAAATCTTTTGGCATATACTCGTCAATCTAATTTATGACCATTTTAGGGGCAACTAAACCAAAATAAACGAGCAGCAGTAACTTTTAACATACCTCCCAGTAAATATATGCTCACGAAGGCCAAGAATTGTGGGCTTATTCTTCCCATATTCCTCACTATGAAACTCCTCCAGCACATTTCTGATCTTGAATGCCTCTTCCAAGTAGTTATCCTAAAATTTTGAAAACCAGAAAATGAGAAATAAAAGAACAAAAGAATGTATGTCAGAAACAAGAAAGCAAACTAATGGTGAATTAAAAGATGTACCTGATTCATGTCAATGGTTTGAAGTGCCTCCCCCCGAGTGAAAATAATTGCATGATTTTGGTTTTCAGGTTTCCCCTCACCTATATCAGTCGGTCTACCGGGCAGCTTGATTCGATATATTTCCTATACAAAGTATCCAACTCATATAAGTTTTATAATGCCGACTGAATACCTTTTTTTTCTATGCGAGCAAAAGATAAAGTACAATACCTCATCCCACTTATCGCCACCTTTGACAAGTACTGAATAGTAGACTTTCTCTTGTTTACCATTTACCATCTCATCTCTCTCATCTATGTATGCTACTCTCAAAGATCGATGTCTACAGCATTTCAATGTCAAGATAAATTGTCGGTTTAAATATGCAAAAATAATAAATCACAGATGATTGTATGCCATATTGTCATTGCACTAAACAACCAAAATACTTGCAGCAGTAGCAACTTGCACATAGTATTGAAGTGGATTTGGCAAATTAATCATTTTACATATGTTTAACATTAAAGAACATGTTGCCTGGACCAATAAAGAGATTCTTCTTTTCCTAAGCTCTTACAGACCCATAACGAGGCTTACCATACCTTCCATTTTCTAGAACTGGTTATTGAGTAATTCAGTTGAGTTCACATAAAAAAGCATAGGGTAGTTTGTCATCTTTTCTTTTACTTTGAACATGCTCTTTACACCGTCAGTATTTGCAGATAATACAAATGCAGATAATCCAAAGAAAGAATAAGGCAATGAAGATGATATATCAGCATACGTAGTCATGAGACCAAGGATGTTCTGATAGCAGAGTCTGTCACGGCCTTCCTTGGAGGCTTTCATCTGGCCATAGATCTGGCATGATACCACATAGGTGAATTTAATATCAGCTAATGCAGCCGACTTGGCAAAGTGGTTAAATTGGTCCTGGTACTGCTGCGTCGGTCTTATTGTTCTATAACCTCCCAATATATCTACATAACAAAGGAAAAGAATATGATGTTTGTACAATCGTTTAGGTCCAAGCTATCACCTAAAACAAATTTAACTAATTTCAATAATATATTAGTTTCATGTATCCCCCACAAAACATCAGAATATAACAGTGCATAACCCGGAAAATGAGAAATATCATATGATAAAAATCACCTATACCCTTCATGTTCTAATTTCACCAAAAGAATTGACGGTATCCTGGCTTTTTCCCAATTTATGTACAAATCAACAATGGATTCTGAAATAACATTAATAATGAAATAGGAGAGGAATATGTGCAAATTCACACGAAAATACAGCAAGCCTGATAGGGATGATATTCTTCATGTCTTGTAGGGGTACATGACATATCTAAATTGTATTAATTATGCATGACGCTTCACACCTGGGAAAGACAATATGATATGCTGAAATTTGGCAGGGCCACATGTGAAATTGCCCCAATAAAAACACATTTTGATTATAATAAAATAAGATAAGCAGATGCAACTAACCAATATCCTTAGCCATGTCCAGGAAACACTGTAGCTCAAGTGCACGTCTGTAGTACATCATTCCTCGAACTGTAAATACAAAGATATGTTACAGAGAGGGAGGGAAGAAGCAAGTGAGAGAGTTGAAGTTTCAACTTCTGTTTCAGTACCTTTGTTTCAATGATACTTAGCCATTTCAGCTTTTCCAAAATAAGCAGAAATCTTAAAAAAGATGTCTTTCCTAAAAAAGGAATCATCTTTCTTGTTCGATTTACTAGATTTGCATTTGACTAAATGAACTGAACATTCCTTTTTATCCTTATTTATTTACTTCCCATTTTGCCTTCAATTTTAAGGATTTAAAGTACAAAATTCTAACTTTCAGTTTACTTAGTTTTTAGTAAGCAAGAAAATATTAATGTCAGTGTTTCATAATACACAAGATACCCCCATCTCTTCAGTGAAACAATGTCATAAATCATGAGCGAGAGAGGTGGAGCGGTGAGGAGAGGGGGAGGGGAGGGGATGGTGAAGAAGAGAAACATTATAGCACCTGTTCTTGCAAGTGTCTGACCACGGTAGGAGGTCCACTGCCGAATACTATCAACCCATTCCTTCTCTTTGTCCGAATATTCCTGCTGGCTATCAGACTTGTCCTTAAGAAGCTGTATTTCTTTTCTAAGACCTAACTTTCTTTCGCAAAAGTTGTACCATTCATCTGCAAAGCAACATTTCATATCATTTGTTTGCTACCTGACTATGAATGGATTCATTTTTAGCTCTTAATGGAGAATTTACTAAAATTATCTTTACCAGGATATATTTTCTGGAGATAGAAGAGAATAGAGATGCCATCCTCATTTTCGACATTAATCTCCTCTTCCGAGTACATCACATCTTCTTTGTAATATGGAGTCAACACACTGAACAGGAAGAACAAGAAATAGTTTCAAACTCAGGATACAAAAAATCCCAACTACTCATTAACAATTAGCCTCTAAAATCTGAGAAAACTCATTCTTAAAAAGGCAAACTATATGGAAATTATATTTAAGGAAATTTATTTACCATAAATCAGGGAAACTGAAATGAAATTTCTTAAAGACTAGAAAAATTAATGCACCTAAAGGATGTCATGTTGCGAATTTGGGGAGCATTAGGCATGGTCATAAAGAGAGAATTTGCAAAGAAAGTTATTCTGCGTCTCGCATCCAGGTTAGTCGGTATGCTGGATGCTGACTCCTTCACCGTAACCAATATATGAAGCCTGGTTACCTGGTACAGAAAGGATTAAAAGATGGGCTAAAATAAAATAAGAGATCAAATTATTGCGCATCATATAGATCAAGCCTTCAAAATATACAAACTATACCTTCTCCATCCAAGATTTATTTTTCATTAACTCCAAATTGAGCTCTGAGAACTCTGGATGTTTTTTCTTTTCTTCTCCTTCCTGTTGATTGACTATCTCTGTAGTTCGCTGAACCCTGCTATAAAAAAATCATGCTCGTCTTAATTATCCATCACTTAGGTCCTAATTACTATAATACACCTACAAAACCATACCTGTTTTTATTGATGATGATATCCTGTAAAATAATATCCATGGTATCTTGAAGCACATTTGTAATCTGTGTTCTGAGAGAGTCTGCGTTTGCCGTCTCTTGTGTGCTTTTCTGGAAAATAAAAAGAGAAGATCTATATCATTTAATAAACAAATGGACAGACATTTGAGAAAAGATTGCCATAGTATTCATGCAAGATACATGGTCAGTGAGACATGTACTATCAAAAATATACCATACAATCACTAAACAATTAAGGATGACTTCTGGCCAAGAACTACCTGCCACAGACAAGTACAGCGAAAAAGGAATAACATACCAACAGCAAGGTGAGAAATTTCTCGACTTTAGTGCTTAGCTGGGGAAGCTCACTCATTCTGAAATTCACAAGAAGCTGCTTATTTCTTATGCTTTCATCCACTTCTGCACAAACCTCCCGTACCACCCTTCAAGAAAACAAGTACAATGGCAATCAATAAATATTGCATTCTCAGATTCAGATTATGCACCTAAAACAATATGAGACCGATTATCAGTGAGAAATAAGAGCGAACTTACTGCTTGTCATCATGGTTCTTGAGAAGGCTGTAGAGGATATCTCGTAGCATCTCATAGCACTCTATCACAGCATGGTACATGTAATCATCATGCTCTATTTTCTTTACCAGCTCACTCTGGCTCTTCTTCTTGTTGAAGTCTTTGGCTATATCCACTGCTATTGGTATCTGTCATTTCCAAAATTACAACAAAAAGGTGATGATTTTCACACTCCATTTGAGACCTTATACGCTACTAGTTTTATATAAATGTAAAATCCAATGGTACTAACATCATGACTATTTTTCTTTTACCTTGCTTGCAAGGAGAAAAGGAGGCCATTGAACCACTGATATGTCACTTGATGATGATGGTACCAACAACAGATCCTTCTCCCTATCAAATAAAAATAGAAGTTTACAAAACTTCAACTTAAGCTTGTACATTAAGGTACAACTAAAAATATTGTTCTTTTAATAAATTTGCCAAAAAGGACTATTGGGTCAAGAAATACACACATATTGTTAATCAAGTCTTCTTCACGTAAAGAAGTGATAAATGCATTCCATATGTGAGAAAACTTGGCTATGTTCCTTCGCTCTCTCTCTTCCTGTCAATATACCCGTACAATCATATTAAACATGATAGAGATATAATCTCAAATTTTTATTAACAAAATCTCACCATCATTCATATTGAAGTGTAACCTTACAAGCCCGTATATGTAAAAGGAAGGAAGAAAATTTAGCACATAAAAGAAATCCAACATGGCATGTACCTTCTCCTTCTCAGACTTAGGTCGCACACCTTCACTTTTTGGTACCAGCCTTTTACCAAATTGATCTGGTACAGCTTGAAATCTTGACCTTAACATACCCAACGTTCGGATCTAAAAATCCATGTCAAAACACATTAGTTGTATTGCAGCAACAGTACACTGAACTTTAGGCTCACTTTACAGAGAGTGAAAAAGTTAACATTTAAGGTCATTACTCTAACAGAGTTAATTCCCAAAAAAATAAGATGGCAGAGACAAATCACATGGGCATGAAATGATATGTGGGTGTAAAAGCCCTCAAATGTATGAGAACAAATGTTAAGAAATAGAAAAACTTCAACAAGTAACTCACCTCACCCAAGTGGCTGAAAGCCCCAGTAATTCCACCAAATATTGTAGAGAAAATTGCATACCATATTTGTGTATCCATGAAATATACCTTCATTAACAGAATGAGTTAGATCCTAGTTGAAATAGGAGTGATAGAATAAAAGGCATCCTTTTCTTCCTTGTCAAGTTCAATGATTTTGCATTTTCACCATATATGGAATACAGCCTAAATGTTTAGCAACATTAAAAAACATAAAAAAGTTTTCACTAACAAACATAAATTTGATGTTAAAAGGGGAGGACAACAAAAGAAACTTGGATACAAAGATTTGGGACCTACCATGACAATAGGAGCCCATATGGTGATGACCACCCCGAGATTATGCTGCACTGCACCATTAAAAGATATCAGCAAACTTCGGGAAGCTCAAAAGAACAGATTTCAATTCAATACCTCTGTTGTCGAAAGTTCCAAATATATTTTATATACATAAGGAAAACCACCATCCTTATACCATTTTTCAGATCAAATCTAAACATTTACTAGACCTTCCTCAAGATACTCCCTTTGTCTTGTCATCGATTAAGATGAGAATATGAGGCTGTAGTCGAAAAAGCAAATGCAGTAACTCACACTTGCACAAATCTAAATAGTTATAGACCTTCCACAAAAATGAATGCCTTTATCTTGTTATCAAGAATTAGGAAAAGCACAGTATTAAAATTTGCAAAAATAAAAAAATTACAGTATGGGAAGAATTCATGCCACTCATAGGTCGCGGTTCCCAGGTTCATAATGGTTTTGGTGGGATCCACCAGAGGAGATATCTGAACAGAGTTAAAGAAGGCAGTTAGTTAGCAACAAATGCAAATTTTATGCACATATAAAGTCAGTTGGGGTGCAGTCTGAAAATAAAGGTATCATATTACCAGAGTATAACAGCCATGTACACTACCATCTTTTTTGTCTCACCCCATCCCCCCATCGCCCCCCCCCCCCCCTTCCCTGGCCCCTTTTTCTGTGTTGCTTTTTCAGGTTTACTGAGGCGCTGACAACATACTCCAGTGAAGAGACAGCAGTGAATTTAAACAGGGACAGAAAATCCAATACCATACCCCAACTGGCACTCTTTCTAGATCACTGAAGAGCAAAAATTACCTCAACATAGAAGCTGAAAGCAAGCTTGCATATAAGCAATAATATCCAGAACATAGTATACCTGGTGATTCATTGTAGGAAAATAAATATGCATCTAAAAGTTCCAGTTCACAAAAAGAATAGCAAAGAGTCACTGCAGTTGAAAAGCTAAGGAATATTCAATATTTGTAAAAACAAAGAGAAATCACAAATGCCTTCCAGATCCTTTACAGTGGAATTTGGATAATCTAAAGTTTATGTCGGGAGCAGATGAGGTGTCATATGTGACTTTTCGACCTTCTTTGTAGTATATAGGATAAGATAATGTACATTACATTTTACTAATGCAAATAGATGAACTTAATAAGCACATTTATTTACCTCAGGAGAGCACACACGCTTTCATGCATGCCTCGCGCCACATAAAGCTTTGGCTAAAAGCAGGAAATAAATAAATAAAAATAAAAGTAAGTTTCTTGGAAGAAATTATCAAATAAGACGGCAGATCCAGTTACTGGAGTTCAACATTTTGGGGCAACCATACATTCAATCTTTTCCAAGCTAGATGTCATAGGACAACAGGTATATATAAGGTACATGAGCTGCCCCTCGACCTCTTAACTATCAAGCTTGGCTGACGTAATACAGTAGTCTGTTCATGTAAAAATGATTGGGTATCAAGAAAACAAGCAATGTCATTTTTTGTAATTCGCAAATCACACCATGATTAAATTCCATTTGTGAAGTAACCTGATATTTCCACAAATATGCAAACAGCACCCAGCAATTGAATTTTTAACTGCCTCTACTTCATCTTGGGTCGATCAAATTGCTTTTCAGTGAGTATACATAAACAGAAAACCAAACAAACACTCTTTGTCTAGTTCTGAATAAAGATAGGATATTAAAAAAAGGTCCAAGTTCTGAACATTCTGTGTGTTGTTTGAAACCATCACAAAAGAATAGAGAAAGAATAGAGAGGACTGTTTCAAAGATGATAAATACTGGTTTGAAAATGTTGCAGAATAATGACAAACATTGGCATAAAAACCTCTGAAATGATACCTGGGCCCACCACATGAGCAGCACAATGACCCGCCAGTTGGATTTCTCCATGAACCGGCGCAGTGGGGGGAGGAGAAAGAGAACTGCGGCCAGGATATTGGGTATGAGATAGATGGCTATGGCAAAGCTATAGAGAGACTGGCTCCTCCAGTTGCCAATCCAATTGCTGAAGTACCTGATGGGACCACTGGGATTTTCCACCCAGCTCGAGTAACTTACCAGCAGGATTATCACCCACGCAGTTGCAACAGCAAATTTTAGAAGGTAGCGAATTATCTGTGTGTATTCCATGCTCCCCCATGCCTTCCAGCTCAGAATTATGTCCAATGCAGCTGTAGGTATCACAAAAATGACTGATGTTGTACTAGCTATCTTAGGATGTTGAAATAATAAGGATTGCTTTATTTGTCCAAGCAAGATACAAGGTAGAATCTTATAAACCACAGGTGAGGCTGAACCTTTCAGTTAACATGGTCTTCTGGCCAGGTTTCTGACCTCTTTGAAGGTTGACACATCAGACCCCACCCATGTGAGCTTATTATACTTTTTGTTAAAAAATGGAAGGAGAGAAGTTGCTAGTGCAATAATTTTCATTAATATTGCACTAGCAATAATTAATTATTGAACTTAAGGAGGGAACAAAAACCACGTATCAAATCCAAACAATTTGAAGTAGTTCCATTGAACCTAGGCCCTAGGGTGAAACAACCAAGTAGTTCAACTGGTTCTGCCAACCAAATAATCTTTACAATGCCAACCCAACCTGACCTATTGCCGCTTCTACTTTAAATCCAGCTTGAAGTAGGCAAATATGACCAACAGCTAGCTCCAAATGAACAAAAGGTAGAGAAAGACAAGAATTAAAAGACAACCTTGCAAGAAGTTGAGTATAGAAGCAGTTATGAAAATACTTAAAACATCTCTAAAAACATCGGCTTCAAAGATTGCTGACAGAGAACCAGATGGACTCCATGCAATTATTAACATGGCCTGGATACAAAACAATTAACACATCACAGTTCAAAACTTTAGGCATCAAGACCAGTAGAACTAAGAATACTAGATTAAAAAAAAAAAAAAGCACACCATAAATTTACCTGGAATGCCAGTATGAAAAAAATCCACATTCGATCAAAACTCCTGAAAAGATGCCAAAAGGTACGCACTTCCACAAAGTTTGTTTTAGGCTTTCTCCTCCCATATACTTGGTCACGACCATGGGCCTGCAAAATTTTGTGAAATATTTTATGTATCTTTACTTTATTCTAGATTAATTTTGGTCAATCTAGCTTGTCTTTCTTGGTTTCCTAGAGTAAACACAATATGAATGCAAGAGCAAAATGGGGTACTAAAGTATGCCTGTGCCTAATATCAATAAACAAAGCATATGATATGTTCTATTCAAAAACACAATGCAGTAATGATTCGTACTGGTAAAAAATAGATATATGTATCATAGTAAAGAACCTCAGTTCTTGAGGAGTCAATTACGGTATGTATGAAAAAGTCCGAGTTAGCGTTCATCGGCCATCCCAGCTTAAAGCATTCTTTGGACCTTTAAAACAATTAAATTATTCATCGATTAGGGTATTATTATCATTATCTAACCTACCAAAAATGTCAGAATTAGACTGTAATTTTCAAACTAAATGTTCAATAACATAGGTTAAGTCAACAGAAGCAATCTAATAGAAGACCGCTTTTTTTGGTAATGACAATAATTTGAGACAATGGAAGAAGTTTAGTTTACCAGAAGTACTCATTCAAGTCATCATAATTTCTCCATCTGGAATGGCTTGCCGTACCCTTTTTGTTTCTCAAAACTTCCTTTAAACACAAAAAAACAACAGCAAAAAGTAGAAAATAATATCATGTCTGTCTTCATCAGAGGCTATAATTTACTTTGAATTTCACAAGAAAAATGAAAGAGAAATAGCTACCTTGTACAATACATTATATATGGGATGAATAACCACATTTAGGAAATAATCTTCCTCTCTTAATGGTACATTGCCAACTACATATCCATAGAGCTCACGTGCCATCTTTTAAAAAAAGAAAAAGTTAGCTGTTACATGAGATTTACATACTGGTAAAGGCTGGCAACGCAAGTAAAACTTACATTGTGGAAAATATAGCATAAGCACTCCGGCATAAACCGAACATTTGATGCTTCACCCCATATTAACAGGTACAGACCTGTGTAGAGAAGCTCTAGTTGTTGTGTCTCAGAATTATTTGGCAATCTGATAATACAAATGTTTTTGGAGATATCAGAGAGAAAAAAAGAAGGAAAGAGGATTAAGGTCCAAATACTCAGTAATATTAAAGGTAACTAGTTCTTGGCTTTATCAAACTACCTGAGGTTGGAACGGACATGTAAATAGTCACACCACGAAAGGTAGTTCTTGAAAATTTTCTTCATCAAGTGCCTTACTGTACCTGTGTCCAGCTGCAAATCATATGCACAGTTAGCCCCAAAAAGAGAGATGTGAAGAAAGTACAGATAGGAGGTGCAATGGATCAGATTAGACCGAATTAGTGTGGGTTGAATCAGCAATCAGCATTTTCTATTTGGATATAGATGGATTTGGTCTAACACCATGTGCCGGAGGTTAAAGAATACTGATCCATCCCAATATCTTCCAGCTAACCTATTTAGTTTTATTTACCTTACGGACTATAGACAAATTGACGATTTTTTGTTGGTTCGTATGGAGACTATTTTTTTTTCCTTTTTAGTACGTACCTAAAAATTTTGAAATGTAGCCTTTTATTTTAACATAGATTAAAACCAAGTGCTAAACCAGGGTTACCAAGGAACTGGAACGATATAATACGAGAGACGGAAACGGAAACACAATACATTACCTCAATGGAATGAGAAACAACCTGGGTAGTGAAAGGCAGAACGACTAGGTTAAAATGAAGTACCACTTTTAGGAACAAATACGATTACTTGGATCACAACCACATATATAATACATCAATATTCAATACTAATAATTTTATTTAACTAATATATCATACTTAGATAATTTAATTTTATTAAATGTTTCATATCTAATGTATATAACTTACTGTTTTTAATTATTAACAAGCACTAGATGCTATTGTTAGTACATCTCCATGCGACAATTAGTATAATGAGTTAATAAGACGTGTTCTGTGCTGTCTACCACACACTTGACAACATAATGACTGAACAACAATACTACAAAGAGAGTTAATTCATGGGCATCTATCATTTCTGGTCAAGGTTCACCATGAATTTCATTCGGACTTTCAAACTTTCCTTATGCACCATCTTTATTTAGTAAAAGATTATTTTCCCCAATCCAAACAGAGGCTCACACTCCTTTCTAATTTATTTTGACCAAAGAAATGCATAATGCAGCAATAACAACTCAAATCAAGCAATAATGATTATTTTTGTGCTCTCAACCTAGAGATACAAGAGAAAGCTAAGGTTGCTACTTCAAAATCACTTAAATCACACTTCTTAACTTAATAACTGTTTCCACTTTACCCATGACTGGGAAAACCCATACCAAGTTACAATTCACATCCCTCTGGGCGATTGGTAACCCTGTGCTAAAAAGGTCAAATATGACTCAACATGACCACAGGTCAAACCTTAATCCAACCAGATAGAAATTTAGCTACAATGACCCAACCTCTGAATAGCTATCAATGTTAATCCTTGATACCACTGTATCAGATTTCAACCCAAGCTTGTGAAAAGAAATATAGAGCTTCAATAGACAATGATTATTTTGACAGTGGGATTTCAAATAAATTAAAAAAAAAAACCTTAAAAATTGAAAAACAAAATTATAGACATTGTCTTGAACATATAAATTAATTGTGTTCTAAATTTCATGTAATTTAACTGTCATCTAATGGTCCATCAAAGACCATTAAATTGGAACCATTGCAAATTACATAATTTTAATGACTTTTGATGAACTATCAAAATAACACTTATATTACATGAAATTTGAAACACAATCAAACTATAAGTTCAAAAAAGTACCTATAAACTTTTTTTCAATTTTTAAATACTTTTTCAAATTTATTTGAAAACACATCATCAAAATTGTCAAAATAACCATCGTCAAGTGATCCCTATATATATATATATACATAGAGAGAGAGAGAGAGAGAGAGAGAGAGTTTTGCTAATGTGTTATTATTAGCATTTCGGCTGAAATGCTAACAATTCAAATTTTAAGTTTTCATGTTTGAAACTTCAATTTAAGTAGCTCAAGCAATTATTCATATCAAAATCTTATAGAATACCAAAAATTACCATTTTTACAGTTTTTTAACTATTTTTTCCGAATTTTTAAAGATGACCTTAATTGGCAAACAAACATTTTTTATTTTTATTTATTTTTTAGCCAAATGAAGCCATATTTGGAAAATCCAGAAAATAGTAAAAAAAATTCTAAAAAGGGTAAATTTTGGTATTCTACAAGATTTTGATACGAAGAATTTATTGACCTACTTAAATCGAAATTTCGAATATGAAAACATAAAATTTGGACAGTTAGCATTTCGACCAAAATGCTGACATTAACACATTAGCAAAACTATATATATACATAGAGTAAAGCTAAGGTGAGCTTAAGCTTTTGAGTTAAAAAAACTCTTTTGGTGAGCTTAAGCTCACGCTATGGAAGCCATTTCAATAAGTTTTTGAGCTAAGCTCACCAACCCTCTTGGTGAGCTTAAGCTCACGTTAGCTTTAGTCTATATATATAGAGTGAGTGAGAGAGAGAGAGAGAGAGAGAGAGAGAGAGAGATTTACCAAGGAATAGACATCAATGTTGTGCTTGCCCCTTGCATCAATATTTGCTAGTAGCAAAATCAAGTGTTCTCGTTGATTCTCCACATTTCCTCTCTTCAGTACCAAAAATAAATGTACAAATTCAAATACATGCAATAAGATTTGTGTAGTCAGAAAGAAATGATATATCTATAAAATGACTAAAAACCAGAAACATTATATCAAAGGAACAAGGAAATATCTCAATGCACTTTAAGTCTTTTGATCATAAAGAAAAAGTCCAATGCTATCCCACACTTTCAAAACTTAACTCTTTTTTTTCTTTTTCATTTCTTTTTTGTCTTTTTGTGTGAGTTCTTTTATACCTGAAAGCCAAAGGCAAACCCAAGCCAGTCGAGCAAATCATGTACAGATCTGGCCCCCTCCTTTTCAGGAGGTACAGCTGTTGTTCCACTGGCCTCATGGGCATGATTGGGTTCTTGGGTCACATGTACTGTGGTTTCATCTGCTTTTGGCATAGACAGGTCGCCTAGGTTATGCAATGCATTTACAGCTGCTCTTATCTGAATAAAAAGTATGCATACAAAATGAAATAAAAAATTTGGTTGATACTTGTGTTCATCAAAGAAACCATCGCAGGCTTTATTTTATGTTATATTTGTTAGATGCATTACAAAATGAAATAACGCAAAATAGGGGACTTAAATGTTTGGTATTATTACCAACCCTTATGGTCTGGATCTAAATTTTGAGTCGCAGAATGACTACAATCTATGCAGTTGTAAAGCCTAACAGCTTTGCCTTGTGGCAAAATTTTACTGTTTAATAGTCTGAACAATTTCATCCTTTTCTAAAACCAAAATAAAAAGGTAAAAACAATAGATCTTAAATTGTTTACCATATTTGGCACGTTAACAACTGATGCAGTCATTAACATAGCCTATAACTACAAGTTTTTGGTGGATTAATAAACAAGTCAGTTTTGGAAAATAATAATACAATAACTTACCCCTGGAACTTCCATAATTGGAGCAGGCCCCGATACTTGGAGAGGGAGAATGTTGTACTGTGCGAAATGGGGCTTCTTTCTTTCAACCTCTCTCGCATAGTTTTGCACCTACAAAGCATGCACCAAAAAGAAAGAAGATTAACTTAATAAAATAAGCAGATAAAAGCAAGGGTGTTTGCATTGTGAAACCATCTTTCTGATAATATCACAAATATCTGCTCAACCTCATTAGGGTTTGCATTTGACTAGGTAAATCTCCAAACAACTGATCACAAGAAAATGCTTCTGGAATGTGTACATTATTCTTAAGCAACAAAAGGTTGTTTTGAAACCTATTTCAAGAATAAACCGCGTCATTGTCCTTAAAAAATATGTGACATAGACTAATACCTTTCTTTTTCCTAATTCCTTCAGAAAATGACCACTAACCCTCGCTCCTCACTCATCCATGGATGAATGAATAAGAAAGATACTGGAGAGTTCAAAACAAAGGAGTGTGGAGACAGATTCCATACTCAATGAGATATGCAGAATATTGTTCACTTTTAAGGAGCAAAAAATATAGCTTGAGATTTCTGAAAAGCGCATCCAAGTTGACTCTCAATAAAGAAAAAGCAACAAAAATAAAGAAGCACTTGATCTCCGCCTATTTAAACAATCAGTTATATACCTAATAAACCAAAAGTTTCATGCTTACCCCTATTAAACCATAAGAAGCATCGCTTAGTGCTTACCCTTGCAAAAGAATAAATAAATAAAAAATACCTTCCAAGGCCCTTACTTTTACATTTTCATTAAAAGTGTCCATACTACTATTTCTCTGTTGTCATTTCCACATAAAAGTGAGGAAGAAAAGAGGGATACTCTACGCTTTATACTTTATTAAGCAATTAGGAAATGGGTAGGTTAGGCAATACTTCAGATGCTTTAACACAGTACAAAAGATATTTCTTGATTCACAAGTTTCAGACCTTCCAATGCAGTTTTTTTATAATCTACAATCATAACTAGAAAAGATTTCCCCTGAGCCAATGAAAAATAAATGAAGGCATAAAAAAGAATTATACCTGTGCCTCAACCTTCTCATCTGGAACCACAGCTTTGAGCACATCATATAAAACCGATGCAATTTGGTAATGCTTAGCCATCTCATCTCTAGGGTTTTCAACAGTACCAAACAAAGAATAAGTAACTGATTGAAAATGATAGCACATCTCCAAAACTCAAATACATTATAATATCATTTCAGCTAATAGCACCAAAAAATTTCTAACTTCCAACAAATTCCACATATTTTCTAGATTATTTGCAACCAAACCCTTACACTTGAAGAACCAATTTTAAGGGGGAAAAAAGTGACCAAATTAGTGTTGGTTGCTTTATATAAGCACAGTATATCACCCAAAAACTGCATACTTGGGAATCACATTTACTCAGCTTGGCTTTGTATCATCTATACTTGGAGGGAAAATATTTTATAATAAGGCTGATCGATGATAGGGGCCTAGGCCCTAGGGGCAAAGAATGCTGCAGTTAAAATTAAAGTAGCTTTTCCATTCACATAAATCACAAGTTCAAAGAAAATGGTATGTTTGCCGTAAATACAGAAGATCCAAAAAGATGTCAGGCCTTTTTGCAAATAACAACAAACATTTCTCACAATTGCAGTAAGCACCTGACACTTTTTGATACTACCAACTAGAAAGCTTAAGAGTGGTGGTCGTGGTATACACTTATATATTGATAAAGCCGCAGTGCATATTGAGCTAAAATCAAGCAAAATAAATTTGTGCCCTGGGCTCCCAGGGAGCATGGCCTTGCAACAATAAATTTTCTTCCACCAATGTGAAAATTATGGGATAGTAAGGCATTTCTTGCTGATATAACCTTTGGTTCTGATGATTGGGTCTTACATGCTAATAACCCACATATAGGTTGGTTTTACCAACATAAAATCCAGTAGGTACTATTTGCAAATAATAAGAGATATTGACTGCAATTTATAGAAAATCTAGAAAGACTTTCATAGCTTAAAGTTTGAAATCTCACGTTGGTCTCCTGACCGAACCATCTTTCAAGTAATTTTCGTAGTATTGCTGATAGAACTTTTGAATCTCCCTTGGATCTGTTTTTGCTAGTGTCGGCTTTGTTTCATTTTCATCCTGACAAAAAATAGAGCAAAAGAAAGAAGAGAAATCAACTAGTTTTAAGTAATTCACAAATTGATAAAACACCACTGATAAAGCTAAGAAGATAGAAAAAATCAATTATTTTTAAAGCCGGCAAGCAGTGAATCCAGTAAGAGCCAGAATGTTCCTGCACAGACGCACCGGTACAGTATAGTTAGCACTATGGTGAATTTTACCTTTTCGAGCCGATGTAACAGATAGGTCTTAAACTGCTTCACACCACGACCAGTTGAATTGGGGTCCAGATTGTGTGCCTTCTCAAAAGCATGGAAACGGCCTACATAACAAGAGAACATAAACCAACAAAGTGGAGTGAGTTTCCTTGTACTATGCTTTGTTTCTTGGTCATTGAAACATATTGTCGAGCACCTTATGGGCACTGTGACCATGAAAGATTTCTACTGATAAAGAAGACACAACGTACACTGTACTTATTCTAATGAACTATGAGACACTCATAATTTTTCAGCTTA
Organism: x Bolboschoenoplectus mariqueter; assembly: GCA_037678475.1. Lineage (NCBI taxonomy): Eukaryota > Viridiplantae > Streptophyta > Magnoliopsida > Poales > Cyperaceae > x Bolboschoenoplectus > x Bolboschoenoplectus mariqueter. The sequence continues at coordinate 2,570,235 of CM075277.1, forward strand.
TAGAAGTTGCTTATTTTGTTCAGATTTTACTGTAGTTGAGCGGATGAGAGACCGTCACGGCGACACTCAACCATCCACAACGAGAGAGAGAGAGAGAGAGAGACTAACAGAGATAGGCTACACGGGGGTTTTCCTGCTCGATCTCATTGGCAACACGCAAAATCGGAACAATGGTAGCGAGAGACGACGGTACGAGCTCGCTATCGGTGGTAGGACCCTCTTCTTCAGGCACGTCAAGCATGGTTTGGACACGTGTCAGTCTCCTGGACAGTTGCCTGTCCAGTCCACTGGGCCCACTGCTACTACCCGCCATCTCTAACCTTGTCCTTCTCTGTCTTCCTCTCTGTGTTAAGGATTTCGCTTCTTTCTCTTCCTCCCGTTCTTCTCCCGTTTTCTTATTTCTCTTGGGTTATGAGAGAAAGAGGCTTGAGTGGAGGAGAGCATGGTAAAGGTATAATATTTGGAGATGGGAAAAAGGAGAATTGAGGCAAGCAAGCAAGCAAGGAATACGGCCGCGGTGGGGTTTGCTTTTTTCCTCTCTTTTTCTCGCTTTATGCTCTCTCGATCTCTCTATCTCTGGAGCTATAAAATAAAGCACTTTAAAGAAAACAAAACAGAGCTAGAGAGAGAGTGTGTGGGTGTCTGAATAGCGGTGTGCTTTTTTGTATATCTTTGTTTTAAATTTCAATCGACTTTTGTGTGTCATTATATTATTGAGGAAGGAACTTCCCGGGGCGGGAAGAAGCAAGGAATAGAAGGAAAAGGAGGGAACGGAGTGGACCCCGCTTGTCACTGACAGGGCTTGAACTCAAAACGTTGCTTTTCTTTAAAAAAAAAAGGAACGGCCTAACTTCATTTTGATCTCTTCGTCTTCAATGAGACCTATAAAGGTGTGGCCATTCATGTTGCGACTGTTAAAATAATGGGAAGAGATCCTTACCAATTATTACATTAATAATTGATAAACAATAAATTTTCAAATAATTATAAAAAAAATTTAAAATAAAAAAAATTTAAAACATAATCAATCTATAAATTAAAAAATATATTTATAAATTATTTTCTATTTTTATAATTTTTAAATTATTTAAAAATTCATTATCAAAATGAGCAAATAACTAATTGTCAAATAATCGTCTCCTTTCCTTTAATAGCAGCACATCACTTTTTCCTCTTAAAAGAATGGCGAATAGCCGGATACCCTTCCATCAAGTATCCGACTCACGTGGCCAGAACAAATAAGGAGAATAATTAAGAACAGTTCCAATGTACGGTTTGAGACCAGCTGATTGAGTTTTAGAGGCCCATTGAATTGACGGCCTTGTCAAATACTTGGATCTTCAGAAACTCGTCTATGAGAAAAAGAATATGCATCTTTATATATATTTTTAATTAAGAGGGAATCTAATGATCATAACTTATAATACCTCATCTCATCTTACCCCTAAATCAGAACCGTTCATCATATAATTCATCAACGAACTGGAAAAAGGAAAATCAAGAGAAAGAAAACTTCTTCGAGCAACCTCAGTACTCGATCCAATAATCCACGATCCTCTCGAGATCCTATTTCTCCTCTTCTCTCTCCCATCTCGTACTTGATCGCTAAACCGCTATTAAGTCCGATGAAACCCTAGGTTCCTTGATCGCTTCACAAATCCACGTATCTCCTCATTCTTCCACTGAATAAATAAATTAACAAGGAAAATTATTTTAGACCACACCGTCATTTTGATTAATTCATCTTACGATCTTGTATAAAACGTTTGGCTATTACACATAATATTCACCAATTATCTTACAAACACAATAGACATATAAAAGTAATAACATGATGATCAGAAATCGTTTACATTAAGAAAGTGGAAAAGAGGAGACAACATAAGTGTGTTTCGGGGAGATGCTGAAGCTAAATGCAGCTTTGAGATTCTTGACTTCTCATAAAGAAGATGAAGGTTGCAAGAAAGAGGCGATGAGCGGGTTGAGTTCGAGGTGGTGATGGCGGCGGTTGTGGGTGTGCGCGCGCGTGTGTGTGGGGGGTGGGGGTTGTCAAGGAAGCTCTGTGTGGTCGCTTAGAGGGGGTAAATAGAAGCTTATATCAATCTTTGACTTAATTAAAATTCAACTAAAATAATAATTTTCGAATTTAAATAATAGAAAATGAAAGTAAATAAAGTAAAAGGAGAAAAAAAAATATGAAAGTTGTTAACGGAATTCGGATAAAAAATGATCATACATCCCCGAGACATCGCTACCAATAAGGTCGTGTGCCTTTTTTTGCTGATAATAGGTATTTTTATCTATTATTTGATATATGATTAGATCTAAAACTAGTACCAATTGTTCTGATTTTGATAAACCAAAAATGGTTACATATTTTAAAAGGCTTTTATGATAAATTTGAACCAAATTAATTAGAATTTAGTTTAAAAATTCAAATAAGATTTGGATACTATCAAAGTTTATCGGTTTTTAATTTTAGGAAAAATGAGTTGCAATTGAACTAATTTTGGAGCCTAATCATTTGAAGCACAAACTACACAAAATTATGCCTCAGGCAGCACTGTTGTGACCCGCACGGTTTCGCTGCCAGCCACAGCACGACCACACCGAGCACAACTGATTAAGTGGTTGTGACTTGAGGCAGTTGCGCTGCTAGCCGTAGCACTCAGAGTCAAAACAAAGATAACTGCTATGTACAGCACTACTACGACCCGCAGCACAAAAGACAGTTTCAACAATTAAGACGATTTGCGTCAAATTTAGATGGACAGATTTTATATGATCGTGTACGATTCCCCACTACTCCACTCCATCTCTACTCTGTTAGCATAGGATTAAGTTGGCTTTAAATAACTAATTTAGGCTAGATTTTTAGATATCGAAGAGGAGTGCGAAGTAAAGAAGAGGATAATCATTCAAGATGGAATTCTAAAGATTTTATCTCTTTCTTTTAATTTGTATTTTATTATGTCTTAGATATGCTAGATTTTTATTCTTTCTAGGGTTAGGTTTTGTATCAAATTACTATGTTTAATTAATATTTTATTTCACAATTATTATTTTTTTATTATTCTTTTGATTTATCTTGTGCATATCTTTATACTTGTCATTATAATTGAAATTGTTATGATTATTTAAATAAATGCCACATCTTGATAATTATAACATAGAAAAAATTAGAAATAATAAATATATGAAACTTATGTTTTCATGTCGAAATAATACAAGATAAACTTATGACTTAAATTTTTTTTAATGGATCGATAGATGGAGTTTATACTATAAGGGACCCCAAAACTTTGTTTAGGTATTAAGATGATGGATGGAGATATGAAATCTAATTATTTAGATTAAATTTTGACCACTCATAGAATTAATTTGTAATTAGTTTAGGATAATATGACCATCAGAGTGAGTATTTAAATAAATCAATTTACGTATTAAGTCACGAAAGTGGATAATGCCATCTTAGGACTAAAAACACTCAAAATAATAAGGAAGATAATAATTGTAAATGTAATTATTAATTAGATATAGTATTATGTTAAGTCAAATCTCTAAGAAATCCTAATTCATAACTTCTACTTAGAATAATTTTAGTTTAATTGTAGTTAAATTTAGTTTGTTTTTATTTCTTTAATCCTTCTAAAACAATTCAAATTTAACTTAGATAATTAAACGGATTAGAAATAATACTTATAACTTCCTCCCTATGAATTTGGCACCTATCTTTACTACTTCATAAGATTATATGCTTGCAATTAAATATAAATTTGAATTGCTATAGAAAAAACCTATTAGATTTATTGCATTTTTATTTATTTTTAGTTGTTTTTTTAATTTCTATTAAGAAATTGGTTGTCACATAATTTTCTTTTTTTATTATAGCCTTTTGGAGTGAAATAAATATTTTAAATAAATCCTTGAAGTCAGGTGATATACGTAGATATTTTTTTTATAAAAATTGGGAGTTTCGAAACTCAAGTTATGAATTTTCAAAGAAAATAGAAAAGAAAAAGAAAAAAAAATAAAAAGGAGGAGGAGGAAGCGCCAAGACCAATCTCAGCGCCAAGCATCTCTCTTGTCGCGTTTTTCTCTGCTGTGCACCGCGTGTGGACCAAGCGCTGAGGCGCGTTTTCTCCTTCCCTTGTGAGCCGCGGTAGACCGCACACCCGGCGCCCTCAGCGCACGTCCACGGTGAGCCGCGCCAACACCACCCCCGGATGCCCTAGCCGCCATCTCCATACCTCTTCTGCAAGCCACCTCTTCATCTATGAATATCCATCTAAACCTTCTTCTCTCTTATACATATCTCTCCACAGCACCCTTTGAGACAACCGTCTCTCTTCTCTTTTCTCTTGAATGAGCTTCGTGCTCAACCGAAATTTTTTTTATTTTTCTTTATTTATTTTTTTTTTCTCCATTAACGAAGTCTATAAGATCGGCGGACAAAATTTTCATTAACGCAAATCTTCAATCTTTTTATAGGATTACAAAAAATAAGTTTTATTTTTTTTTCTTTTAATTTTATTATGATGTTTAGATTTGTATCTTCGAATTATTTTTGTTTGTTGTATATGAAAGGCTAAAGTCCTTCATTTAGAAATGTGGATATAATATTAATATTTTGTTATGTATGTTTGAGTTATTTGAGTTATATTTATGATCTATGTGTTAATTTCATATAATTGATTTGTTTATGATATTGTATGAATAATTTACTAATTTTGCGAGTAGTGTACAATAAATTGTAAATTTGAGTACACCATTGACATACACAAAATGATTACATAAATTAGAAATATAATATCATAAACGTATCTTAAGTGAGTAAATCTTGATATTATTACGGTAACGTTGAAAATCAAACCGATATGAAATTTAGGCTTCTAGTATACGACAATATATTAGAAACTAAGGGAACTAAATATTTATCACAAAAATTGATGAACTTAGGCCAAAAATAGTATTATAGGAAAATATGATGACATATTTGAATTTAAATACGGTACAATTACTATAGATATATAGTTAATTGTTAAACTCATGATAATACCTCTCAATCATATAAACCAATAAATTTAATAAAAATGACCAAACATATATAATTAAATATGACGGTGAAACAATATAGCTAAATGCTACGTAGCACGAACACTTTCAGAAACAAGACGTACCGTATCTGACACATGTCGAACACAAACACGTACATAACACACCATAACCCGTGTTGGACATAGTTAATAGTTATTCTTGATACAGTCAAGACATTAACACTCGGTGGACACAACTTGGGCATGCCATGGATATGTGTTTGAGCTAAAGAGAGGCATTGATGAGCTGACTATAGATGCACATGCAATAGTACAACGAAAGAGCAGGCCGAGATGGGTGTATTTGGAGCCTTAGCATTGTGACCCACAATCAAGGGATTGCGACATGTAGTGGAGGGATTATGCCTCGCAATAATATCATTGTAAATTGCAATATGAGTTTGATTTTATTCCAAGCATTTCATTATGATTTTGTTTGCATTCGGGTTTGCTCTAGTCGTGTTCCGTTGTTTCAGAATCCTGAAAATAAATCGTAAATCTATAAGTATTTTAAAATTTGTATAAATTCATCATAAATTACTCTAAAATAAAAAAAATTGATATAATTTGATGTATTTGATAAGAAAGAGAGGAGAATAAGAAAAAGATGAATTGTATTGCATGTGTACAAAAATGAAGTTATACATGATTCTTATAGTACACAAGTTATGTATCTACTCAGATAAGTTAAGGAATAAAAATAACAAAAAAACAGAAAAAAAAAAACAATAAGACCTTGATTGTGTATATCTCTGTAATATCCTTGCATATCTTCTAATATATTGTAGCAAATTTCTAATCTTAACACACCCCATCAAGTTGGAGTGTGTAAATTTACTACACGCAACTTGCCATGAAGAAACAGGAATTGAATACACCCAAGTGATTTAGTAAAAATATTAACTCTTTGTTCATTTATGCGAACAAACATGGTCTGAATTTCGCCAGCTTACACATTTTCACGAACCACATGACAATCAATTTCAATGTGTTTGATATGCTTATGAAATACAAGGTTAGCTACAATATGCAATACAACTCGATTATCACAATGCAAAAACATGGGCCGAGAGTGACTTACACCCAAGTCAGCAAGAAGTGACTTTAGCCATACTAATTCACAAGTAGCCACTCTTATTGCTCGATATTCGGTTTCAGCTAAAGACCTCGAAATTGTGCTCTATTTTTTAGTGCGCTAGGATATTGGACTATTTCCAAGAAAAGTGCAATAGCCCATGATGAAGCGACGAGTTGTCGGGCAAGAAGCCCAATCTGAATCACAATAAGCACCAAATTGAAGACTATTTCTTGAAGGCATAATAATACCTTTACCTGGGCAAGACTTCAAATAACAAAGAACACGAGTAACAATATCCATATGTGGTTGTCGAGGACTATGCATGAACTGACTAAGCATGTTCATCGCATATGTTATCTCAGGTCGTGTTATAGTCAGGTAAATGAGCTGCCTAATTAAACATCGGCATGCACCAAGATCATCTAGTGACTGTCTAGTGTCAGGATACAATTTGAGGTTTTGTTCCATTGAAAAGTCAACTGGCTTGGCTCCCAAAAGATATTCTCCTTTAAGATGTCAAGAGCATACTTCCTCTGAAATAAAAATATGTCCCTTCTAGAGTGTGTCACTTCTATGTCAAGAAAGTACTTTAGAATGCCAAGATCCTTAATATGAAACTGGGAATTAATAAAGGATTTGACTGATGCAATTTGAGCCTCATTGTTCCCAATTATTATCATATCATCAACATAAATAATTAGTAGAGTTATATGAGCACCTGATTTCAACACAAACAAGGAATGGTTAGTAGAGGATTGCTTGAAACCAAAACTTTATAGTGCATTAGAGAATTTTGAGAATCAATTTCGTGAAGCTTGCTTCAGCCTGTAAAGCGATTTGTTAAGCCTGCAAACAAGTCGCTAACCATTCTCCACCTCACGGGGAAAATCAAGTGGTAAATGCATGTAAACCTTTTCGATTAAGTTACCATAGAGAAATGCATTGTTGACATCCAACTGATATAGGGACCAACTCTCTGAAGCAGCAATAGCAAGTAAACATCGAACATAAACCAACTTTGTCACTAGTGCAAAAGTCTCTTGATAGCTTATACCTTCCTTTTGCATGTATTCTTTCGCCACTAACCAGGCTTTGTAGCGCTCGATGCTACCATTAGCACGATACTTGATTTTTTATACACATCTACATCCAATGGCATGTTTGTCAAGGGGCAATGTGGTTTCTCTCAAGAGCTTTAATTTAAGTGGCCATTGCTTCACGCCAATGAGAACTTTTCATAGCCAAAGAGAAATATTTAAGCTCATTGTGTGAGGAGATCGAAGTGAGAAAAGCTTTATGCTATCCTGAGAACTTGTTATAGAAAACGAAGTTTGTAAGAGGGTACTTTGCACCTGTTGAAGAAGGATGATGAGCTAGGTGACTCAAAGATGGAGACACTCATGAGAATGAAAATCAATAAGGTAAGGTGGAGGATTTCGTTGTCGAGCGGATCATCTTGGCTGTAAGTTGTCATTGGCAAGAACATATTGGATATTATTGTGAGCTGGGTTTGAAGAAATATTTAGTTTATTTGAGGAATTTGAGCTAGATGTATTTTCGGATATATGGTCATTGATTTAGTTATTTTGTGGCTCATCAGGAATGGTAATTAGCATAACAGGTCCATTATTGTGAGTTACTTCAAAGAAATGAAAAATTGACTCATGAAATGACATCTCTACTAATGAAAAATTTAGTCTCATTTAAATAAAAAAAATACGATAACTTTTTTCTCTTGTGGATAACCCACAAAAATACATTTTTTTGCAAGTGGCTCAAATTTATCACTATTAATTGTGCGAACATAACAGAGACACCCGAAAACTCGAAGATATAAAAATGAAGGTTTTTTTGTTAAAAAATGCTTCATATGGTGTTTTTCCATCAAATACATGTGTTGGAAAACGATTTATGAGATATGTGGTAGTCAAAATGCATTCACTCCAAAAAGATTTCGGTAGGCCTGCTTGAAAACGTAAAGAACAAGTTACTTCTAACAAATGTCTATGCTTTCTTTCAACAATTTCATTTTGTTGAAAGGTATTGACACAAGTAGTTTGATGAATAATATTATGAGAATTAAAAAACTCTTGCATATGATTTGAAAGGAGCTCAGAAGCATTATTAGATCTAATAATCTTGACCGACAAAAAAAAATGTGTCTTGACCATTGCACAGAAAAGCTTTAAATAGTGGCCAATTTCGGATTTAAATTTCATTAAATAAACCATGTGCATCTAGTGCAATCATCCACAATAGTTAAAAAGTAGTATGTTCTATTGTGTGATGTGTTGAATAACCTCCCCATATATCACAATGTATTAATTCGAAAGGACTATCACTTTTATTTTTACTAAGAGAAAAAGTTTTTTTGACAAGCTTAGCCAATGGACAAACAGAACAAAAAAATCATTATTTTTTTAAAAAAGAAATAAAAATATCTTGAAGTGATTCTTTTAAATGTTGTTCAGGCGGATAACTGAGACGTTGATGCCAAAGATTTAAGGATAAAGGTTGGTGGCAAGTAGATTGGAAACATACTGACTTTTCAAGCTCTTTATAGTAGTACAATCCATTTCTTTTCTCACTCATCCCAATCATCTTCTTCATGGACAGGTCCTGAAATACATAATAATTTGGAAAGAAAATGGCAACACAATTATTTGTTCCGGTTAGTTTGCTTATTGACAACAAGTTTTGCTTAAAAGCTGGGGCACATAGAACATTCGATAACTCAAGTGATAGTTCCAATCTAGAATTTCCTATATGAGAAACTTTAACAATGGAGCAATTTGGCATACTTACGATATGATTTGTAGGTTATTTAGAAGACAAATTTAAGGACATAGATGTCATATGATCAGATGCACCACTATTTACTATCCAATTGAAAGTTGGTGAGAAAACATTACAAGATTTGGCTATACCTACAAAATTTGATGATGTTGGACATTGTTGATGTTCAGTAATGACATCAGTTGGTTTTATTGCTCAGGTGTGAGATGAGGAACAACATGATTGTTTATAGTCGTGGTTGCACTTCCTTTCTGAGAAGAGTTATTGACCACAAATTTCTCCACAGCTTTCTCCTTCAAACTGCCCTTATTAGAATAATCATGCAACTTGTAACAATTTTCTTGAATGTGTCTTGGAATGCCACAATAATCACAATGTGATTTCTCTTGGCCCTGGCAACCACGGCCATGACCATCACCTACTTGCTGCCTAGAGGATGTGACCATGATAGCCGCTTCAAGAGGTTGAGATACCAACATGACAAACACTGCGTTGTTTTTTCTCTTGTATCACAAGTGAGTAAATCTTGTTGATGCTTCGTAGCGGGTCCATGGTTAGAATATGACTTCTAATTGTGGAATATGAGTCATTCATCCTCATAAGAAATTAAAAAACCTTTTCTCTTTACTGGTAATCAAGGTAATCCTTTGAAATACCACAATCACAAATATGAAGGGATAAGAGGGAACCGAGCTCATCCCAATAACCCTTCAAAGCAATATAGTATTTGGAAATGGAGAGCTCATTTTGGGTATGAGTCAATATGGCCCGTTTAATATGGTAGATCTGAATGGAGTTATTTGGTTCATACCTTTCTTTTAGATCTTCCCACACCTCCTTTGCAGTATCCAAGTAAATCACACTACTAGTGAGTTCCTTTGAGATTGAATTCTAGATCCATGAGAGCACCATAGTATTGCAATGCTCCCCATCGCAGAATCTGATGTCTTGGTTAGTCTAGCAACAGTCCCATCAATGAACCCCAACTTGTTCTTAGCTGATAAGGAAATTATCATGGCTCAACTCCATGCATGATAATTGTCCTTTGTGAGTAGTTGTGAGACCAATATGGTCCTTAGATTGCTAGCGTGGTAGAGGAAGAAATGTGAAGAAGGATCATATCCGTCAGCCATGATAACAAGTGGCTCTTCTTTGTCTTATGTCTTAGTTGACATTAGAGATGTTCAACCTTTACTCTAATACCATGACAAAAAACAAAGAAGAATAAGAAAATGATGAATTCTATTGTATGTGTACAAAAATAAAGTTCTACACGATTCTTATAGTACACGGTTTTTGTATCTACACAAATAAGTTAAGGAATAAAAATAGCAAAGGAAATATCCAAAAACAGAAAAAAAAAACAAGGCCTTGATTGTGTATATCTTTGTAATATCCTTGCATATCTTCTAATATATTGTAGCAAATCTTTAATCTTAACAGAAACTCTTATCAAATATATAAAATAGAGGCTTATCAACTATATAATTCTAAACTATTCTTGACTTATTCATGCACTTATTTATCATGTCTTTATTGCAATCTTGATCGCATAAACCTGCAAACATCTGACAACAAAAAAAATATAAAATTCATATTGTGTTACTTTACAAATTGTCAAACCTGAAATTGCTCGCAATAACACTCTACCTCTCGTAAAGAACAAAAATTACGAAGGGAATGAGAGGAGGAAGAAGAAGAAGGCTATCAAATCTAGTTCGTTGATGCATTGTATGATGAGTGACTATGATTTAGTGGCAAGATGGAGTATTATAAGTTATGATTATTGAATCCCTCCTCTTTAATTAACTTGGTCTTATATTGAATTAAAATATTATCATAATTTTCACACATGTTGTTGGATATGTTTGTTTATTATTTATATGTATTTTTGAAGCTAAATTGATTAGTTAGGACCTATATTTCATCACAAATTATATCAAAATGCATTTAGAAAATTTTTGAACATGTTTATATTTTTTTTAATCAATTTTACCTCATTTCTGATAAGAATATCATCAAAATTTATACATATATTGTTGGCTATATTTATTTATTGTGTGTATGTATTTTTGAAGCTAAATTGATTAGTTATGATCTATATTTTACCTCAAATCACATTAAAATATATTTAAAATATTTTGAAAATATTTATACACGTTTTTACTCAATTTAACCTCATTTTTTATTAAAAATCATCAAAATTCAAAAAATATTCATCTCAATTTGATCTTATTTCTTATGCTTTCATCCCTCATTGTGAAATGTTGTACTGTTATGCTCTCTCTCTTTCTTTTCTTTCTTTTCTTATTGAAAAAGGATCCTGTCAATTAAGTACAAACCGAACAATCGGAATGAAATCACCTACTTTTCAAGTATTATTCCAATTTGGATCATTATTGACTCTGTTGCAATTGTTGCCATCCTAGACACTAACCATGCCACGACTTTGGCTAGTTGTTGAGTTTACAATTGTAGGAGGTTGTTAAAACATGGATAAGATCTGAATATTTTTTGAGATAAAGATGAAGGTCAAGCCTTTTTATTTTAAATATTTAAGAATCTCTCAGCTATCGGATTTCGAACCTATATGATAAGTATTTTATTTTTCCATTTTTTTTTCCTAACTATTATCTAATTAATTCTAGTGTACATCTAAATTTTAAGAAATATCTACCTCTAAATTCTAAACTTTCAAGCAATTTAAGAAATCCATCCTTTGAGAATTTTAAATTATTTGGGGGAAGACTATTTTTTCTTAAATCAACTCAAATTTAATACACACTATATCTAAATAATTAAAAATAAATATATGATTTAATTATTTTAATTAAAATAAATACTTTAATAAATTATCCTAAAATTAGATGTACTTAGTATAAAATTGATTGAGTTGCGTGCTAGAATAATTAACCTTACTAATAAAGAATAATTCTTAGTTTAGAAAAAATCGACAAAAAATATCTTGACCTATGATCACCATCCATCCATAACTATGGATCAAAAGAAGTTGTGACATATATGATGACATAACTATTATATTAAACCTAAACCTGTAGTTCCTTATCTCGTTAAATTAAGTTCTCTTGTACTTATCCTAAAAAGTCATTTGGCAAAAAAAATCAGAATATATAATCAAAAACTTGTGCCATCTTATATATATATTATCCAAGTCCAAACATGTTGCTAAAGACTTCGCAACATCTAATTACTGTCCAAGATGATTGGTAAGGAGTTGGAATAATCAAATGAAATATTTTTGAAAATATGTATTTATATCATTCTCAAGTTTATTGTCCAATCTGGCTTGGTAAAAAGTCAGAATTAATAATTGACAATTGTTATTGAGTCAATGGTATCAACAAACCGGAACCTACTTTTCAAAAGAAAAATAAATTGAATAACACAAAAACAATCAATATAAAACACAATAAGTATAGCTACGCAGTTGTGAAAATAGAATTAATGTGTCAAGATAGTTACCTAAGAAGAAACTAGCATGTAACAACGTTGTATGATAGAAAAAGAGAAGCAAAAATTTCAACTTATGTACAATTTTTAAGTGATAAATGTAATTAATGTTCTCCGTTTGAGAGGTCACAAATTTACAATTTGAATGAAAGATTTTTTATAAATATTTAAAATTGGATAACTTTGATTCTCATATTTATTTCAAAAAAAATTATGTACATAATGTTTGTCAAGAAATTAAAGAGTATAAAGCGAGCGATTTAAATAATAATGCAAACCTTATTTTAATAAGATATTATCTTGTTAGGGAAAAGAATAATTTCTTTTACCATAAATAACTTCGTAGTAAATTATAGAGCGTTTTACCAAACAAAATCATTTTACGGAAAAGCCTTAATGCAATTTTATGAATTATTAATAACTTATTAAAAATCACAAGTAAAAAATAATGTTACCAAATTATTGTAATTGACTGTGATATTAATATTCATGCATTAAAATTTTAACTAACTTTTTTTTCCAATTAAATCAAACAATTTCATCGAATTGAATTTTTTTTTCTCCCAAGTAATAAAAATACTTTCGAACTTCCTACGTTATTTAGAGAAATTAATGGGCATATATGCAAAATGTTAACATTATTTGAACTTCTGGACTGTATTATTCGGTTAATTATGAATTTAGCTAAGTCTAAAAAATATATAGCGGATGCATAAATCAGTCAAATGACTGCACAAATTTATATTATTTATGCCGATATAAACCAGTTAAATGACCTGGTAAAATTATTTAGTTTTTTTTTCCCTTGCACTAAGATTATTTCTTAAATTTCATTCAACAAATTTTGATACAAAAATATATATTTTTTTATGAGACTAATTCTGCTATAAATCAACATTTACATTATATTAAAAAAATTTGGTTGAAATTAAAAATTATGATTTATTTAAATATAATAAGTATAAAAAAAAATTTGATGCATAAATATCATATCTCTTATAATTCAGTGGAAAATTCTAAAAGTAATATATTAATGTAATTAGGTAGCACCTTTTCTTGTTGAGAAGTTTCATGAGAAATTGCGTGTATTAAGGATTTCATCTATTAGTTTACATCAATATATGTTTAGCAAATTAATTCACACTTCTTGTGATTTGTAAAATAAGTCAAAAATACTTTTCTGACCAGGACTTCTTTATTTTTGACATTTCTTTAATGTTTTTTTTGTGAAAATTGAACATGTATTTATTTTAATGGGATCTCATAATTATTTGTATTAAACTTCTCATTCAATAAATGTAAAGATTGTTAAAATAAAAAAAATGTCAAGTAACCCCTTCTCTCTTATTATATAGATAAATTATTAAGTATTTAAGATATTTTATTGAAATTGAGATATAATTTTAAAATCACCTTGCTTCCGACTTTTTTTAATTTGGATAATTATGTCACATTATTCCAACAAATTACTGTATATAATTTATATGATATAATAATATATAAACTTCTCCACGTGTTTAGTTAGTGGCTCAAGATTCCTATAACATCATATATTTAGCTTTTTCAACAATTATTAATTTGAAATGTTTCATTCATTGTCCATTAAATTCATATACAATGATCGAAGGTCTAATTTCTCAATGACAAAAGTTTATCTCATACAGGAACAAGGAAGATTGAGAACATTTTTACAATTCAAATTAGTTTTAAGAGTTACAAAAAAATTATAAATTGATTGTGTTTCAAATTTTATATAATTTAAGGATTATTTGATATTTCATCAATGATTATTAATTTTGAAATGTTGTAAATTTTTGAGAAATTAGACGGGCTCTTGATTCAAAACCATTATTTTAAAAGCCTTTTAATTTTTGAGAAATTATTCATACATCTCACATTTCACACTCTTTATCTGCATATCAAAAATATTTATATTAAATAGTTAATTTATTTATATCTGAATCTGAAAGTATTTATAGTTAGTATAAAAAGTGTTTATCACTTGTTTTTCATGAATGATTATAAAAAAAATTTAAGTTAAAAATTTTATTGTACAAGTAAAAATACAGTTTGCAGAACTTATAATATCAGTAATGTAAATTATAAATAATTTTATTATCAGATGAAATATTTTTTGAAAAAAAAATGAACACATCCGGAGTGCAAGTAAGAAAGATATGTGATTAAAGTATGTAGTTATCTTAATTTTTAAACCACTTGAACTAATTAAACTAACTTCTCTTTTGTCAACAAAGGCAGCATATCTGTCAAATCATCATGATGCAAAACCTTCCGTCTGTTATTTTGTACATATGATTCTTTTTATCATATTTTTGTGATGATTGTTATATTGTTATTACTTTTTCTTTGTTTCATTTTATAATTGTTTATAAAATTTTGGGTGTGTGTGTTTTTAAAAAAAAAAGATCACGTAATTATAATATTTATTTATTTTTAAATATTTTTTATAGAATCTAAATATGTATTTTTCCGTAAAAAAACGAGACATGTCATCATCTACGTTAGATTTATAATTTTATTAAATTATGTGCTAATTAGAAACTTCTAGGTACCCCATTTTCTGATCCAAAATTTAATTAATAAAAAATAGTGGGTTGTTACAGAAAGAAATAAGAGAACAACGAGACAAAAAAAAAGTTTATATATATTAATCGTAGTTCTTTGAAATTGAAAATTATGAAAAAGAAATACAAACCGAAAATCAAGTCACTTGAACTCAAAGACACGCTTTTTTTTTATCCCACAAAAATAAGACATCTTGATCCTCCGAATAATTGTTATTTATTTATTGTGAACATTTGCACTTAACCTCCACATTTTTTTTCAATTATTGCATATGCCCCCTTCCTTATAAAACAACCCTCAAAACCTAAAATTAGCGTAGCCCATCTAATAAAATTAGGGAAAATATCATGTAATAAAAAAACCTAAAATTATAGATATTTTTTTTTCCTAGGTTAGATATATTAGATATCAAATTTGGTGCAATTTGAGAATATTTTTGTTGTTTAATTAGTTGTTAACTAAGTACGGATAAAACTTAAATCATTAATTTTTCAAAACATTTAATAGTAACTAATTGAATTTAAATTATATCAAATTTGATAGGAAATCTATCTAAGATAAAAAAAAATATATATGAAAAAAAACACATATATTTTTAAAAATTTTGTACTTATATGATTGGAGGGCTATTTATCACAAGTGAAAAGTTTAGAGGCAAATGGAGATATTATTATCCCAATTTTTAACTCAAATAGTGATACTTCATATCGTAAATATTTATCGTATTCGACTTCTTTTATAAATTTCATTAATTTATGTTTCTTTTTTTCTATCCGAATAGCACAAACTTACACCGGATCAATAAATTCTCATTTTTTCAATGTCAAGTGGGTCATTTCCAACAATTTAAAATTTGAAGGGACTTTTGTGTAATTAAACCCTTCAAAGGTATCAAATAACGCTATTATTATTATTATTACTAAGTGAACGTGACTTCCTCACGCACATCTACATAAAGAAATGCATTCCCCTGCTCCAACTTGAAACAAAAACCAAGAACAAAATCTAAAAGAAAAACGAATAAACAATCATCAGAGATTCCTTGAATTCGTTGACCTCCTATCATATAAAATAAGATCATACCATCCGCTTCAACGGAGTTGTAGCGAAACCAGGAGAGGAGGATGAGAAGAAAAGAGGAGAAAGAAGCCAATGGCACCAGCGCCGATACTGGTACCAGCTCTGGCGATGAAAAGAGTACCAGAATCAAGGAAGAAGAGAAAAGGAAAGAGGATAAAGAGCTGGAGAAGAAGAAGGTGCCTCTCTACAAATTGTTCGCCTTCGCGGATGGATTTGATGTGGCGATGATGGTCGTAGGTGCCGTGGCGGCGATGGCGAACGGGATGTCGCAACCGATGATGACTTTCATTTTCGGCGATGTTATAGATGCATTTGGAGGTGGTACAGAAACTAATGTTCTCCATCGTGTCACAAAGGCATGCATCTTTTTCTCTCTGTTTTTTTTTGGTATTGAAAACATATTTTTAATTTTTTTTAAAAATTAATTTATTTGTTTTAATTAAATTTTCTTGATAATTAATTATAGAAAGTATGAAATAACAACTGCTCAGCAAGCAAATAATACTGAAAAGTGATAATTGCATTCTTTATTATAATTGCATTCTTTATTACATTGTAGATATTTTTATACTTCTTTTATAAAGTATTTATATCTAGTAATAAAAATATTTATATCTTATATTATTAAAATTAAAAATTATGTAAGTTGTATTTATATTTGCGTAACAAAATTTT
Source organism: x Bolboschoenoplectus mariqueter (assembly GCA_037678475.1). Classification (NCBI taxonomy): domain Eukaryota; kingdom Viridiplantae; phylum Streptophyta; class Magnoliopsida; order Poales; family Cyperaceae; genus x Bolboschoenoplectus; species x Bolboschoenoplectus mariqueter. The sequence goes on from CM075277.1 coordinate 2,587,017, forward strand.
TAACTTTAATTGTTCTTTAATCATCTAAGAAAGAAAACATGATAAATATATTATATATTAACTATAAATACTTATAAATTTAAATATAAATAAATTATCTATTTAGTAAAAATAATTTTAGTGTGCAGATAAATGATGTAAAATATGGGGTGCAATGATAATTTTTCTTTCGTTTTTGAAGATAAAGGGATATGTCAATATGTTAGATATTTTAATCTACTAAATACTTTTTTCCTAAGATTGTTTTACAGGCATTAAAGATATCACACCTAATTTTTTTCAACTCCTACTAATATGATTTTACTCCAATAAGTTTGAATTTTTTTTATAGCTTTAAATAGCATACTTAATTAAATAGCATAGTTATTAAATATCCATACTTTATTGAATAGAATTTACTCTTTGAACAATTGCCATGCCACTTATTTATTTGACTATCTGTATTTAATGTATTTAATGTAGTAATTATGCTGAAATTAAAACCCAATATAGAAACATTAGGTGATATATCTTTGACCAAGTCAACAACTATTGGAGAAACATAAATGGAGAATTTATTTAACTCAGTTCATTGCATTTACACAATAGGTAATGATGATTATACTCATATCTTATCCATTAAATATTAGACTTATCAATACATTAGTCTTATCTATTAATATTGATGGTAAAAAATGAATAATAAATAATTATCAAACAAAATAAATGCTTATATAATTTAACAGAAAGTATAGTAAAAAATAAATGTATTACTTTAAATGCATCATATAAATTATATTATAAAATATTAAAAAAATATAATTATTGATCTCATTATTTTGAAAATAATTTAAATTCCTAATTAAATAAAATTATATAATATGTTGTATAAATCAATCTGGTCACAAGTTACTAATTGGAAAAATGTATAAAATATTGAAGGCAAATAATTTTCATCACTATAATAATATATTATATAGTTAAATGTATGAATAAAAAAATTATAGTATATAATTTTGTATTTATCATATACTTTGTAAGGTAACAAGTACAAAATAATTTTTATCCTATCCTTATCTATTGAGCTAACTAAAATTTTTCTTACAGTACTCTTATGTGATTAGCTAATGAAAAAATTCTTATTCGTATGCACCTTATCAAATACGATACGAATATGATAAATGAAAAAAAAAGAGTATCATTGACGGTCCTAAACTAGCGTGATTAAAAAAAACTAAAGAAAAATAGTTAAAATTTTCAATTTTTTTAGTCATGTTACATTATTCATATCGGGTCAAGCACAATAATGCTTCTTTTCTCATTTATTTTGATCGGATGATTCATATTTTTGCATTTTTTTGAACTATTATCGCAAAAAAATATAAATTTATTCGTGCATCACAATTACCGGAAGTCACTGTATCATGTGGAACAAATACTTATTTGAAATTAGTACCCATAATATTACAATTTTGACTTTTACAATAGAAAAACTTCAACGGTAATTAGAAGAACTAAACTGAAAAACTTAGGCAATTAGAAACATGCAACTAGATTATAAGTTTAATTTTTAATATTTATCCAACAATCAAACAAATTTTGTTCTATTAATGTCACAAAAAAGTTCACAAAACACTAAACCAAAATTTACAAAAAAAAAACAAAAAAAAGAGCTCAACTTAACTAGAGCAGTATTAAACATATAACAAGATAAAAGAGAAAGAAAAAACCTTCAGCATTGAGTAAATAAAATTAATAAATACAGAAATATTAAATAAAGAGACACTGGAAACCCTTGTACCAGTTGGAAAGATGAGATCTCACTCCATACCGAGTATTATTCAACGTAAAGCAAAGTACTTAGTCGGAAAAGCAATCTCCAAAATCTATTATAATAATAATAATAATAATTTATCAATAACATCTGTCCTTGGAATAAAGAAGTTTTTATTTATGTGTTTTGCAAATACACCCCTGTATTTTTTTAATATTTATATTCACGTCGCTATTTTTGTGTATAAAATTATCTGCACCTCATATTAATGTTAGACGTGACCAGGGATAGGGAAAATGTTTACTTTCAGAAAGTTCAGATATAATGCCTCTTATATCAATAAATTGTATATAATGTGGTATGTTACCAACCGTTGGAATATTTTTGTTTGAAGTTTGACTTTCAATAACGTAATTTAATGCTATGTTCTAGCATCAACATCTCACTTAAAAACTCATCGAATCGATTTAAGTTGCTCAATAAATTCTTCATATCAAAATATTATAGAATACCGAAATTTTTTATTTTTAGAATTTTATAACTATTTTTTTGAGATTTTTTTGAAAATGACCTATTCTCATATAAAAACATTAATTATTTTATTATTATTTTAGAATCATATTCAAAAATCTGAAAAAAATAGTTAATAAACTCTAAAAATAGAAAATTTTGGTATCCTGCGAGATTTTGATATAAAAAATTTATTAAGCTACTTAGATTATCGTTTAAAACTGTTTCGATTATTTTTTGAGTTAAATTTACAAAACTTTTTGGTGAAAAAAAATCCCTATGTTTTTCACTTCCATTGAACTAATGTGAAGTAATTCATTACAAACCAAATTAAATATCTAATTTCAAAATGAAATTTATTACAATAGGATGACAATTGACAAATAATGGATTTTCTTTAATTAGAACAATATATTTTTTTTTCTCTATAAGACTTCAACTTTTGTATTTTAAAAATTGAAGGACAATTTTGATTGATTGGTCTGGTCAAATCCCAAATCCCCCATTCATCATTGATGGTGACGCCTTTGCTTTTGAGTTAAGATGGTAGAATGATATTAATGCTATATAAATATATAAATAGCATTAATATCAACGGTCCGATTTTTTTAATTTAATAATTAAAAGATACGTTTTTAAATATGTAGGAAGATATAATACAGATTTTGAAATATAGGATGAACGTAAAAAAATTTTGCGTGTTGAAAGAGAGAGAGAGAGGCTGCCACGTCAAATCAACATTCGAAAATTTTTCGCGCAACGAAGAAAAATCCATACGCCAAAAAATTTCGCGCGTTGAAGAAAATTCCACACGCGAAAAAAAATCGCGTTTTATTGACTCGCCTCCTGGCCCACACAACCCCCCTTCCGATAAAACATGCTTGCATCTCCTTATATATCATTTATTTAATATTTTGATTGTTTCTAAAGTCAGTGATGTGAGGAATCCACACTTATGAAGGAACATATTAATTTTTGCTTTCTTTTTAGCCTGTGTCTTTTTTAACCTCTATATTAAAAAAAATATTTTTTCTAATATTATGTATTTTTCATTTGACTTAAATGGAATATTAACAAAAGCATATGGCACGTGTAAATGACACAAATTATACGTGTTTGGATACGGCATACGTGTTTGGATGTGTCGTGTGTTTATGTATCGTGTACCGTGTCTTTACAAGTGTTGTGTTAGACGATAAGTGCACCGAATACGACATGACGCAATATATTCAAGTGTCTAGCTGGCATATGATACATTTATGAAATTTTTAAAAATAATTATTATAATGTGTTTTAATAATTGTTACAAATATATTTTTGAAAAATATTATTGTAAAATATTTTTTCTTTATTCTATGAAAAATTTCTTATTTTTTCTGATTTTTAATTATTTTTTCGTTTTTTTAATTTTGTTAACAATTAAAATAAAAATTTAAAACAAAAAAGTTAAAACATGTCCGAACACATGTAAATACATACATACACAGTATGCCAAGATATGTTGTGTCATTAGAAGTGTCATTTTTAACATTATTATAAAAAAATATGATACAATACGATATGTATTAATTTTTATATGTACATACACGATACAATATGTATGATTAATATGTAGGATACGGGACCTAGGGACCTAAGTGCTAGGCACAAGGGATTGCGGGGCGACACGCAAAATTTTTTTGCGTCTGAAATTTTCTATGGCACGCGATAAATTTTAGCGTGTGAGATTTTTTGATGCGCGAATTTTTTGCAGCATCGCTATGATGCATACAGTAATATAACAGTTTCTCTCACGACGCGAACATTTTTCGCGTTCTTCTTATATTTCAAAATTTGTATCATATTTTCTTACATATTTAAATATGTATATTACAATTATTAAATTAAAAAAACGGTAACAACTGTTGTGGCGTGTTTGAAATGTAGTTCTCTCTCTTACTTCTAGAACTCTTTCTGTTGTCTTTAGAGAATAATTCAAAATTAAAATTATCTATAAGGTTAGATTGTTTTAAGAATTTCATTTTGGAAAAATATTAATTATTAAAAATAATTTAAAAATGAAATAGTTTCTATAAAATAATTTTGCATTCGGAATTTTTTTTAAATGTAGAAAATATATGGAATGATAAACAACATGATTCATGCGCATTAATTAGATAAAAAAATAAAGAAATTGCATTGTTTCATAAATTATATTGCATATTAGACGTACTAAATACATCCCTTTTAAATGAGAAAAAAAGGAAAACTGATATATGCATCATCTAACCAAAATAAATAAGAAAGAATATAAATCGGACTCATGGAGTATAAATGATATGACAAAACTAAAATTTTGGATCTCAACAATTTTTATGAAATATAATTTTTTTTTTCATGTATGCAATTTTCTCCTTTTCTTATATGAAACAGAAAAAAGCCAAAATATACCCACTTTAACCCATAAAAATTTTTAACTAAAATCTCCATTATTAGATGTAATAAAATTTATTTAAATTTTCAACCATGAAACCAAAATGAGATCCACTTACGCTTATCCACTGTAAATTATAAAATTCCAATATTCAATAGCATTTAATATGGGACATAAAAACCCTTACTCACTTAAAGCTTTACATTACATAATTATGTACATAGCACCAAATTTAATTAACACTTCATCTAACATGGACGAAATATACAAAATAATATTAATGTATATCATTCAATAAAACCACATAATATAAAATTTTCTAACAAGAAGTACATTATATGTCCTAATTAATAGACAGATCTAGACTATCTATTCAAACAGGTCTGATTGCTGATAGCTGTACATAATCAGCTTTCTTGATTTTAATAATAATAGATCAGATACGATCTGATTTGAAATTGACAAAGTTTGTTTTTGAGTATAAATGAGATTTAGACAATTGGAGAGAATATCTTATGATATTGGTCAAATGTGATATAATTTAACAAGTTATTAATTAGATAATTCATTATTGTGTAAAACTCAAAAAGTTATCTCTTCGGTTAAATTTTATATTTTTATTTTAATTGGAAAAATGCATGTACTCTAAAAGTTTTGTAGTGACATACATGATATTTCTGTTTTTCGAGAAAATACATAATATTAATTTTTTTTGAGGGTGTACACAAAATTCTGCCTAAAAAGGGTGGAAAATGAAAAAAAAAATACAAATATTACAGTCTATAATTGTGCATTTGATTCTGCCTCAACAAATGCAATTCATAAATATTGATTGGCTTTGATATTTAGCAAATTACTACTATTGCAATCTATAATTGTGCATTTGAGATATGTTATTGTATGATATTGGCCATGAGTAGCTTTTAATTAATTTATTGACATAATACAAAACCATATTTGTTTTACTATTTTGATGGGGTTCTGGCATATATTTTTATTCATTACTTACTAGCCAACTTATGATATAACACACAATTTTTTTTTCTCTTTTGTTATTTATTATGTAAACTGCCTTTACAAGCTCCAATGTTTCTTTTTGGGCAAATTTTACAAGCTTCAACTTGTATCAAGTTTCCTAGCCATTTTGGGAACTTGGTTTGGGTTAAAAACTAATAATTTAAAACCGATGTTATATGAGCAAATCTTTACCATAAATCTTATTATAAAGTTCTTTTTTTTTACAAATCAATACGTCCAAAATTGAATGTATTATTGTCAGATATTTGATGTTCCATTTTCTGTCTCTTGGTCTTATAGAAATTTTTTTGAAGTGCAATTGTGATTTCTGACATACATAAAAATTGTGACAAAAAAAAAGAGTAATGATTAGATTAATTTGTCATTTAAAATTCACATTTTGAATAATTTACGCCAAAGTTGAATTGAGAGAATAGGACCTATCAACCTGAGCTCAGTGCAAATTACTAATACTAATTAAATTTACTTTATTAATCACAATCTACATCATTTATTAGTTACTAATACTAAATAAATAATAATTTTACTTTATTAATCACAATCTACATCATTTATTAATTACTAATACTAATTAAATAATAATTTTACTGTAGGTGATTATGAACTTCATATATCTGGGAATTGCATCAGGTGTTGCTTCTGTTTTTGGTTAGTCTCTTAACTCTCTTTCATCAATTTTTATCTTATGGTTTACAATTTACATCAAGTTTTTTAATATAATTCTAATGTACATCTAATTTTTATGATACATTTATTTGGCATATTAGGAAAATGTTGTTCAAACTAAAATGTAAATGTGTTCTCCATCAATTATATTAATTTGAGGTAATTTAGAGTTTGATCAGTTATCCATAAAAAATATCAAAACCCAACTACTAATAATTTTAAATATGACGAAAGGCTCCTCAATTTCAAATCGGCCCAAATTGAATGGCATATTCTTATTCAAATAATGAATAACACATCTATATTTTTTATTTTTAATTTGAGCAGTATTTTTTGAAAATATCAATTGAATTTAATTTTAAAGTCAGATGTAACTTGGTAACTTGTACCAATTCTCTAAGATCTCAGAAACATTTATTTCATGTTTACCAGCAGTTTGTATGCCTTTATAAAATCATAATTCTGAATTGTCATACTGCTACTGGAAATATTTGTACGACAGAGGTGGCATGCTGGACAATAACCGGAGAGAGGCAAGCGGCGCGGATCAGGGCATTGTACCTGAAATCAATTCTGAGGCAAGATATAGCCTTCTTCGATAAAGAAATGACCACCGGCCAAGTTGTCGAGCGAATGTCTGGCGATACTTTATTAATTCAAGATTCAATTGGGGAGAAGGTGAGAACATATACAAATTCAACATGAATGAATCTAAATTTTTAACCTGTTGATGATGCTGTACCAGTTGTTACAACAAAATAGTTAAATATTAATCATAGTTAAGCCTCAATTATTATTCCTGCATCATGCAATTATATTATAAGACTCTCAACATAATTGTAAATTAAATCATAACCTTACTCAGTTTAATTACCCTCAAACAGTTAACACAATTGTAAATTAAACCATAACCTTTCTCAGTTTGCGATTTTTCCTGATGAAAAGAGGATAATCGATCTCGTTTCAGGTAGGAAAATTTTTGCAGCTGACCACGACATTTTTCGGGGGTTTCATTGTGGCATTTGTTAGAGGATGGCTTCTGGCGCTGGTGATGCTCTCTTGCATTCCTCCAGTTGTGCTGGCCGGTGCCGTAGTCTCTCGATTGATTTCTACCCTCTCTACACGCTCACAAGCAAAATATGGCGAGGCTGGCAATGTGGCCGAACAAACCATTGGTTCAATCCGAACGGTACGCAAGAAACATGTTGCTTGAATGACTAATTATTGCAGTTTCATGCTTGGATAATAACAATAAAATTATGTCTGAATATAATAGGTGGCATCATTCAATGGCGAGAGGGTTGCGGTTAAGACGTACAACCAGCTCATACACAACGCCTACAAATCCTACGTACGGGAAGGAACGGTCACTGGATTTGGTTTGGGCACGGTTTTCATGATTTTGTTCTGTAGCTATGGGTTGGCTGTATGGTACGGCGCAAAGTTGATAGTGAACAAAGGATACAATGGAGGCATCATTATCAATATTCTCATGGCAGTCATGATGGGTGCTATGTAAGTTTAATCATATTCAATGAACTCTGTACCTTTCGCTGTGCAAATAATTTACCGTGATAAATTTGCAGCATTTTGTTGTCAATTTCTAATAATTGAACAAATCCAAATTCCTGATCAAAGTTTACATGTGAATTATATTAACAGGTCTTTGGGCCAGGCAACTCCATGCATCACAGCCTTTGCGGAAGGCCAAGCTGCAGCGTACCGGATGTTTGAAACCATCAAAAGAAAACCGGATATCGATGCAAGCGATACTACTGGTATTGTACTAAAGGACATCAAGGGTGATTTAGAGCTGAAGGATGTGTACTTCAGTTACCCCACAAGACCTGACCATCTGATATTTAATGGCTTCTCCTTAAAAGTTTCGAGTGGCATGACTATGGCCATAGTTGGAGAAAGTGGCAGTGGGAAATCAACTGTGATCAACTTAGTAGAGAGGTAAAATTGAATTTACATTTACATTACAGATTACCAGTACTGTAAAATGTCGTTCCACCAATTAATTTCTAGTCGAAAGTTCTTAGCTTTCCATTTTAGTGATCGATTGAAAACTTCCAAATCTAGGTTTAGTTGCAACCATATGGTGTGGTACGACCCAGAATGGGTTTTCATTCTCTTCCCTCGAGGGTCCTCTCAGTGCTTCTCTTCAAATCTGTTGGTACGGTGATGATACCGGTGTGTGGTTAACCTCAACATGTAGTAGAGAGGGCATTCTTAACTAGAGAACCAATTCCATAAACTTTTAGGTTGCTCATAATGCACTTGACGAAAAAGCTCTTTGAGAGATGGTGTCAGTTTCTGCTGTCGTTCTTAAGTCACATCCTGTTGTGTGCGATTAAGGTTATCATACACTGTCATTGTAAGCTCACACCACTGTTAAACTGCAAGAAGAGTCGTGAGGTTTCGTGATCTATTGCATGTGCATTACATAAATTGTTAAGATTAGAGACTGAAAACAGATTGTCATGGCAAGTCATGTTTACCAAAATAGTACCTAGAACCAACACAACCGGCATAATTAATTTTGAGACATGAGATGTTAATTTTTCTGTGGATTCTGTACTTAATTAGATGTAGTGATTTATGAACTAATGTAGGTTCTATGATCCTCAATCTGGGCAAGTATTGATAGACGGGGTTGATTTGAAAACAATGAAGCTCGGTTGGATAAGAAGCAAGATTGGTTTGGTTAGCCAAGAACCCTTACTCTTTGCTACAACTATCAGGGAAAATATAACTTATGGTAAAGACGATGCGACTGTTGAAGAGATCAAGAGAGCAATCGAACTTGCTAATGCTGCTAAATTCGTCGACAAGTTGCCAAATGTATTGCTCTAACAAAAATTTCTAAATCAATCTTAAAGTTTTAAAACAAATTTAGAGGCAGAGTTATATGGGTTATCATTTTTTTTTCACTTTCTGGAGGGAAATGTGAGATGCTGATATTTTCTAGGGGGAAACAGAGAAAATTACTTTTTAAATAATTGAAATTTTCAAACTGTTTGCTTGAAAACAATTGGGTATATTTATGTCCTGAAGAAATATGTTGTTTGACATGAACCATATACAAAGTTTATTGTACCAATAAATGCATAGAAGTGTAGCAAATAATCGGTTAATTACAAATTTGAAGTAATATAACTAAATTATTATTATTATATATATTATGAATTTGAAGTGATATAACTGAATTATTGTTATTATATTTTTCTATTAGGGGATTGATACAATGGTCGGAGAGAGAGGAATACAGCTTTCTGGGGGCCAAAAGCAAAGGATTGCAATTGCAAGGGCCATAATAAAAAATCCCAAAATTTTACTTTTGGATGAAGCAACAAGCGCACTGGACCTAGAGTCAGAAAGGGTGGTACAAGAAGCCTTAAACAGGATTATGATAGAGAGAACCACTATAATTGTTGCACATCGACTAAGCACAGTGAGAAATGCTGATGCCATTGCGGTTATACACCAAGGAAAATTAGTCGAACAAGGTCGCTATTCAAATTCTTATCAACATTGAAAACAAAAGAACAGATTTTGATTCATATTTCAAAGTATTTCAGTGCAATTTTGTCGTATGACAATTGTTACAACTCAAAGCAAATGATTTACAGGATCTCATGCGGAGCTGATAAAAAACCCAGAAGGAGCTTATTCACAACTAATACATCTACAAGCGATGCACCAAGACAAGTACGCACTGGCACCGCCTGAAGGAGACATAGACCTTCCCTTACAAGCAGCCCCTGGCACAAACTCTGCTCATATCTCGAGATCTGCAATTAACAGAAAAAGCCGAAGCATCTCCTCACTTGGGGACAGTGACAGGCATTCATTTAAAGCCTTTACGATGACACATTCCCAAGAATTTCCTGATACTACAATCGGGAAAGAAACTGAAGATGCCAACCAAGATCCAGATGCTCCCAAAAAGACTGTGCCAATGAGCCGCCTTTTTGCTCTGAACAAGCCGGAGGCTTTAGTATTACTTTTTGGGTCCATTGCGGCATCGGTACATGGCGTTGTCTTTCCAATTTTCAGCATATTAATATCTAGCTCCATAAAGGTGCATTTTGTTATAAGTATCAATGCCTTCAGTAGCTTTGTGGAAGTGCAGTAACTGATATCGAGATCTAACTCCGTGCAGGTGTTTTATGAACCGCCACACAAACTGTTGAAAGATTCAAGATTTTGGGCCTCAATGTATGTAGTTCTCGCTAGTGTTGTTTTCTTTGTCATACCAACCGAGTACTTTCTCTTTGGTGTGGCTGGCGGGAAATTGATTGAACGAATTCGATCAATGACATTTAAAAGCATACTTCATCAGGAGATCAACTGGTTTGATGAGCCTAAGAATTCAAGGTACTTTTTACTTTCCTACCTCCTTGTGTGTAAGAATGTGTGTATTTGTTCTCGTGTAAACCTATGTATACAGAAACTTAAATCTATTATTATTATTTTTTTTCTCTCGGCATGTAGTGGGTCGATTTCTGCAAGGCTATCTATAGATGCTGTAAATGTGAAGAGACTTGTTGGAGACAATCTGGCATTGAATGTTCAAACTTTAGCCACTGTCATTGCTGGATTTCTTGTGGCTATGATTGCGAATTGGAAGCTAACACTCATTATACTGGTGGTCATTCCTATGGTGGGTCTACAGGGATACTTTCAAGTGAAATTTTTGAAGGGATTTAGTGCAAATGCCAAGGTAATTAGTTGATATGCATTCTTTTATCCCTCGAAATTGACTTAGGACAACCTCACACAACCCAACCCAATCTGACTTGAACTGGCCTTGTTAATTTGTTAATTGATGATTGGATCATTTAGGTGATTATTGAGGACATGCAATTTTTCATCTTGCCTGAAGGCCGAGTACAAGTTTCCGAAAAATATTGGATGGCATTTATATTCAATAAACTAATTAAACTAAGATGAAAATTAACTGATATGCATCTTTTCAATTCAGACAATGTATGAGGATGCAAGTCAGGTTGCTAATGATGCAGTTAGTGGAATCCGCACGGTAGCATCATTTTGTGTAGAGCAAAAGGTGATTGAGGCATACAGTGCAAAGTGTGATGGACCAATGAAACAGGGAATTAGGGCAGGATTAATTGGCGGATTGGGATATGGATTGTCCTTTTTGTTGTTCTATCTCTCATATGCTCTCTGTTTCTATGTTGGAGCAAAACTTGTACATAATGGAGAAGCCACATTTACTGAAGTATTCCGGGTAAGTATTAAAGATATTGGCACCTTGCTATTTTTCTTTCCCAAGGAACACAGCTTCTTCCTAGCATTCCTTCTAGATATATGATATTTTTTTCTTCATTGTTTTCTTTTTCTAATGATTTTTCAAGGTTTTCTTCGCTTTGGTTCTATCTACAACTGGAGTTGCAAGAACCAGTGCAATTGGGTCTGACACCACTAAGGCAAAAGATTCTACCGCTTCCATATTTGAAATCCTTGATAGAAAATCAATGATTGATTCAAGCAGTGATGAGGGTATAGTTTTGTCAAATGTTAGGGGTGAAATTGAACTACAAAACATTGCATTCACTTACCCGGCACGCCCCAATGCACCTGTATTTAGAGATTTGTCTCTCCTTATTCCCTCTGGAAAGGTATCTCATTTTATGCAAGTAATAAATATCGCTCTTTATTTATCTCTATGCTGTTGCGAGGACTATTATTTAGCAGTATTTACAAGAAAAAACCCCAGTTGATACTGATATATAACTTTAATCCACTGGGCAAAACTTAGGTTAGAGCCTCAACCAGCCACCCTTTGGAGCCATGATACCCAATCAGAACCCCCCAAAAGCTGAAAGAATCATTGACTGGTAATTTCCGTATATATGTGTACCAGGATTATTGTCCGCATGGTATCCTGATCCAGGACTGTAAAATATGTTACATTGACACAAATTTATTTTCCATTTTTTGATTAAATATATAGACTGTCGCGCTTGTTGGTGAGAGCGGTAGCGGGAAGTCCACTGTCATAGCACTCCTTGAACGATTTTACGATCCTGACTCGGGGAAAATCTTATTTGATGGAGTCGACCTACAAAACCTACAAGTCCGCTGGCTAAGACAGCAGGTTGGACTAGTGGCCCAGGAACCCATACTATTCAATGACACAATACGTGCAAATATAGCATATGGTAAACAAGGAGAGACGACAGAAGAAGAGATTGTAGCAGTCGCCAAGGCAGCTAACGCCCATCAATTTGTCTCGGGGTTACCTGATGGGTACGATACAATTGTTGGAGAAAGAGGTACTGATGATAACTTTTTATCTTCCTAGTCAGTATTTTGCATAAAATGAATAATCTAATTTTTGAAATTTGCATTTTGTTAGGCATATAAAGATGAAGATCTATCTCTATCATTTAATAAATCCTGGAGTAAACTAATTATCTTAGCATATATATATATATATTAATTTGGATTGAAACTTTTTAAAGAATTCTACCAAGTTCACATGTTTGACATTCATTTTTCCAGAACTTACATCTACATATGTGTTCCACTTAAAGACACAAACACACATGGAAATAACTATGGAGGTTTGCAGGCATACAACTATCGGGCGGTCAGAAGCAGCGTGTGGCCATAGCAAGGGCCATTTTGAAGGATCCAAAGGTGCTTTTACTTGATGAGGCAACAAGTGCACTGGATGCAGAATCGGAGCATGCGGTACAAGAAGCACTGGATCGGGTGATGGTTGGTCGGACAACAGTGGTGGTTGCTCACCGTTTATCCACTATACAAGGCTCTGACATAATTGCAGTAGTAAAAAATGGAACAGTGGTGGAGAAAGGAAGGCATGAAGAGCTCATCAACCGTAAAAATGGGGCATATGCAGCTTTGGTAGAACTCAGCATGAGTGCTGCCTAGTTAGGGAAAAAAGAAGAAAAAACAACAACATAGTTTACTGTTGTGGTGCAGAATATATTTTTGATTTTATTTTGATTATTTCATAAGCAAAAAGGCATATATTTCAGGCCTTATTGCCATTCAATTGACAGTTAGTTAAATTTCTTTAGATTTAAGTTCCGCAGATATATTGGCGTAATGTTCTATCTGATTGAGAAAAAAAAAATTGAAACTTCCCTTGCGCATTCATCAAAACTGTAAAAAAGTTTATGTTCTCTTTCCACACAAACTGCAGCAAAGATTAAATGAAGTAACAAAATGACAGTAAAAAGGTACTTGGAAGCCTGTTTTATAAGATTAAAGAGAGATATAAAAACCCCCTACCTACTCTACTAATCAATCATCAATATAATACTAATACCCAACAATTTTACACTGAAACAACATTGCAATTGAGGGGTTGTAGATGTAAGATTACTTCGCAATATCCACACAACATGTAAGTTCTATACTTAACATCAATGACAAGAGGTTCAAACTACTACATTTCCAACCACAAGACCACAAATATACTTGATAGCAACTAGCTACTAGCCAATATCACAGATTCACAGGTTACAACCAAACACTAAAATTCTGTTTAGCCCCTGAATAACATAGTTTGTACAGAACATAACATAGTTGACAAGTCACACAATAGTATCTGCAGAACACAACCAAACACCATGACCAAGAAAGAGGTTCATGTTTTATTAACATTGACTGGAGATGAACAAACAGTAAAATGCAAAATCTGCAAGTTTCTTTTAACTGGAAAGAAAGCGACCCATCCAGGAGCTAAAGCGGGACCATGCAGTGTTGACAGTATCAGGACTCTCATCATCCATGCCCATGCTCTTTCTTCTCTTTATACCCTCAGGAGATGAATTCATGAATGCATGAGCACAACCTGGGTATATGTGCACTTCGTGCGGTACACTAGAATTTTTAAGCTTTTCCTCCAGAGACTTTGCTGCCTATATGAGGAGAAAAAACAAAATAACTGTTTGTCATGTAATTTTCAAAAGAACTTAATATTTGTGGCAATTTGTTTTGTCCCTTACCCATTTTTTTTTTTTTTGCTTTTTGTTACAATGATAAGTGTAATGTTACAAAAAAGAACCCATAAACATCTAAAATGCACACAAATCTAAAAGCATTACACAGATGGTGCCTAAAGTATAATTTTTTCCTGCTTGGGCTTTTGATGTTTTTCAAAATTCCCAAATTTAAATATACTGTTGATACCCTAGAAAAAAATAAAACAATTAAATGTTTCAGAAAATATCCCTGGGAAGTACAGGACATATGCCAGCATACCCATTGATAAGAATGGAAAACTGCAAGGAATTCGCTTCATAAGTGGTCATTTTGTGCATTTTTAAAGAAAGAGTTTAGGAATCATGTGCTTAGAAGAGATTTATACTTTGTATTAGTATACACAATTTTTCATCTTTCCTCTTTTTTTTTTTTCTGGTGGCATGATTAGCAACAAAATTGCAATATAAAAGAACTTTGCTGAGAGAAAGAAGACATACAGTGACATCTGAAAACCCAACAAAATTGTCCAGCTCTCCGAAGTGGGCCTGAATAGGAGCCTTGGCTTCAGCGGGGTCTGCCAGCTCAGGTGAAGGGACCCCATAAAAGGCAACAACTGCATCTACTTCTGGTACCAAAACTGCACTTGCAATGGACAGGGCACCTCCCATGCAATAGCCGGTAACACCGACCTGTGTCACGAATGATACTGGTAAGTGCAGCAATTGCAATGCTAAATGGCTAAATGCCATGCAGAGTGCTTTACATCAGAAAATATGCTACAAATGGTCTAATTGGAAACTAGGTGAAATTAATGAAGTAACCAATGCATCTCGCCCCAATGGCCATAGTTGACTAAGGAAATGAAACTGCATCTTCTAGAATAATTATATTATTTAACTTTTAAATTATGTGGCAAAAAAGAAAAGAAAAGAAATTACCTTGGAGGAGCCATTAGCCTTAAGCCAGTTAACTGAAGCGCGAATGTCTTTAACGGCACCCTGCCAGTCGAGACCTTCCATTAGATGTTGTGCCTCTGCCACATCCAATCCCACCTTTCCACGGTACAAGCTAATTCAGATGTCAAAACCATGTAAAAAAATCAAATTAAAATGTCTGAGATCAAAAGACAATTAGATTTGGACTTAGTTGCTAAGCTATGTTGTCTGAAGGAGGTCACAATTCTCAATATCAATGTAATGATAACAGAATCACACCAGTACCACACCTTTTTTTAGGTAATTTTGTTTTGATTCTCCTTTTTTAATTCCTACACATGCACCACACTACCAAATTGGATTTGTGCCTGAACTGTCCAGGCCAGAATTCTTATTCTCTTTATATTGCTCAAAGCATATAAAATAATGACTAGGATGCAATTCAGGAAAGATAAAAGATACATCGATTTCATCTGAAATGTCCACTAACCTAATTGAAAATTTTGGTTCGCAAAAGACAAATTTTGGATGTCATAATACAGGGATATAACATAAAAGTTTCTCTTCAGAAATACTAAAAAAAATGAAAAGTTAAAGTTGAAGAAATGGAAAACATACTCAGGAATAAGAGCTCTATAACCTTGACCGAGTTGAGAAATATGGATAGCATGATTCTTTATCTCAAAATCAACTCCCCACCATTCCTGCAACACCACTATACCTGGTGCATTCTCCTTCCCAACCACATATGCATCAAATGTCTGTCAATTGTAATTTATTTGAAGTCAAAACCAAGAATACATCAGAGCTAAACATGGCAATTTTTGTGTACCAACTGAACTTCATATAATCTAAAATTTCGGCGCCTTTCCTTGTCTAACCTAATATTGGATTGAATTAATAAGGCCTAATTTAGACAAACCTTGCAAAACAAAACAAAAAAAATGGAAGATACATTCACCTAATAAGCCCGAGATATTGAGGAGGAACAATATTTTGTGACAATAAAAGAACCACAGCAAAATCGCCTACTCAGAAACAAAAGAACCACTCCAAAAACCCCCTGTTGCAACCAAGCAAAACCCTGGAAAAAGAAAATATATAATTTTGAACAAATAAAATGAGCAAACAAACCAGAATGCTTACAGTATCATCACGCTGGATTTGGATCTTCTGGAAAGGACCGGCGGAGGCGGTGGCCATTGATCGGATGGGGGCGATGATGATGCGATCGCGGCGCCGAGCGAGAGAGGAAGAGAAAGAAAAGCGAGCGGTAGGTGAAGAAGAGGAGGAGATAAATGATGCTCTTCTCCGTAATATTATAGCAGCAGCAGCAGCAGCAGCTGCTGCTGTGGCCATCCTTGTCTCCGTTGATTACAATAATATGTTTTATATTTTTTTAGTCGGAAGGAAAGATTTATTACATGACGATTTAGAACTATCTAGATGAACTTGTACTATTCTGTGGTGATACTCGTGCTACAAACGTGTACACTGGTCACTGGACCCGTTTGTTTGATTATCACATTGTTGATCAGTGGTCATTTTGTTAAGTCTCCAACGTCAGAGGTCCAGCACATAAATGGCCACACGACACGAGCTAACTGATTTGCGCCACAATGGATGTTACTGGTCCCTTTGGACCTGATTAGAGCCTGTTCGGAGACTCCTAGTTTCATGGGAAATTTGATTTATGAGAATGTGATTCTAATTAGCGCTATTTAATGATTTATTGGAATATTAATTTTTAGAAATTGAGAAGAGCGTTTGTTCGGTATTTGAGAAAAGATTTGTGGGGAAGTTGTTAAAGTATTACAACAAAATATGTTTTATATATGTTTGAAGAAGATTGTATTTTTTTTTTACCACATTAAACTTAGCTACAAAGTAATTAAGAAATATAATATAATCACAATAAGTATATTTTGCCACTATATGAGTTTCATGTGACCGAATTCCGTATTAAATCAATAATATAATTTATTTAAAAAATGAAAATTTTGAAGCATCATTCTTTCCATATTTAAAGAAATAATACAATTTAGTAAACAACTATACTTAGTGAAGAACTAAAAATTATTAGGATAAAATGGTTAAAAATAAAATTGTATCTTCTATAAGAGTTTATTTACCGTGAGCTTCATTAATCATAATTATGGATCCTCTTCTCTTTTGTTATGAAAAATTAATAATGATCACGAAGAATATGTAAATGTCATAATGTCTTATATAGAGAGAAATTTAATGGTACCAACTCCTTGTCATACTTCAGTGTTATTTGGACTAATGTATATTAATGAAATTTTCGATGGTTTTGTCATGCTTTTTCATGCTTTTATCAGAATCCTGAAGGAAAAAGAATTGTTAGAAGATGGCTTGGTGACAGTGGAAGAACAAGCAACAATGTTTTTATATACTCTTGCTAAAAATGCAAGCAACTATACTGTACAAGAACGATTTCAAATATCAGGTGACACAGTAAACCGTCATTTTCATGGAGTTTTGAAAGCCATTTCTCAATTATCTTCCGAAATTATAACACCTCCTTTTCATACGTCGCAATACATCCGATCAAGATCAAAATTTTAACCATTCTTTAAGGTACTTGTTATTTATAACTCATTTCAGATTTTTTTTTTTAATAACTATTGATTAGTCACAATTGACACTCCATGTTTGTAGGATTGTATTAGTGCTATTGATGAAACGCACGTTCCTATTACTATAGCTGAAGCTAAACAAGACCCATATCGTAATCGAAAACAATCACTATCACAAAATATTATGCTTGTTTGTGATTTTGACTGTCAATTTACTTTACTTATGTGATGAATGGGAAGGATCAGCTTCTGATGTTGTAGTACTAAAGAGTGCACTTGATGATGGATTTCAAGTTCCACGAGGCAAATATTTCTTAGTTGATGCAGGTTATGCAAATACTTCAAAATTTGTTGCACCATATCAAATAATTAGATATTACGTGAAAGAACAAGGTCAAGCAAATCAATGACTACGAAATTATAAAGAGCTAATCTCCACCACGTTCGATTAAGAAATCATATCGAACGTCTAATTAGAATATTAAAGATGAGATTTTCAATTTTAAAGGTAGCAACATATCACCCAATTGATTCACAAACAGACATTGTTCTTGTCGCATGTGTCATACATAATTTTATTGTAAACCACAATGGGGATACAGATTGGACATTAAAAGATAAATTAGATATAAACCCAAATGATATTGTTGATGTACCAAAATGGTGATGAAGATATGGAGAAGATGTTGAAGGACTTAACAATGAACGTGATGCATGAGGAGAAAAGAGAGAAGAAATTGCAAATCAAATGTGGAATGAATATGTTAAACGAAGAATCCGCACCTAATTATTTATAAGAAATTTTTTTACTTTTTTCAGATTAGAATGAAAAAATGTAATTATCTATATATGTTGTTTTGTTATTTGATGGTGCTTATTGTGATTAAATATCTGAAAAAGCTTTTTTAAAGAATGTTGATCAATCATATCTCATATTGTAAATTCTTCAATTTATAATTTGCATTTACATCTCATCTATCAATTCAAATAAAACAAATCAGTTTAGCATTTCTATACATAAGAAAGTTCATACGTAAAAACATCTAAAAACAAGAACAACAATCAAGTCCTAATCAATAACATTACAAATAACACTTCAGTCATCCTAAAGTTATAATAAGTGCAACCAAAATAGGTAAAATAGTTGGAAGCATTGTATCTAACTGTATTTCTAATATCGCATCTAGAATAGGATTTATCACACCTTCTGCCTTGCCTTGTAGGCATCAATCATTAGTCTAATCTATTATGCTCTTTTTGCATCGCTACAAGAAAGAAAACCCTCTTGCATTTTTGAATTTTCCATAAACATTGTGCTAGCAAAGCAATAATCATATATGTCAAAACCTTGAAATTGTTCAAAGACAGTCATTGCACCTTGAACTGAAAATCTATCTTCATGCTCAGCGCTCAGTTGTGCACTCATTAATGAGGACTCTTTTAAAGCCGAAACATTCATCTGTGAGGTCTCCTTTAATGTTGCAAATGAGGCTTGTCTCCTCCTTTTTCTACGCCAGATATTCGTCATGAAATTTATCAATAGCTCTTCTCTTTTTTGCCCTTTTTTCATTTTTTTTTGGATAAAGTGGAGTACTCCATCAGTTTCATTGAAACTAAAAAATAAGCGTTTACAATCCACATGTATTGACTGTACCAACCATCTGGTACCGGTTTCACCTTTTTTGTCTGAGTTTCTAAACCTTACAATTAACTACAAACCAAACTGCAAACATTTTTCATACAAAACTTTCACAAAATATGAACTCAGAAAGCAAGGAATATTAAACTAATCTATTATTTCAATCTCTACGCCAGACCCACTGAGGAAAGTTGTGTCCAGTACCACCATTGCCTCCTCTTCTTCCAAATTTGTGACCTGGGAATGAAGATTGGCCACATCCTGTGGTAATATTAGATACGATTTTAAAATATTTGATTTACCTTTATTCTGACACGAGAACTTTGTCAGACTGATAATTTGCAAACCCATGGACTTAATACTTTTACCAATATGGTTGTGAAAATATCTATTATTCCTCTCTAGTCATACCGTCCATAGTATTGCCCCTCTAATATTCTCTACTGTGATTTTATGTTTGAGAGAAATACCTGAGTCTATTACCCATAGATCAGCTAAAATAGATCCTTCAAAGAAGAAATTATTATAAGAAGCAATCCATTGCTAGAGGCATTGAGCCACTGGGCACTGTACAAATAAATGATCTGTTGTCTCTATCTCATCACAAAAAATACATTTGAATCACCAGTCCAGCATCTTTTTGCTAGATTAAATTTGATAAGAATCTTATTTCTTCTTACCAGCCACATAAAAGCGTTAATTTCTAGAGGCATCCCTTTTTTTATTGTTTAATGTCAACTCTTGAGTAGCATCAGGTGTTTGAGCACATGGTGGCACCTGCGTTGAGAGAAGATCTTAAAAGGTTCGTTATCAACGTTGACATGTTGCGATCCTGGAGCAGGAATTGTTGGATTAGAAGATTGAAATCCTGCTTCATCATTCATATTACTTCTTACTTGGTTACTTCCCATTCGACATCTGCCAGTAGCAATAGAACCTGAATTTAAATATTAATTGCTAAATATAAAATAGAAATTAGCAAATAATAAATAAGTTAAAAATGAACTTGTCTACAATCATACCAGAATACACCTTATGCAGATCATCATAGTATGGGAAGGATTTATTGTACCACCTTTTAATCTCCTTATCTTATAAGAGAGGAGTCGAAACTTCAGCCCGTGCAGTTACCATATTTTTAACATCGTCCCATCCAAAATCACTTTGATCTCTCAACCGTTGTATAGTTTTATATTGTTTCTTTAGGGTATGCTCTTGCTCTTTAATTTGCTTTGTACTAAAATTAGCATTAGGAAACTTCTCTTTAAATTGCTTGGCTATATCATTCCATGCAACACTACTCCATCCATTTTGTTGGCGTGTACCGGGTTTGTTCAAAAGAACAAGCATTTCAACAAGAAATGCTCTTTGTAACTCATTTCAAGAAGCCTGATTGCTATTTTCCTTCTCATTTCCTGCAAATCAATTTTTGACTAAAAATTATTATTCAAGCATCACAAGGAGTAGAAGATGATATATACTTATTTCAAGTAGTTGAAATAATTAAAATAGAAAATGTCAGGTCTAATAAAGTATTAGCAACTAAAAACAAATACTTTCATTTCCTGGCGCAAGCATGTATTGGCCTCCAAGGTCTGGTACAAAGTGCAATTGAAAGGGAAGAGGTCCAAGGTCTAGTAGAAATACATTTCATCAACTCAAATATCAAATACCACATTGGACAGTCCAAGGTCTGGTACAAAGTGTACTTTGTTTTGAAATATATTTTGCTTTTATCAGTAATGCTAGAGGTTGTAGACAAAAGTTGGGTACTCACTGGTACCAACTGGTACCAGTTACTGATAGAGGTTGCAGCTAGACATAAGTTGGGTAGCCATTGGCACCAGTGGTTAGAGATCAAGACTAATTTTGAAATATATTTTTAACCTTTCAAAATCAGGATAATATGTTTCAATAACTCATTTTTACTACAAATCCTTGCCATAAAAAAAGGCAAGGCCTAGCAAATCCTAGTCTTGATTAGAGGAAATTAAAAGGCAAATCAAAGCTTGATGGAACCAACAATTAATCACACACAATAGCAAATAGCAAACTCCTTCCTCAATCCTTAATTGCTAATTAAAAACTGACAAAAACCAGCAAATAAAGAAACAAAGTATGTTCAAATTTCTACAAAAACTAGCAAAGATGAAGTATGCAATAAGTTAAATATTGATCGCTTCAAACCCCTTCCTTCTTGAGTCAAACACCCTTATTCCCTGTGGCTAACTATTCTAGAAAGAGATAGAGGGAATTGATTGTAATTGCAAGGGAAGATATCGCTACAGTACTAGTCAAGAGAGCAGAAAAGTAAAATAGAAGGGGATTGCTACAATCGATGCCATATTCTGAGAGAGAGAGAGAGAGGGTGCAATAGAGGCTTTAAGAGCAACCCTTCACATCTTCTCAAGGTCTTCTGGGTTGGAAATTAATCTTCGGAAAAGTTACCTAGTTCCTTCTAATCTTTCTGATGGCGAATCAGCACATGCACAAGCAGTTCTTGGATGTGTGGCTAGCCAATTGCCGATTACTTATTTGGGTCTTCTACTGTCTATCAAAAGGTTGGATAATGCTTCTTACCAACCTTTAATTGAAAAACTGGAAAGAAGATTAGCGGGTTGGAAGGGGACGATGATTTTCACGAGGGGGGAGATTGCAATTGATTAATTCTGTTCTCTCTTCCATATCAGTATATTTCTTATCTTGTTTCAAACTTCACTAGGGGTGCTTAAGCGTATTGACATGATTAGGCATGGATTTTTATGGTCTAAGACAGAGGCAACGCACAGGGGAGTCCCACTTCTCAACTGGCACACGGTTATATCACCGAATGAATGTGGAGGCCTAGGTGTCAAGAATCTAGAGTTACATAATACTTCCTTGCTGCTAAGGTGGCTATGGAAAATTATATGCTTAAGACACATCCCTCTGGAGTCAAATGGTTTTCACCGTATACTCCAAATCGTATTACAGACTGGGACCTAAGATTTGGTGCAAATCAGGTTCCTTTTTTTGGCGGAGTTTAATGGCTTTAATGCATATCTTTCGCATCTCTACAACTTGGCAAATAGGTTCCGGCAGATCGATTTTGTTTTGGGAAGGTTCTTGGCATGGTACTAGGCTACTAGATACCTTACCAGGGGTT
Source organism: x Bolboschoenoplectus mariqueter (assembly GCA_037678475.1). NCBI lineage: Eukaryota > Viridiplantae > Streptophyta > Magnoliopsida > Poales > Cyperaceae > x Bolboschoenoplectus > x Bolboschoenoplectus mariqueter. The sequence continues at coordinate 2,609,702 of CM075277.1, forward strand.
ACTAAACCTTCTCAGCTGTTCATTTCACTGAGGGATGCTGAACCAATCATACATAGTCTTTTGGCAAGGCCCTTAACGCTTCAACAGAGTGTAATTGTAGATGGGTTGCAATTGGATCCTGCTGGTGAGGATAGGATAAAATGGAAATAGACTAGTTCAAATTAGTTCACTGTCAGTTCAGCTTACAAAATGATGGCAATGATGGGTAAGATGCGGTCTCCGTTTTTGGCAGTTTGGACAGCGAAGGTAACACCCACAATGCAGCTTTACTTCATTCTATTTTTACTTAACTGATTGCTTACACAGGATGTCATGGCTAAGAGGAACATGAACTTTCAACCGAGCTACATCATGTGTAACAACTGCCCATCAGAATCAGCAACGCACCTGTTCTTTCTTTGCCCTCTGGCGGTAACGGTCTGGGGAATGTTGACACATCATTTGGGGTTTCCTGCACTCACTCTTGCAGAAACCGTTTCTGATACCTTCGTTGCCTCATTTCCTCAAAATAGATCAAGGCGTAAGAAATGGCTGACTTTTTTCATCACAACCATCTGGAGTATACGGGAGGAGCGTAACGCAAGGATTTTTACAAGACATGAGTGCCCAGTTTTTGTCTTGTTTGATAGGATTGTTTCTGATGCTAGAATGTGTCTCAAGCTTTGTTAGTGTTAAGTGATTATTTATTTTTTTCTCTTTCTTTTGTTGATGCTGTTTTGATTTTCAGAGTCTTGAGTACTGGCTGAAACACATGTAAACTGTTTTGTTTTTTTTTTGAATAAAATTCTTGGCAGCTTCTGCCAAGCATCGAGAGAGAGAGAGAGCTTTCTCGTTGCCTTGACAAGTGAATTCTTCACCGGCCATGGCTTCTCAGGTAATGCTAGAAGAGGAGAGTTGGTAGAAACGGAGAAGTAATTTCTGAAGAGAGGTGGAGAGTTAATGTCAATAACCTCTTCTCCTGCTCTAATTTCGCGCTAAAATCTGTGTATCTTCTGAAGAGAAGCGGAAAGCACCAAGCCAAGACACTCATTGGGAAAAAAAAATTGGGTCGGAGCGAATTAATTTTTTCACACAAAAAACGAGTCAAATTAGGGGAATTGATCCAAAATTTTTTCCAAACCCGGTAGCAACAAAAGTGCACCGAACAGGGCTAGATCAAAATTTCCCATTGGATTAAAATACCTTCAATTCCCGAGGGATTGGGGACTGCCAAATAGGCCCTTAGAAAAAATGGAATAGACTATTTTCCAACTTTTACATTAAGAACATTTGTATATTTGCTCATCCTCTGGTTTAATTCGAAACTTGTTGTAAATTGATTATCACTTCTTGACTGGGTTTGTTTATGGAGTGATTAAACAGCAAGGCTACAATGGTCATTTTCAACAATATCTATATTTTTATAGATATTTACTTTTACTATTTCAGTGTCAAACTAACCGAACACAACTAAATAGTTTGGAAGAATGTTTAATTCTCAATTACATAATTTCTCTATTCTCTTACTATTTTCCTCATTGCCGAACAGGCCCTTTGTATCTATCCACTATCCAGTATTATTGGAATGAATGAATTATACTGGTATTGTCGATATTCATGTCAAAATGAAATCTAAGAATGAGTCTGCTGGGCACCTGTTTCTCAGAAGGAAGTGAAGTGCCAAAATGTGTTCATATCAATTTTTGAAAAATCTAAATTCAACTTGAAGAAGAAAAAAATTTCAAATTTTGGTCCTTAGTTGTTTCTTTAATACCTCCTCAAAAAGATATTTAAAAGAATAACTTAATCTATGAACTTTTTTTACTAAAAAGTCTTTGAATTTTTTTTTAAAAAAAAAGTCTTCGCGCCAAATAAAAGAATTAAGTTAGTGCATGGACTTTAATTTAAACCAGCAAATATTCGTGCTTTGCTGCGGCGTATTTATATATAATTTATTTTATATGAATATTTTTTTAGCGCACATTTAAGTTTCATAATATATTTTAATATTTATGATACATATAATTGAAAAATATTACTCAAATTTAAATTTAAAATTATAAATATATTCTTAATTGCTTGGATAGAGAGGTACTAAATTTAAGTTAATTTGAAATTCCTCTAATATTCCATGAAATAATATAAAATTTTTATGATTTTATAATGAATGATCAATCAAATTTTAAATCAACTCAAATTTGATACATAACCCAACTAAATAATTTTGTATACGTCTACAAATATTTTTTTTAACGTGAATAATATTTTTCAAATATATATATATTGTAAAATAGATATATCATAAAAAATAGATTTATATTGCAAACGAAAATAATAAAAAAATTGAGAAAAATATTTCAAACCTAATAGGTGGATCAAGAAATACTGATTTTTCAGAGTAAAAACTAAAAAAATAATACCAAAAATAAAAAGAAAGATGTAAGAGAATGTACAATTTTTAATTTTCAAGGAGAACTCTAATTAGCCAGGAGAATTAAGTAGATATTAAATAACGAAAAAAAATTGCATGCCCATAAATTTGAAGGAGAAGAACATAGTGCAGTTTTATATTGTTGTATAAACAGAATAAAAAAGAAAAAAATATTTCTAATAAAACATAACAATAAATCAACTTAAAATAAATGAGATGACACAAAGATTTTAATAAAAAATAATAATAATGATAACATATTAATCGATACACATTTGAAAGATACAAAAAATAAAAAAAATAATATAGGAAACTTAATAAATAAGCGTTCCGTTCAGAAAAACTTAAGGAATCATTTAAACAATCGAGCTGTAGATTTAACATAATGATAATAAATCTTGTTTTTTTACGAAAAAATGCAGATTTTAAATCTCATAAAAAACATTTGAAAAAAAATAAATACTGAGATTAATGAGAATCCTTATATAAAAAAAATTAAAACAATTGTAAAAACAATTTCTATTTTAATAACCGTGAAAATTATAGTATCCAAACCATCCCAACATTTAGATAAACAAACATCTAAAAAAAACAAACAAACATTTATAAAAAAACAAAAAAAAGACTGTTCATTATACTGTATACCTACAGTAAATCCGAAGACTCCCAACCTTTATATTATTCCAGATGAGTCCTTGAGAATAAATTGTCATGTGTAAATGTTAAATTCTTAAAATATTGAGGCGGAAAATAAATTGAACAAATAGAAATTCCTTACACAACTGGGAGAAGGGATCATAGTCACTAACAAGGAATGGGGACAGTACTGATCAATAAACGTTTTAAGGTTTGTTTTGCGTTGCTCCAATCAATGTTTTATTCTCCTTTCTAGAAATTACTTGGTAAAACTGAATATTCAGAATAATTTTTGGGTCAACAATGAGTCTACTCCCGCCTTAAGGCAACTCGCATGATCAATACACCCAAAAAAAGGAAGTTTGAAATTTATAGACTTTGCAAGTCAGATTTCATAAATTTAACTTCATTATGTTGCAAAATTACAGTTTAAAAGGACTGACAAAACTGTTAATCCTCTTAGCACTCTCACTGGCATCTGCTTTTGCTTTGTCTTTAAGGCTTGTCCATCCCTTCCTCTGCCGCTTTCTCGAACCAGTACCAACCTCATTAGAAGCAGAAAGGGAACTCAAATCATTCCTTCTATTATTGCTTACATTGGAATTGCTTGTAGTTGGCGTCTTAGGCATAGGAGTTCTGGGGCTGCTACTAGCAGTCTCTTCTGAAGTGCTTCTGGTTTCTTTCTCATTATTAGGAGTTGTGTCAATACTCTTACGAGTTGTTGAGGCTACCAAATTTCTAACAGTGCCTTTGGGTGTGCCCCGCTTCAGGTTTTCATGGTGGCAAAAATGGCATGTGTACACCACATTGTTCTGAGACTGTCTTGCCTTTGTGTTCTTTTTTATGCGGATGGTGCAATTAATGCCAGGACATAATACTGTTTCGCATCTGAAAAAGAAAATGAACAAATATATTAACAGAAGTTAAATTCAAACCACAGGGAAACTATGAAACTTCTCAGGAATTATGTGTGGCTACTGCACGAGATGCACAACAAAAATAAACATGTGACATGCATCTGAATCTTAACGGTAATCACAGTTGCACAACTGCTCACGGATCCACTCAAGAGAAAGCCAATCTTACTGTTAAACTATTAGGTCCCCAAATTGCTAGACGGAGCAATAAAAATAGTCCTTAAGTTAGTTATGGATGGAAAACATGAGATGTCTATGGAGGGGGGTAAGAGAGAAAAGGTCTGAAGGAACTGGAGATAAGGAGTTTTGAGTATGTTAGATTTGACCCACTCCAAAATGAGCAAATAAATTTTTTTTGCTAGTTCACCAACCCAACTGATTGTTATCAAATAGTTTGGGAATCAAATTTCAATTAGGCTATTGAAAACTATCAAAGAGAATGCATTGTTGGCTTACTACATGGATTACCATCTATGTGCCAATCTACCAGATATCAATAACACACCAGCTAACGTCCTCTGGGTTGAACTACTATTCTTTTATTTTTCAGCTTGTTTATTGTCAAATGCTCTCTTATTCCTAAACAAATACTTGTCCAAGAAGCTACCAAAACACAACAATCCCTCAGTTATGCAGCATGTTTAAAGTTGCTCTTGGCATTGAACAGCCAGCATGATTAGAGGCCATGTCCATTACTTAGACCAATCATTAAATTATCTGATATGTTAGAGAGATTTGAGAAAAGCCCATATCATGGATCCCATCTAAACATAGGCCCTTGCCGCGCTAACTAATACATTTCAATAATACAGTCAACTATGAGACAAAGAAAGGCCAGTGCTTTAAAAAATGTACTTATTTAGAGATTAATTGTTGTGATTGGTTAGTAGAACTACAAAGAACAATTAGCTTCAACACAATTTGATTATTTTAAATGTAGATAGAAATCACTTATATTATGAATAATTTCATTTTTGCATTTTATCCATTTTCAAAGGAAAATCACTTAAATCATGACTAATTTAATCTTTTGTTTCTAATCCTTTTCCAATGAATATGGGTAAATTGCTAACGAGTAGGCAACAGTTGCAACTATTTTTTCAGATTATTTAGCGAGCGGCTTTTTGGCAAAAGCAAATAGTACGATCTATTTGCTTACAGTCCCTACAAGATTTCTAACATTTGTCAGTTTTCCTCTTTCAAGGAAAACAAAAGCACTCACTTTTGGCAGAGAAAAGATGACGGGTCTAAGGGTAACCCAGAGGCCTCAGCAGTGGCTGCTGTGCGTTGACCAAGTATTGACCCAAGAGGCGGCATTTCACCGGCACCGCTTGCCCACGTGGCAACACGTGTCAGGTGTTGCAGCTTCAGTATAGATGCTACATCAGCATGCTTCTTTCCGATGTTTTCTTCACGCAGTGTCATGACATTATTGGTGTACTTTGTTGCTCCTTGAGAGGGGGTTGAAGATCCCTTCCTTCCCATCTACATGAAGTTGGATAAAAGGAAGATAATATAACAATGGTTTTGTTATGGTGTTCATAAGCTGAGCGCGGCACATAACAGTTCAGATTTGATATATTGGTTTGAATATAAGTCTTTGACAGAAATATTAGTTATATTCTTCACAGTGATATAGATATACAAACGCAATTAGAATAGTTTCCAGTTTAGGTTGGATTCTTGCCAGCGTTGCAATTTTCTAATATTTTTCTAATATCTAATATTTGACATGTCATACAGAAGATAATTTCGGAAATTATTTTGGTGAAATTTACACAAAAATCAAAAGAAAACTAACAGCAAGTCAATAGAATTTTTACACAAACAATTCATACTAAAACTTACACAAAAATCAACAACGAAACTAACAAATCAACAGAATTTTACTCGTGATCGGCGTTCGGAACAGTCTTCGACAGTCGGATCGTTACTAACGGGGTGAGAGTTGCGCTTCGGCAGTAAACAGGCTAAGGTGGCGGCGCTCGCAAGTGTCAGCTGAGAGAGAGAGAGAGAGAGAGAGAATAGGGTGCGGCGATACAGCGGTAGACAGAGAGAACGAGATCAGAAGAGAGACAACGTCTCAGCAGTAGAGAGAGAACGGTGCAATGGTGGCGCACCGGTAGAGAGAGAGAGAGAGAAGGCGCGGCGGCGTACACCGTCGGAAAGAGAGAGATTGAAAGGGGCGGGGAATGGAGATCCGATAAATTGGTGTCAAAGTGCCTACTTATAAATATCATTTGTAGTTTATTTAAATTTAAAAAAAAATTAAATTGATTTTTAAATTTAAATTTATATTTATATTTATATCAAATTGATCTTAATTTAAAAAAAATTAAATTAGTCCTCAAATTTTAAATTATAATAAATAATTTTTTAAATTTTTTTAAAAAAATGTAAGTTTTGGTCTCTAAACTTAAAAAAAAGAATTAGTTCATAAACTTTCACTTGCATCTAAAAATATCAATTCTTGGTATCATCTAATGGATCAACCTTATCCAACCCAAACTGATTTAATATGACTTTTTAAAACAAAATCAAACACAAATATAAAAAAATTTATTTGTCTCGAGTTGATTAAGTTAGGTTGAATTTGACCCGATCTTATCTGAATCGAATTTAACCCATTTAAAAAATAATAAAATAATGCTAGCCCGATTCGACCTGACCCATTATATCCTCATTTTACACCTTTTTTATTATTGTTATAAAAATAATCAGTTGAAGGTCGGATTGGGTTAAATAAGGTTGACCCGTCGGGTCAAATCAAGAATAGACACCTCTTAATGCAAATGAAAGTTTAAGAACCAATTTCAATATTTTTTTGAAAAAAATTAGGGACTAAAAGTTACATTCTTTTAAAAATTCAAGGATTTATTTATTGCAAGAGTAAATTACACAAATGGTGCTTAAAATATCACTTATTTATCATTTTGATCCTTAAAGTTTCAAAAAATATCAATTTGGTCCTTAAAGTATCACATAGGTACCATTTTAATCCTTAAGTTTTAAAGACACCAATTTAGTCCTTCAAATTTTTAATTTGAACCAAATTGATCCTACATTTAATATCCATTGAAAAAAATAATTAATTGATATATGATATTGTGAATAATTATATTTATTTTCATATTATTTGTATTATTTGATAATTATGTTTAAATCAATCTTAGTACTAAAAAAAATACATTGTATAGTTATTATTATTATTTTTTTAATGAATATTAAATATAGGACCAATTTGGTATAAATTAAAAACTTGAAAAACTAAAATGATATTTTTGAAACTTTAAGGACGAAAATGGTAACTAAGTAATACTTTAAGGATCAAATTGATATTTTTCAAATTTTAAGGACCAAAATGATAAATAAGTGATATTTTAGGGATCATTTGTGTAATTTACTCTTATTGTAATTTAAAGTTTAAGGACCAATTTAAATTTTTTGAAAAAGTTCAAGACCAACTTGGTACAAATAAAAATTTAGAGACCAACTTGATTTTTTTAAATAATTTCAAGGACCAAAAAGTGAAATTTTGCTTTATTTAATATATATTAATCGTTCAATATATTCTAATATATCTCAATAACATACATATAAAAAATATTAAATTTTAAATTTATTTCAATCATCATAATCATCGAAGATCAATTAAATCATAAAATTTAATCGGTTGATTTTTATTAATATTTAATATATATTAAAATAAAATAAAAATAATATAATATTTTTATATGAATATAATATAATATATATGAAATATTTAATTAATTAATTTTATTATTTAAAAAATAATAAATATTTATTTAAAATTAAATTTTAATAATTATTAATATAATATTAATATACGAACATTGAATTTTAATAAAATACCGGAGTATTGGACTGATAGAGAAGTATTACAAAAGAGAAGGCCTTTGGAAATTGCAAAAGAAAGCGTCGGAGTACTGGACCCTGTCCAGATTAGGCCCTATTGAAATTGAACTTTTTTCGAATTAGGTTCGAGTTTTGGGCTTTGAGCTAATTTTTGTTTTATGTCCGGGTTCAGCTCACAAGAGTGTCCAGCCCATTTTTGTAGAATCAAATGGCTTAGATTTTAAGGTTTAGAATTTAGAATTTAGGAATTAGCATCAAATAGAAGAATAATACATGCTCTGCGCTTGAACCAAATCATGTTTGACACTCATTCTTAATAATGAAGGGGGTTTAATAAGATATATGATTCAATAATTTTTTTTTCACTAATTACGCGTAGCACTCAAACTAATTCCATATATATATGTTTGTGTTTGGCTATAATTTTCCTTTGTGCTTGTTTGTGCCAACTTAATGAAGTTTTTGGTTTATTCTAGTCTCTAAATTAGTTTACTTGACATGTAATGTCAATTATATTGTCAATTTCTTATCTCTTTCCAGTCAGTAATTTGATGAGTCTGTTTGCACAACTCTGCGCATGCTTATGTGCCATGCTGACAGGATGCGGGCAACACACATTCCGGTGTGACGTTGCATAGTAGTATCAAAATCCACTGTGAATAATGAAAATTCTGTTATTGTTAGCTTTGGCTTAGGTTATCATATCTTACTGATTTCATTGTCTTTAGTGCCATAAATGACAGGATATGTGCAGTAGGTTGCCAGAATCAGGTTTGCCAGAATCAGGTACAATGAGAGGAAGTGTGGTGCATTTTCAGACTGAAGAGGAATTAATGTGCCAAAATCTTCTGAGTAAGCTAGCACTGTTCTCCTAATTGATTATGCTTCTGGTTTGATATTATTTTTCTAATCCTAATTATATAAGTTGTTGCTTGAATTCGGTCATGAAAGGAATATACAGCTTGAATATTTTGTGTGAAAAATCACATGATCATATTCAGCCTTGAGGTAAGTAAGTATATGCACAATTATTGTATCGAGTCCGGTATATAATAGCTGGCAAATTTTGTTGAATTGAGGCCTAACACATGATTGAGTTAAATTGAGGCTTGTTTTGTTCAGGGTACGTATCAGGAATCGTGCAGCGCTGCCGTGAAATCATCACGTACTAACGGTGCAACTGCATTTGATGCATATATTGGCATTTTTTTAAAGCACATGTTTGATGATGTTTATTATAGTACTCTTCCAAATAGCGCCACCTTTTTTTTTCAGTAAAGTGCTCCAAAAATAATACCTCTCATTACTACATATATACATATACAATTTACAAAAAACAACAACAGAATGTAAAAAAACAAAACTTATATATTAGCTACGATCTTGATTTCTGTTTTTTTTCCTGATATGCACTGTATTTGCTGCAGTAGTTGTAAAAAAAAAAAGTGTGTTTGTAATCCCCCCCTTTCATTTTGTAATTAAATTACATTCGATATATAATCAATGTTTAGAGTGCCTAACTAACCTATCAAACTGGCTAGGTTTTACCAATCACGGGATTACAACTAAAAAGTTAATAATTTAAAATTGGAAAATATTATGGAGATATCATTACTGACACCGTCGTCGATACGAATTTTATTATACACGTTATATGAGTTATTATGCATGTTAACGACTTTATTTTGTATATTATTTCTATTATTCAATTTAAGTATCATTATTACGCATAATAACTCATTTAAGTTGATAATGACAGTACTGTACAAAAATGAATTTGCATAATAAAATCATTAACATATATCATAATTCATTTAACGTGTATAATAACGTTTGTATCGACAACGGTATCAACAAACGTATCTTTCTTATCCTTGTGCATTTTAAAGCACCAGTAGTAATTTTTTTCATCCTTAAATTGAATAAAGGATTGGATGGCAACATGGTTCTCCTCATGCATTTTACTATCATCTGGAGATAATTAAGGATAGAACTGTCATTTTATTTTTTAACTAATTTTAATCAGTGACTTTAATTGATTAATAAAAATGGAATATATTTATGAAGATATTTAATTTGGATAGGCAAAAAATCAAATTTTAAATTTTCAGTAGGTAAATATCTAATTTAAGAATTTTTTATGAGTATATAAATAAATTTCTCAATAGTTAATTAGCGTAATAGAACCATAATAACTTAATGTCTATAATTTTATCAAAACAACAGCTGAAAATACAGAAAATTATAAGTCATAATGATTCTTTCTAGTTTCACACAACATGAGAAAAAGGAAAAAGAAAGAGGAATCTCAAAATATATTCCCTAGAATACAAAATTCTACTTTTGAAAATATGACATCGAATTCACATTTATTTTTGCCATCTTTCCTACACGATCAAAGTCTTAAATTAAATATAAAATTGAGCACATCAGAAATGCTTCATTGTGGCTGAAATTTTTTTATACTAAACAAGGTATAAAAATTCACCAATTAAAGAACATAAGAACCTTTTTTAGCACAAATAAAGAGAGAGCTCTCGACGCAAGCTTTCTTGTAGTTTGTAAGATGGAACAATTAAATTAAATTAATCTTACGAATTAACCGAATCTGTATTTGGGGGTCTATGAACAATTAAACGTATCATTTATCATAATATAAATTAATCATAATGATTTATAAAAGGAAATTAAAGAACCAACAACGCTAAGAATTTGTGTAACCATCTGTATATAATTTTTTTTCAAATCTTATAGTCAATCATACTATATTTAATATTTCATTGCCATATAATCCAATCCAATTTCAACTAGAACTAGGAATTTATTTTACGTACATACATATTTTTATTTTATTCCCGGTTAATAAAAAAAAGTTAGTATGATTGACATTAAAATTTTATAACTAAAGATCCAAACTATATTAGATCAAACTATACCATTCAAGAAAACTGAATAAAAATATGTGAAAAGAATATGATCCGTAGTATCTCAAGAATATATAATTAATTGTACTGTTATTTTATTCATAAGTTGTTAGAAATGTTATGGTTAATTACACCATAAAAGTGTCTGGAAAAAAAGGTATCTGAATTTTCAATCCGTTAATAAATATTGTTTTATTGTTTATACAAATAATCAGACTCTGATTTCCAGTTTGATGTCTGGATGAATTGACTAAACTTGATAAATTTTGATAATAATATAGCAGATTTATCAGGTATAATTCTGAATATTGTGAAATATATTATTTATCTTAGGGTAAACTAAAAATGAAACAAAGAAATTAATCTGATAAATGAATTTGAAAGTATTGATTAAAATAAATATTCATTAGTCAGAAAAAAAAACACATGACTGGAATTGTGTTGAGTCATAACTCATATCTATATTTCATAAAAATTGTTGAGTTTCAAATTTTTTTAATTATGTCATATCACTTCCAACATTGATATTCGATCTTTTTCTTTTATTATGATGGAATGATTCACATATTCTTCCTTCTCTCTCTTTATTTAATAGTGTGTTTGTTATGCTTGAGGTGCTAATATTTTTTTAAAATGATACAATTTTTTTGTATTCAGATGTAGAGATTTTTTGTCTTCATTATATAGTATTTTTTTTGAGAGAAATATTTATTTGTTCTTTAAAATTGTCACACGGAAATTTGTGGTTAGAAATCATCTTATTTAAAAATTTATATTTTAGTAAATATTTTTTCGTGAGAAGTCCGAGAAATAGCCCTAGTAAAAAAAACAATTGGAGAGTGAGTATAAATTTTTACTGGTACAGTTGAGAATAACATAGCTTGAGAATATGAAAAAACAGAAAAATAAAATTATTAGTAACAGTGAATGTGGATTATATATAACTTCAGATAAACAAATTCAAGGAAGATTAATAGTTGAGTACTGAATAGTGATAAACTCAAAGACGTGAGAAAACTAATTCAGAAAAAGAGTTTGATCTAAGGCCTCATAGTTTGTTGTAATTAATTGACAATAAAAAAAATATGGGGTCTAAATTAAAATTACATGAAAGTATTTACGGACAATTTTATTGATTAAGATCCATTGAACGTAACTGGTTATAATGAAATAATTTTAATTTGGATGTGTTTAATTAAACACATGATATTTTTGACACTCTTTTGAAATAAATTAGTTCTTGTAAACTCATGTAAAAAGAAATGTGAGGGATTCAAAATGCTTTCGAAATAATTAATTAACCTTAATTTTTGGACTATTTCCAGCTGCAAAGATCTCACAATAACAAGCACCTAGTATCAAAATTCAAAAGGGACTAATGAAGGAAACTTTCCTCAATAAAAAGAATTAACAATACGAATGAGAATGAGAATAGGAATAGGAATAGGAATAGGAATAGGAATAAGAATAGGAATAAGATTAAGAATAGGAATAGGAATATGAATAAGAATGAGAATGAGAATGGGAATGAGAATGAGAATGAGATGCCCATTGGACGAAAGTGGTTTGTTGTGTGATCAGAGCCGCACAATTTCAGTTTCCGAATAGACCTCTTGATTAACGGAGTATGTCATCAAATTCGGATTTATACCTGCTATCAATAAATCCGTACTCTTTTTTATTTTTTTCTTTTCTCAAATTAGAATTCGTACCTGCTGTATTTTTAAGAGAAAAATAGAGGTTGAAATGTCAAAAGAAGTAATGAAAAATGCTAAAATTTTTTAATATAAGAAATTTAATAAATCGAATTAAAAATGTAGAAAATTGCGAGCGGAATTTCAGTATATAAGTAAAAGAGACTTGGAAGGTTCGTTCCCAGAAAACTAGAACCGTGTTTGGTAAGCTCATTCCCAGCTTGGGGCCGGACTTAGCAACCACAGTCTCAGAGATGTATTTTGACCGGATTTGAAAGCGTTTTGACCACTTCTGGGACTGTACCTCCCAAGCCTACTCCCAGACCCTAGGAGCAGGCTTGCCACCCACGTTCCCAGACCCATCCCCCCAAATCCCTTCCCCCGAATCCCTCCCTCCCTCTGCAACCGCACCCAAGCCAAAAAAAAAAGAGATAAAACCATCCCCCACCGTCGCCTCCTCTCTACCCGACAACCTTGCACCCCACCTCGCGACAAAGCAGAGAGGGACCACGCTGTGGCGACGCAGGTGCCAAGACCGGCCCGAGAGCCCCCAAAAGGTAATTTTTCTTTTCCGAAATGGTCGATTGTTAGGAAAATTTTGTTAATATTAAATTAGAAGTTATAGTTTAAGTGAAGAAAGTATGTTAGAAATTTTGTTAGTAATTGATTTGAATTTATTTGTGATATATTTAGTTAAAAATTATAAATAACTTAATAATATTTCGTAAAATTAGTTAGAACGTTATAAATATATTCATTTGATTTATGTGAAAATAAATTAGTGCATGCATGTTAGGAATTTTTATTTAGTAGTGATATTTGAGAAATTTTCATGTACTATAAGTATGTTAGAAGGGTTTTTAATGATTTAGAATTTATTTGTAAAATATTTAGTTAGAAATCATTAATAGTTTAGTAGTATTTTGTAAAAAATTTTAAGATGTTAGAAATATTATTTTGATTTATGTGAAAATAAATTAGTGGTGAGATGATAGAAATTTTCATTTAATAGTGTTATATTAGAAATTACTTATTTAGAATGTTAGAAATTTTCATATAGTTTATCTAAATTGGTTTTGAAATTAATTTAGTAAATTGGTATTAACAATTTAATAGTGCATATTTTATATAATTTATTTTTAATATATGTAAAATTAATTTTGGGAATATTTATGTGTTATGTACAAAGGTTAAAATTGAAGTTATTGAATGAGAATTATTTCATCTAATACAGTATTTTATTTATGTCTTAAATAGCTTGAAAATGATAAATTTAGACCCAAGTGACACTGACAATATACCCGAGGATCCGAACGAAGCAAATAATAACGACCCAATCGATCAGGAGCCCATTTCCACCCTCCTCGGTATACCGAAATGCATGTTTCGAGTATTAGAATACATGTTTATTTAATTTGTTTGATAAATTAGAATACATGTATTTCTTTCTCAATCGTATTACATACAAAATATTTTTATATATTACAACCTGATGATGTATTGGATTGTCAAGCACACAGACCCGTTATTCCATTCAATACTAGCTACGACCAAGCATTGAAGAAATTGGGTCTATATCAGCTTTCACAGGTGCAACATACAAAAATCGATCACAGATTAATTACTGCACTTGTAGAGTGTTGGTGTCCAGAGACTCACACATTTCACTTGTCAGTCAAGGAGGTTACATTGACCTTACAGGATATGAGTTGTTTGTGGGGTCTACCTATCAGTGGACTGCCCATTGTTGGCCCAACGATCGGGATACTGCCAAACTTCTCCAAGAGGGTCTTCGAATTGATTCCAACTATCATGTGGTAAAGTCAGGGTTTAAGATTGGGTTGAAGTAGTTGCGGAAGAAATTTCCAGGCTTGAATGCAAGTGCATCAAATGAGGAGGTTGCTCGATACACACGGGCATGTTTGTTAGATTTTTTCAGATATGTAGTTTTTCCAAATACTTCCGGAGATAGCATTCCGGTGATATACTTGAGATTCTTGTAGAACCTCGAGGATCCATCGGTATACAATTGAGGCGCGACGATGCTTGCATGTCTATATCGAAATCCGTCGAGTACATGTTTGGCCCGTAAGAAAATAATTGGTGGACCATTGTTATTGCTGTAGCATTGGGCTTGGACTAGATTTCTGATAGCTCGACCGAGACCTATGGGTCCAGTTTCAGTACTAGGGGAGCCGACTTGTAGTCTTGGCCTCCATTTGCAGTCAAGTGAAAATATTATCAAACTTATGAGGTTAGTCCCGCACATTTCAGTCTGACATTTTATAGAAATGAGTTCGAGAATTTGCTTGCTGAATATGTCAACTGGCAACCGTATGAGGCATACTTGGATTTACTTTCCGGACGAGTTTGTACCGATTAGGGATATTGGCTTGCGAGAGTGCCACTGATTCATTTTTGAATGGTGTCATGGCACTATTTGGACAGAGTTATGAGACAGTTCAGTCTTTTCTAGCTGATACCTCCACCAGATCCTCATAGTTGGATAAAGCTACGCATATTCGACAAGATAGATCACACAAACCGTACGACTATCGATTGGGCCGTGAAACACCATGTATATGTGGACATGTAGGAGAGACCCGACATCATTCAGAAGACCTGACCGTACGATATGAGTCGATATTTGTAGTATCGTCGATGGTTCCAAACTTTTAGGATGTATACAGTGTATATCCATGGCCAAATAGAGACCGGTTTGGACAGACCATTGCCACGCCCACGTGATTTCATGGAGGAGCTAGGATACATACTCGGTGGTCCTCGTATTCGGTGATTGGTATAAATTTCTCATTTTTTAACTTTTTAATTATAAAATATTGAGTTATTGATTATATTTAACTTTAAAAAAATATCATTGCAGGGTATGTGTAGTTTGCATCGTGCCGCCTATGTTATCAAGCAGTTGTAAAAGCGTGGAACGAAGTGACTCTATAGGGTTCTACTGAGGAGTCACCGACCCGATGAGGTGGATGCCGATCAGGTGCATGAGTTCGAGAGGGTGTTGATTGATGCTAGGTTGCCTGTAGATGTAGAGTCGATTCTTAATGATGATGATGCCTCGCTCGACTCCCATGGAGGTACAAACTTTTAATTTCTACCTTTAGATTTTTCTGGCATTTATAATTTATAATTTAAATTTATTATCAATTTTAATATTAAGTAGGTATGAGGGCTGATGATGATGAGGTCTCACCTGACTTGAGTATAGATTCTTGTCAGCCCTCCCAGTCAGATATTGGTGCCGGATATTTCTAACCACCGCAGTAACTACGATCTTGTCTCCCTATTATTCACAGTCATCATATGATGACTTAGGAGCAGGTCCTTCGTAGTCAGATATCGAACTTAGATTTTTTTCAACCATCGCAGACCGAGTACGACACTTTGTTCTCCTATAGGTTATTTGGCATGGCTCCCATGGAGGTACGTAGCTCTAATTTTTTAATATTATGCAGGTACAAAATTTCTACTTTAACGGCACGTCTCAGGGGTTTAGCGCTACACTTACCTTTGCAGGTTTTGTGCCAGTGCCAGATGATGCCACGCCTTTAGTTACTCCTGCTCCCGTTGATGATCCTGCGCCATTGTACTTCACACCTGCATATGCAGATTACACAACACCATCTCAGCCGACTATATCATTGGTGCCTTATGGGTCATCTAGTTCAGATGCAATATCAAGAGATCAAAAAGAAGCAAAGAAAAATGAAGCGACTCCCGCCGGCCAAGGACACCATCGTAGAATAAAGAAAAGTTTTTTACTCCGAGTGATTATCGTTAGTGTAGCTTTGTTTGTGTTGTATTATTGTTACGATACTTTTATTGTTTTGTACGGATTTATCATCTTTTACAGATTTGTTATAATGTTGTATGAAACTTGATTATTATTTCGTATGGATTTACTTAGGTTTTTTTGTATGGGATGAATGAGGATCGGATAGGAATAATCAAGGGTTCAAATTTTTTGTATGCGTTGAAACGGGTACGGGATGGTATGAGCTCGGATTCATGCGCAAAATAAAATTTTAAAATAATAACATAAAAAAAACTTAACTGAATATTCATCTAATTAAAAATTCAAATAACAACACAATATCTTAAAATAAAATCACAATATATCTTAAACAACACAACATATAATTATAATAATTTCTTAAGATAGCTTCAGAAAAACTACATTAAATAAAATCAAATGGCATTCATCATTGTTGACTTGAAGCTCTACCAGAGCGACCTCAGGGTGAGCTCGACTGACTTGTCTCTGCAAAAAAAAAAAGAGGAACATAACATTAATATATATATATTTTGAACATAAATAACTAAATTAATTAAACATACTGGTTTGCAAATTAGAGCTAATACATTGTTCGGTTGTGTGGATTAATCGTGTCATATTAAAGATAATGTTGCGGACCCGTTCTTCCTTCCATGACATCCATCGTCATTGGCAAATGCTTCGACTTTCTCCTACCCTTTTTCATTAGTTTTCGATCGGGTATGATTCTGTCTCCATCATATTCAGGCCAATCTTCTTCTCTGCCAAAAAACCTCGAACCGACCCTCTCATGTGCGGACCAATACATCCACACTATAGTACCGATGTGTGTATATATTGGGATTGAAGTTCTGAACAACACAGACTGCTAGAACATACTTATAAGTGATACTTGTATTTTGAGGTTTACGACACTTACATTTAAGTCTTTGGCCTTATGCTAAAACTACCATGTAACTACGATCTTGTCTCCTTTTTTTGTGACACGTTCACTTTTGGCTACCACCTCATACACATCGTTATCCAAATAAGTTATTGTGACCTCATGTCTATGTGCTTGGTATGCCCTTTTTTCTAATATTTTGTTGACCCTTTCAAAAAATAATTGTCTATTTTGTGTCAATTCTCGCACATGTAGTCTTCTATTGTTGAACCACTCTAAAAGCTTGTAGTATGTTGCCTCCACAATCGCGCATACTGATAAACTACGAGCTTCCTTGAAGACATTATTAAGGAATTCAGCACCATTATTTGTCATTATGGCCCATCTATGCCCCCCGATCATGACATAACGACCATTTGTGAGGAGCCTCATCCTTATTCGGATCTGTTTCATCTTTTTTACCAACACCTTTTAATTATTCTGCTGCATTTGTACTCCACCTACAAATTTGTTCTAAACCGGCTCTGAATTTTCATGGACTATATTTTCTACATGTCTTTTTGAATTCCTCAACTCCAAATTTATTATGGCACTTTTTTAATAGGTTTTCAGAAATATGTTGTGCGCATAAGCGGTGCACCTTTTCATTTGCCTCCTCATGCCGACCATATTCAGGATTCTGGAAAATATGATTTATTGCTGCATGTTGATCAGATATGATGCATATTCTCTTATTATCTCTAATCACATCTCGCCGTAACCATCTCATAAACTATCCTCAATTAGAGATGTCTTCTTTCTCAACGAGCCCAAATGCAAGTGGTAAAAGTTGATTCTCAACGTCATATCCAACAATAACAAGAAACCTTTGTTGATATCTACTTTTGAGAAATGATGGATCTATACTTATGATAGGACGAAGATAACATAATGCCTCAATGCAAGGAACAAAGGCTCATGCTGCACATTTGAACTGATAAATACCTGAGCATGGCAAAGGGTCAGATAAAATTAAAGCTTTACTTTAAAGATTTGACATAACAATGACATTTAACAGTCGAGACAACAGTACATATGACCTCGACCAACTCCTAAACATGTAAGCAACAACAATCTCCCGGGCATGCCATAACTTGTTGTACTTCGGATTAAGATAAAGGAGGTGGGAGTGCAAAGACACCTAGGAGGTTTGCCTAGAAGCAGCCACCCTTCAAAGAGTGCGTAGGAGCTCACTAATCGAGCGGTCATTTAGGGGCCTTAGCTGGTGATCCGGGTTGTTTCCCTCTCGACGATGAAGCTTATCCCCCATCGTCTCACTAGCTAACCTTGACTCCTTTTTGGGTCATATCTAATATTCAGAGTTTGCCTCGATTTGATACCGCTTACGCCCGCACCAAAACAGTGCTTTACCCCTAGATGTCTAGTCAACTGCTGCGCCTCAACACATTTTGAGGAGAATCAGCTAGCTCTGGGTTCAAGTGGCATTTCACCCTTAACCACAACTCATCCGCTGATTCTTCAACATCAGTCGGTTCGGACATCGACTTAGTCTCATCCAAGCTTCATCCTGGTCATGGATAGATCACCTAGGTTTGGGTCCATAAGTAGTGATACGATCCCTATGAAGACTCACTTTCTCTACGGCTCTGGTGGGTTGTTCCCTTAACCAAACCACTGCCTATGAATCGCCAGCTCATTCTTCAACAGGCACACGGTCAAAGATTATTTTCTCCTCCCACCGCTTGAGGGCTCACGATTTCATGTTCTATTTCACTCCCTCAGGGGGTTCTTTTCACCTTTCCCTCATAATACTACTTCGTTATCGGTCACCCAAGAGTATTTAGCCTTGCAAGGTGGTCCTTGCTAATTCACATGGGATTCCACGTGTCTCATGCTACTCGGGTCGAAGCGTAAGCTAGTGATGCTTTCGGTTACTGGACTCTAGCCATCTAGGGTGCAACACTCCACTACTTCGCCTAGCAGCACGACGCTTGTATTGCTCTCCCATAACCATTTTTTTAATGCTCGAAAATACTTTTTTGACTAACCCACGAACTTGATTAATCGAGGGAGAGAGATTTTTTTCCACATCTTCGCGAATGATATCCGCCATCATCTTAATGGTGAGCTGAGCCTGATCAATTCTGGCAGCTGTTGCCCTACAAATAAGTTTGTAAGAACATTTTTTAATAGTCCATGCGTCACCGGCTCTCATAGGAGTGGCGTACAAACTCCATTCACAATTGTGATCTTTGCATTTCAACCTCAATTTTCTTCTACTGTTGTCTTTCACTTGAAACTCTCGGTTCTTCTCAATGTACCATCTGGATATGGTAATCTAAAGGTGTTCTTTCGATTGAAAGGTCCGATTCTCAAATAAAGGACCATCAACCAATACCTTGGTTCCATAAAATTTAAAATCTGCAGGAATCCAACTCAAAGAATTATGAAAACTGCTAGCTGGGTGGATTGTGCCCCGACCCCTAAATGGAATGTGTTGCTCTATCTGACTCATATTGGTCACTACCGGACCAATATCCTCGTCATCCTCATCACCTACAACATCCTCATCATCTTCATCATCCTCCTCCTCATCTGAGGAACCATTACTTTCATCCAACTCCACATTATAATAATCATCACCATCATCATCACCATCATCTTCATCGATGGGGATTGGATCGAAATTTATTATACTCGCCGGCCTACTAGTTTTTGATAAAGGATTTGCAACACTTGATTGCTGATATATCACTCGTGAGACACTACTACTATCCGGTTGGCTACTGACAAACAACGCATTATTCTAATCGCTTTGCACGGCGTTCAACTTAACATATAATTCAACTAATACCATTTTCAAATATGTCATCTCATAAGCTATCCTCCACGAGCTCTCGTCATATACTGACATCACAATAAAGAAAAAATAATCCATCTGTCCAATATTAACTCGACATTGAATTTTTATCGAGTATCGAGACTCAACAACCTATAATCCTCGATATATCATACTCTTCATTTTTTCCAATGTCACATCCTCGCTCGTTGATAGTGTAAGTCGTAGACCCATTATATATTCTATACCCGTACGTACATTGTGAGTTGTCTCACCACTGAAGTAAACACTTATCGGAATCATTATCATCAAACTACAAAATAAAAATTAAAATAATCATGATTTTTTCTCTATTATTTTTTTTAATTTAGTACACCACTAAAAAAATTATTAACATATATTTTTATCACAACATAATAACTTTTTCAATATATTTGTCTTAATTTAATTACTATATTTTTTGTATAAAATATTGCTTTTCTAAAATAAATTTCTCTGCAATTTAATAATAATATTTTCATAAAATTATTAAAAAAAACTTACCTCAAATTTAAATAAATATGGCCATGACAATTTAGATCTATTTGCCAAAAATATTTATAGATCTGATAATGGTGATTTTTGAAAGAGATGGGAAATGTGGGTGTAGAAAGAACAAAAGAGAGAAGTGGGGTATTAACTGGGTCTAAGAATGGGTGTGGCAAGTCTGCTCCCAAGGTCTGGGAATGGGCTTGGGAGGCAAGGTCCTAGAAGTGGTCAAAATGCTTTCAAATCCGGTCAAAATGTATCTCTGGGACCGTGGTTACTAAGTCCAGTCCTAGGCTCTAGGACCACACTTGCCAAGTCTAGTCTCAGGCTGGGAACGGGTGTACCAAACACGGTTCTAGTTTTTTGAGAATAGATCTCTCAAGTTCATTTTGTCTATATCCCGCAATTCCCCTTGTATTTTCCTACATTTTTAATTCGATTTATTAATTTTCTTATATTAAAAAATTTCGGTGAAAAATGTGTCAAAGTATATTTTCTCTTTTTTATACTTCAATTTATTTGAAGGATAGATAAGATGAAATATTTTTTTTCTTCAAGTAAAATTTTAATTTTTTTTTCTTCACTTTCCTCCTCTATATTTTACTTTTTCTGGACAAGAAGGAAGAGATAAAAGTAAAATTTTTACTTTTCCTATATATCTGATGTCCAATTTAATCAACGCTTTGGATTGCTCTTTATTGAAAGATTTGCCTCCGATATAATCAAATAAGAAAGATATTTACTTAGAACTGTCGATGAAGTTAGAACTGTCAATGAATCATCTCCATTTTCAATCGCTTTTGGTTTTTGTTTTGTTTCGTGCTTTCTTCTTTATTTATTTTTTCTGGTTACTTTTTCAAACAGATAGTAATAAAAAAGAATGCGTTCTTAATTTCCAACAAGGAAAGTCTCCTGATGATTTTGCGATTTCTATGTCAAATATTTGGTCTATTATGGGAGTATAACTATTCAAATAAGTGTTTCCTTTATTATTATAAATTGTCGTTATTTTTCCTGGGGAAAGTTCCTTTCTTTAAATTGGTTTCCATTATTTGTGAAATCAAAAGTTTTCTCCATAATCTTCATATTTGTCTAATTAATTTGTGAACACAATTTTATACATTACTATTTAAAAAGCAAGAGTTAATTACTTGTGTGTCTATAAAAAAAATTAGGAGGATTCAAATTCCTTCAATTTTGGTGCCTCCATTTTTTAATTTTCTAATAACTTTAATTTTAAAATTAAAATATCAAAATAAAATAGTTAGATGTCATCTATATCACTTTCTTCATATATATGTAAAAAATTATAATATTTCAATATCATTTTATTTGACATCAAGAGTTTACAAAAAATATATTAATATGGATAATTTCTGAACATTGATTTTTTAACTTATTGATTCATATAAAATGAAAATTAAAATATCAATATTTTTTTATGTGCATAAAAAAATATAATATATATCACATCTAACGGTTTTATTTTAACATTCTAGTTTCAAAATTTTTGTTATTAACAAATTAAAAAACAGAGGCACAAAAAATGAAAGCATTTGAACCCTCCTAAGAAAAAGGATATTTTATAATTTTGATGGGAAAATACAGAAATTGTGAAAGTATTTATGGGTACTATACTACTAGTCCTATATAATGAGGGAATTGCTAATAGTCTCCAGCAGTTTATTTCACTAGGTTCATCCCCACAAGGTCCCTAAGATCTCCTAGCAATGGTCGACAAGGCAGTGGAGGAGGCAGTAGAAAAAGATGATGAAGCAGAGGGATATGAACGAGGTCGCATGGTTTTTCCCTATTTTTGAATGCCTGAAAAAGCAAATGAAGCTGGAAGACACTGATCCCTCGTGGTTCTTTCCTCCCGGCTATGTCAAGGGATTCATCCTTAAGCTTGTGTGCGTCATCGTAAAGTTGGCTCTCAAAAACAGTTGCTATAGTGTTTTGCTTGATGTTCTTTCAGTTTTGATATAATAGTAGTGTGGTTGGTTGAGTTTTACGGTAGCTGACTCGATGAGGATTGGGTTGCAGAAGCAGAAGCAATTACTGATATTAGTCTACTACTATACCAACAGCTGAGAATAAGAGACTGAGCTACCACGGAGGATGCTTGGTTTCATTATTGAGACTAGCTACTAGGGTTCTTGTTTTGTGGGCTGGTTTT
The DNA here is from genome assembly GCA_037678475.1 of x Bolboschoenoplectus mariqueter. NCBI lineage: Eukaryota > Viridiplantae > Streptophyta > Magnoliopsida > Poales > Cyperaceae > x Bolboschoenoplectus > x Bolboschoenoplectus mariqueter. The sequence continues at coordinate 2,632,384 of CM075277.1, forward strand.
TGTTTTTGACTTTTTCTATTGTAAGTTTATATTTCATTTCTAATGAAATGGGTGCAAGTCACCTTTTTTCGAAAAAAAAAAAAAGAAGAGATAGAAGTGGCTGAGGAAGATGACTTTGTTGCACACATCCTTCGCTAAAAGATTATTGATAAAGAAAACAATTTCTGAACCGTCTGCACACAATTTCTGAAGTGGAATCATTACTTAGCATTTAATATTGATTATTGATAAAGAAAACAGATTCAGATTCATACAGTAATCTCGTTATTGGCACTAATTGGTGGAACAAATCATTCCTTCTAAAGCTACATGCATGCAAGAACATTCAACTTTTATTCAAGAAAATACAAGGAGATGTAGTCATGTAGATCATGAATTAGTTTAAGGAATTTTCGTCAATTAAATTAAACCAGGTATAATAAAATCACCAATTGAGTGCAGAAAATTACTCTATTTCATAAATTATGCAGAGTTATATATATTTTTTCGCTTACTAGAACAAATAAAAAAAAAGTACATAAAATAAACATATTGCATACTCTGACTCAGACATATATTAAATAGATTCAGTAGCCTTTTTTTAATTTAAAAAAAAGAAAACAGAAAATGAAACTAGTAGAGAACGGCAGGATTATTAACTTGCAATTTTTTGAAACTTCCTTCCTGTAAATGATCCACAAAACAAAAATAAAAAATAAAAACCAAGAAAATGTTAATATATATATGCATGCATGTTAACTTAATTAAAAGACATACTAAACATGAGAAAACATTTTGAAACACCTTTAATTACCAGATGAATGTGAAAAATATATATATCCCAATCAATCCCCAGAAGTTTATTTTATTGGTCATTGCATCCAAATTTTAAAGTACATATATTTTTTGTGTGGATAATTTGACAGATGAATCAACCATTAAACGATGGAAACTTGCAATAGCAATTCAATTCAATACATAAATTGTTCAAGGAATTCTACTAGAATCAGAATTCAATTTGGCTTAATTTGTTTTGTTTACCTCACATATTACCGAAGAGTAATACAACAGCCAATCACAAATCCAACCATTATCCCAGTCAGCATTGTCTGGGTAAAAAGAAAATCCTCAAATAATGGTAATTCAATGACATTTTTTTTGGTCTCTGATCTGATCTTTTTCAACTCAATTTCCTTCGGTGTTTGTTGAATTGCCTCCTCTGATCTCTTTCTCAAATCCTGAATTTCCTCGACTGTTTGCTTGAGTTTTTGAGTTTGTTCTCTCAGTGAAATCCATTGCATTTTCTCCCTTTGCCTCTCAAAAATCTCTATTATTTCCCTTAACTCATCTATGAACTCATTTACCTTCATTACTTCTGGTGTCACCATCTTAATTAACCCAAGAAAGAAGAAAAAAAATGTAGTAAATTAACCAAGGACTGAAGAGGCTTTGAGAAAAATTGAATTGGGTTTGAGGTGTTTTTATATTAAGAGGAAAATTAATTGGTTGCAGAACTAATTATAGAGCTGACTTAATTTTAATTGGATCTAACTTATTTTGAGTAAAAAGAAGGGAATGAAAAAAATATAATATTTCTTTTTTAAATATCTCTCAAATTAAGCACAATTTTCTAAATTTTATCTATATTTTTTTTTCCAATTTTTGCTTGCGCATCACAGTACTAAGTCTATTAAAATAGTAATAAATATGTACTAATTAGTACTGTTCTTGGATAAAACTTTTTATAGGAAAGAAACATATGTGCTATTTTTTTTTCTTTTTTTGAGATTAAGATGGAATCAAGTCTCTCAATTTTAAATATCCACAAGATTTATCTAGTTGGATTTCAAATCTCATATATGTGTTATAAGTTCTATATTTACATTATTAGATTTTCTTTTCATCTATGACAGCCTCAGTTATTAGATTTATTTCAGCTAATTTCAACCTTTCCTTTTCCTAAACACATATTAAATTTATGACCTTGCATGCGCCGACATCAACACATTTTCTTCGGTGTAGATTTATAACTCATCTTTTAAATTAAGTGAAAAGAAAACAAATCCAAAGAGAAAACATGTTCAAATTAAGGATTAAATCAAATTTTCATCATTTTCTCTAGCTAAATTAAATGGTTGCACTGAAAAAGGCAAACTAAAATTAAGAAGGTAAACATTTAAATTAACATAGATTACAAAGGCCATAATTCAATCTAAAATACAGAAATATTGATTTGCATCCATCCATGGCATGTACTTGATAACAATCTGTAGAAGAAATAGTAAACAATGAAATCACTAATTAATAAATATATACTATATAGTGCTGTATATATATTTCTTATCTAAATTGTAGAAAGTTGCATAGAACCAAAAAAAAAAAAAGCTGAGTTCTAATTAATTAAATTCCAACAAAAAGAATTGCTTACTCGATTGTAAAAATTCGACAACATTGTTTACCGATAGCGACGCCGGTTATTATGATGAGAATATACTTAATGCCGGCAGCGATATAAGCATCAAGAGCAACAAAAAACACTATCAGTGCAGTAGAGAAAGTGTATTTTTCTGACAGTATGTAGTGTTTCCTCAGTCAGGTACAGTATATTTTTCAAGCATTTTCTATGCTTTTCTCTCTTCTTTTCTCTGATCTTGACATGCTCCTTTTGCATCTCTTTCATTTTTGATGCTTCCTCAGGCCAATTATTGCTCTCAATTAACACCTTGCAATCTTCAACTTTTTTGTTCAAAAGATCCACCTCCTATGCCAATTAAAGATCCATATTTTTGGTTTGTTGCTGATACCAGTAAATGAACAAACCTGAAAATAGTGTTGATGTAGATGGTAATATATTGGTTATTGGTTCTAGCATTTTGTATTTATTACATTGTATCAGGTGACTTCTTTTTTTTTGTATTATTTGATAATCATCTCTCTTATGTTTTATAAATTCATAAAAGATCTCTTTCTTGAATCTCCTTTCCTTTTAATTAAACAAAACTTTAAGCGATACCATGTCAGTTTCAAATTTTCTATGCACATATATAGCTCCATAGACATAGGTGTACTCTTGGACGTTGGGTCCTGATTTGTTGCTGTGCAGTACTGCACTGTATACTGACGGGTGGATTATAGGGATTCTTTTTTTTTTGAGATTTACTTTTTCACGAATCTTAAAGTAATCAGACGAATAGTACGTTGTGTTGTATGGTACAACACAGCAGTAGATATGAATATTGGATGCGGTGGTTGAGCGCTCAGCTTAATTTTTGTTACTTTTTGTAAAAATATCTTAATTTAGGCTATTGTCTACTTTGAATTTTATTAAATTAAATTAATCAAAAGCATTATAAATTAATGAAATGAATGAAAAATATAAAAAGAACAGACGGAGGGGATATGTGAAATTGAAGTAGTTTTGTTATTTAAAAAATATACCTTAATTTAGGCTGTTGTCTACTTCAAATATTATTAAATTAATGAAAAGAAAGAAAAATATAAAATGAGAAATTACGTTGTGTTACATATGTATTGTCCCCTAGAATAAATCCTTCTATAATTAATTATCTTTTAAAAAGATCCCTCAAATATCTAATACGTTCCTAGAAGTTGCGTCCATTAATACAAATAAATTGGAGAGACGCATATTTAAATCTCGTAAAAAATATTTAAAAATGAATAAATATCGAGACTAATATAAATCCTTGCTAAAATAATAATAATAAATAAAAATAAAAATAAATTCTCTCTCACGCCATTCTTTTGCTGTCCATAAAAAGAAACTATTTGTTTCGTTATTTATAGAAAAAACTTTATAATTATTAAAACAAATATCAATTAAAGAAAGAAACACTAAATGGTTCGAAATCGAAATCCTCCTTTAATAGTGGAAATATATTTGACATTAGAATCATAATTAATATGCATCCATGACTTTCACTTGTTACAAAATTTGGCATTCTACTTGCTATTTGTGCGAAAATTCTAAACACAAAGGAAGCTTTCCAAAACAAAAGAAAACAAAAGAAAGAAAGAAAGAAAAGACTATTGCAATTGAAAATGGGGAGCTCAGTTAATCTGAGAGAGAAGGTAAAGGAGTTGAGAGAAATGGAGGCAAAGGGGATGAAGAACTGTAGAGATGAATTGATTTCAGTGAAGCAATTTAAAGAGGAGATGCATGAGTTGAGAGAAATGGAGAGATCAAAGGAGATGATGCACCTGAGAGAAATGAGAAAAAGCATGAACAGCCTCATGGGTGCTTTTAGTAAATACTTGATTGAAATTGGACTCACACCTCTTGGTTCCTGTGTTGCATTGAGTAAGTGCTTGATCTTTTTGTTTCAGTATTTCTTTTGTTTTTTTTAGATAAGCGTACAAATTAAAGTTCTAAGCACTTTTGGTCAAGAAAGTGATTATTTATATATACAAAATAGACTAAATAGAGATGATTTTTGTTCAGAGAATAGAGATGATTTTTGTTCAGAGTAATGGGTTGAATTTGTTCAAAAATTTTGCTCGGATAGAATACTGTGTGATTTTTAAGTGTAAATTTCTAAACAAATCGGTATGTTTGGGCTCCAATTTATCTTCTGTTTTTTTTTCTTAATTAATAATTTTATAGTCCTCAAGTTTCTTAGTTAATGAACTTCTGCTTATGTATATCTCATTTTTCTTTGATTTTTTTTGTTGCCTTTTCTTTTCCAGAATTTGTTGATGGATTTTATCAGTATCACTGCTACAGGATCAAGCATGGGAAGTAAATATAGATTTTATATAGTCAGAATGGCCTTATTTTTCTGTCGTTTTAAAGCTTCTTCATGTCATCCATGTGGACACAAAACCTATTTGCAATTTTGCATGCAATTGCGTTTGGTTGGTTTAATTCTTAAAATAACAACTATTTTCACTTCTCTTCTTTCTAGATGTACTCGTTCTTCTTTTTTACAATTTTTGCATTTGTTTAATAAAAAAGACAGTAAGCATTTTGCCTGATATAAATAAAGTTTGTTGTGAAAATGTTTCATGTACCAGTCAAACCTCTAAATTCAATTTACATTTTGTACTCCTACAAGCAGCTGGAACTTGGAAATGTACAGATAAGTGACACTATGGTGTTAGCATCATAAGAATTTATTATTTTTTTTACTTCAACTTGTATTTGAAATAAAGTCTAAAATTTACTAAGGATTCATGACAAAGAAAAATAGAGTTAATACAATGTGAAAGCCATTATTGTACAATTGATCAATTAAATTACAAAAACACGGGAAAAGAAGATAACAATTGTATCCCCCGTACTAAGGAAACAATTACACAAGGCTTCTCAAAAGAGAAGTAATAGAAGACATGACCTAAATATAAGAAACAGGAATGAATCCAAATATTCCAGTGAAAACCATGTACAAAAAAAATCTTTAACTGTAAATATTTTTATATTTAAATTATATCAATAGTGTGTCGTAAGGAAACGAGGACGGTTTGTGAAGTGGCGACCATGTGCCCTGACAAAGGCCGTCATGCCCAATGTGAGCCCGGTCCATGCAAAAGCTTGCAGTAAATGGCGGGTACTGTTTGTTGCTGTTAACAAAAAAGTAGATGAATTAAATAAAAATTAATGGACAATATCATTTCTTGTGGGGCCAAAATTGCAAGGAACAAAGAACATATGCAGATTGTTGTTCAGGTAGAAGCTGGTTTGCTTAGGTTAAATCTTTTTACCAGAAAATGGCAAACCATGCCTATTCAGTACATTCACTTGAGAGAGAGCATGGAGGGTAGTCTTAGCATGTTGAAGACAGGTGAGGAAGCAAGACATTGGGAGATATCTTAAATATTGTGATATATCATATACTTTCAATGTTATTTAGCATTATGAGGTATGCAATGTTTCTCATTTTGCAAGGATACAGAGAAAAATGCTCCTTCCTACTACAATAAATACAGAAAAGTGATAATAGGCCTCACCTTGTCGAAGTGACATAAACGCAAACATAAAACTGATGAAAATTAGTGCAAATGCCAAACGGAATGACTGCAAATAAGAAAGAAAACATAAGTTGAAATGATTCATTGGCATTCATCTTTTAAAAGAAAAGGAGGTTTATTAGTTAGAAGAGTACAGCATAAGTTTCGATAGTTCCCCTTTTGGTTGAAGGAGCCATTTCTCTATTCACTGATACTATATAATGCCCTTGAAGCAGATCAATTGCATCCTTTGAAGATAAAAACATGATGAATTAATAAGAAATACCCACAAATGTGCCATAAAACATGAGAATAGATAATTGTAAAGAACAAGAAGGTACCTGCTTATTACCATCAGCAAAATTGTTTAGGTAATACCTAGCAAGTGCATTCCATCCATCCTTTGCTATACCTTGGTAAGTTCTCTTACCAAACCTGAACACCAGAACCAAAATAATGGAATATTGTTATCTGGGTTTCTATTTTCAATTTACAAATTTCTGAGCGAAGATGGTACCGTGTAAAATCTCCCTTGAGTGCAGGAGTACCAGAATATTGAATGCTTATTTCATCTCCATGATTAGCCCACACTGAAGAAATGAAAGAAATAGCACCGGTAAAACAACAACATATAAAATAAAACATTTTTTTTACAAAAAAGAACTCACTGATCTTGTAGCTAGTGTCAAAAGAAGAAAAATCACGAATCTCTTGGTTTTCACCAAGAACACCAATTTTCCTGAGCTGGGCCTCCAACATCTTTCTCCCAATCATACTCTATAGAATTAACCATTCAAGTAATTATCAAACTTTCACTTCCAGAAGTGCAAATGTCATAGAAAGCACTCTAACAAAATTAAACTTTCCATGTAAACCCAACATGTTAGTAGAAAATATGACTGTTTAAACAATAGTTTCGTAGTGTCCTGCAGTATAATGGAGGAAAGAAATTGCACAAGTACCTGAGTGACATTTGTACGGTCCAAGCAGTCAATACAGTTAGTTCTAACAATGCCAGTTTGCTCCACCACTTTCTCTCCTTGTTCATTCAGTAGAAAGTATCTAACAAGAAAGCAAAAAAGAAAATCCTAAGACATATACAAAATTACATTATAAAATAACATGTACAATGTGTGTGCATGTGTGAAAGAGGCAGAGGGAGGGAGAAGAGCAAGAAATGTACCCATGCTTTGAAAGGTAGTCCTTAATTTGATCATAGAGGAGAGAAAGGCGCTCAAAATGCACATGACCACATATCTTGTGGAAGTCAAAATGCAAATATCTGTATGCATGACATATAACATGATAACCTATTCTAAAATAAAATGCAAGATGAATTGAATTACAATAATGGGGAAGCATTGTGAACCTTATGTCATCACTGAGAATAGGATTCATTGAGGTGGCATATCTTTCATGCAAACGCCCCTCACTTCCATGCTGATACAACAAAAAAGGTCAGAAAACAGAAAAAAAAAAGATCAACAAAAATAAATAATGTAACACAACAGAGAAGAGTATTACTTTATTGACAAGATCAACAGACTGGACAGCTCCATATTTTTTATTCAAGTCAAGAAAGTGGCGCTCTACCACGCGAGCCTACCACATAGATAATAGTCAACAAATGAATAGTAAAAAAAAGAGAAATAGGAAACGACAACAACATAGTAAGTATTGTACCGCATCCTCTTGTCTGACTATTTCAAAACTAGGCTTGTACGTCAAATCAACAGTTTGCTCCCAAATGAATGGTATAGAGCCTCTCACCTACAAACAGAAAATCAGGCAGCATTAATTTCATTCAAGCTGGTTTGAATGAACATTCAAACATTCTATGTTCCATGTGCAGTAAATTGATTTGAACTGATTGAGAAAATAATTAATCTAAATTATGAACGAGATTACCAAATAAAAGGAAACAAAGAAAAGATAAAGACAAAATACCTGCACAAAAGAGGCAGCACAACCATTGGCCTCAACTATTTGTTCAGATTCAACAAAATTGGCAGCATATCCTTCCTTATCAGCCCCTCTTCTCCACATCCTTGTACCTTTTTTTTCATAAAGAAGTATGGTCAATTATCAGAGTTATCAAAAGAAGGGCAGAGAGAGGGAGAGATTGGGGAGAGAGGAGAGTTACCTGTCCGGCGAGTACATCTACGTGCAATTATAGTAACATTAACACTTTTGGAACCAATGTTTGCACTGAAATTCTCAAAATCTGATTTTTGGTTAAGGAACTAATAAATAGAAGAAACAAACTCAGACATTGAACACATTAACAACTTTCAACAACAAAAACCAGAAGTGAAAATATTCATAACAATGAGAAACAATGGATACATCCTTGGATGACAGGTATCAGGTATTGGTCCAGCTGAAAAAAGGGGGGAAAAAGTTGATCAGAAGTAACTAAAGTGGTAGCCTAGTCTTTACATAGTTCTAAAGAAGATAAGAAATTGCTACCTTGTTCTCAATGAGTGGTTCCATCAAGTAATTGTTCCAAAGAAACCTTTGCTCTGCCTGCAAATATCAAAATCACATGATGAGATGAAGTTAATCCCCGTTTCATCTCAATGATAATTTTCATTACCCGCAAATAGAGTTCATATAGGGTCAACTCACCTGTCTCCAAAGAGGAAGGCATTTAGATTCATTGCCTAAATCATGCAGCCTCTGTGAGCTGCGATAAACACAAGATATTACGTAATATATAGTCACCATGAGAGAAAATAAAATAAAACAAAGAGAATTTAAAATGAGGAAGAAAGTGAAGAAAAACCCAACCAAAGGGTTATGTTGATTTCATAAGATAAGTATAGGCCTGACAACTTCTGTGAAGCCTTCAGCAAAGCTGTGAACTCTGCCTCCATCTTTTTCTGATATACTCAAAATTTAAGACATTATTAAAATAAAAAAGTTTTCTAAAAAAAAAAAGGGATCAGGTCAGGCATGATTCTGTATACATCAAAATATCATGTATACCTTTGCACAATGATACTAAGCTAATTTGCCAAATCAAAACATGATAGCTATCTAAATTTCTACGCAAGTACCAATATACCTAGTCTTACACTTTATATTGGCATAGAGCTAATACAAAAAAGATACAGTATGACATATTTTAAGTATATAGACAAGGGAAGGTGTGGAGGACATTATATGGTACTTGTTAACGGCATGCATGGTGTACACAAATTGCACTAAGAAAATGAATAGCTTATAAAGAAAACCGCATGCCTGTTCAGAAGAGGAGGTATTAAGAGAATTGTCGCAAGGGAGGAGTTGAAGAGAAGAAATTTTGAAAATAGGATGGCCTAGGTAGGTCCCCACATTTTCTCTCTCTTGTATTACTAAAACATATGACCCTGCAAAGTATTATAATACATAAGATGTGATTTTGCCATTATTGTTTGGTACAGAACTGATCCAATAACTAATATTACTAACTTGCTACAGTTTCTTATTTCTGAAAATAGCCAAAAGATAAAAATTTAAAGCTACATTAAGGGCTGCAAGTTCATTCTTCAAAAACAAACAAAATCCTAGAGATAAAGCAAACACCAATTAATTGATCAAAATTTTATGCATATTTAATACTACAAAGCCTAATACAGGTTTTGTAGAAGATATCAAAGTACCAGTACCAGAATTTGAGGTCAAAATGATTCAGGGCTGGATGATACTGTCTTGAAATTGCAAAAATATAAAATAATAACTAAACAAAAAATAAATAAAATGGAAGTCTTTCCCAATCACCAAGTAGAAATCGCAAAAGTAGCCAACAAATTAATTAACATTACTTATTGGTAGGTTGACAGCCAATTACATAGGCATGGCATTTAGTAGATATGGTGTTGACAAAAAAGTTGCATTATTTTTACCTGTAGATTGGGAATTTATCATATATAGTCTGGGTTGATACTGTTGACAATTCACTCAGCTGGCAGTCTTTAAGCAATTTAGAGTCTGGTTGTTAACAGACTATTGAAATAATACAAAGAAAAACTAGGATTCTCTAGAGGGAAGATGTAATTACCTACTAAGAGTCTAATCATTCCAAGCACACCATACACAGTGCTCACTTTTGCATTTTGTGTGTGTTGCGGCATCTCTCCTGCAGCCAATTTAGATAATTCCTTAAAAAAGTGTGGCACTCAAATTTTCTAAATGACTTACAAAATTGTTTAACAAAATAAGAATGTATAATACTAAGAATATAAACCCCATAAAATGAAGAGGGTCAAGTACAAACTTTACATATATTATTGTATCTGTATTGCTCCAGAATTCCATTATTTCTTCATATCTGATGGGTAATCTATACTTGGGCCTTCAGTTTAATGCCAGAATTCATATGAAACCATTTATAAAAGTGCAAAGCCAGAACATAAGGAAGGAAAAAAAAAGGATACCTATGGTTTCCATGAACCCATCAGCTCGGTTAATTTGAAGAATAGAATCAGTCACACCATCAACTGGCTCAAAAATGTATTTGTCTGGGTATTCCCATAGGCGCAGCCTCAAATGGAGCTTCTGGGGAGATTCTTCCATTCTTCCAAATAAAAATCTGTTAAATTCAAGTTAGGATATAATGGTTACTTCTGCTCAAGGTTAAACTAGATAACCACCTACCATATAAAGTTCAGGTCTTAAGGGAGACATTTGCATTATCATGTAATTGGTCAAGAGTTCTAGTGTGTCAGATTGAGTCAACCGTAACCCCAAGTCTGCAATCAACCCCATCTCGAGACCTCTGGGGCAGATCAGGCTGATTTACCAATAGTTGGAATGATGACATCCATTTTACTGTAAGAGTATCGGTGGTCTCAATTTTGATTTCTGGGAAATTGTAAAAAAGCCTGTCTAACAAAATTAAACAATCATCTAATTTCACCAAAGCTGATGAAATATATTCAAATCTACACATAATTGAGCGCAAAATTATCATATGCCTAACATTTCACTTTTACATAGATACTATCACAGTCAATTAGGTCCCTGTTAAATGGATTGAGACAAAACGAAGAAGTGATCAGTGGGGATTGAGACCAACTCCAACCCCCCCCCCCCCCTTCTCCCTGTACCGTAGCAAGCAACAGTCCATTGATGGTACCGTGGTTTGGAAAATCTATCTGCAGCTCACGATCCGATCATTGGCGATTCCCCAAACCGATTGGCTATAAGCGTTTTGGTTTTGGGAGAAACAACGCTCTGAATCGTTCTGCGTTCTTCGTCGCTACTGATCGATCCGGATTCTCATTTTGCACAATGGAAACCAAAGATTTCACCTGGATCGAACTGGTCGGAACTGATCATAATCAAAGAACAACAAGCGGAGAGGGTGAGGAAGTACCTTTCGATCCTTTTCTTCTCTGCTAAAGAAGTTCAGCTAGATCTCGGGATGAAGAGAGACAGAGATGGATGTGGGGAGAGAGAGAGAGAGAGAGAGAGAGGAGTTAGAGAGGAGGGAAAAGAGGGTGGTTCAATGGGGGAGCATAACTGTCAATCGTCCATTATTAGTTATTGCAAAATATACGGGGCTCTAATTTTGGATTAACACGAGACCACCACAAACCCGATCTGGATCCCCTGCTATTACATTATTCTAGCGGCGTGCTTCACATGGATTAATCTCTGTTCGATTAAAATCGAGCGGTGTATATTTGCTCCCAATTAACAATTTGTTTCTGATTGATCTGTGACGATTTTTTTTTATTTTAACCCAAACTCATTCACTCATTCATTCATTATTTAAATTAAGATAATTCAAAAACATTGTTCACTTTTACTTCATGTTAAACGAAAGGAAATGAATATATCTTATAACATGGGCTTATGCAAAAGCATTGTTCAATGTTTAATTTATACAACACCAAGATATTTTTTTTTGTAACAAATTCACCTTCTTTTAACATAAGATGGGGTAAAAAAAAAAATCTCAAATCACATGAGTGTGAGAATTGAATTTTAAATTCGATAATCTCTCAAACAGAAAACAATGCACTAGCATGGAAGTTTTAACTAGTTTTACAAGATTCTTACGTTTTTTTTCTCTCCTTAATACAGTTGCAGCATTGCTATCAAATTATCAATTAATAATGGTTTTTGAAGTTTCTTTCCTTTATTCTCCATTTAATTTAATTCATTGGACCATTACGATATTCTTCTTTTTTTTTTCTTTTACTTTGCTAAGGTATGTGACCTATTCCTTCCAGAATTAATCCTTATCCTTAATTGTGTACCGTCTCGCTTGTGCTATATATGTGGATCATGGTCTGTATTACTTTGTAAGAGAGAAAAACAAAAAACAAAATGTTTGAGAGATATAATCATTGATATGTAATTGATTCTGATTTTATTATTCATATAAAATGAGTTATTATTGATATTGACGATTTTATTGTGCAACTTATATTTGATAGCATTTTTATTATTCAATTCAAATATCACTAATATGAATAATAACTCACTTAAATTGAATAACAAAAATATTGTACAAATAAATTACATAATAAAATTGTTAATATAAATAATAATTCATTTAATCTTAATAATAAAGTCGATATCAATTATGATATCAGTATATCAGCTCCCAAACAAAAAATAAATAAATAAATAAAACATACACCCCACTTTAATATATTTTAGTAAAAAAGAAACAATTGATTTGAATTTCCTATCTTTAAATTATCTTTATGATAATTCTAACATTTTGTTTATAGCAAATTTGTTTTGTTTTAGCTCTGGAGTAAGCTATCTTTGGTTCTAACTTAAGTTTGATTATATATTGAGACGAGTCGATCTCAAAATGAAAATCAAGTGAGCCACTAAAATAAACATGAGAAATATGAAAGGATAAAAACCTTAGAAAAACAAAGAGATGAGATAGCATTTCCAATAGCGAACTTACATTCACCATGGATTCATACCTTAAGACAGAAATGCCATTTAGATAGAATGATATTTCTAAGATTAAATCACATACATACAATAACTAGGATGGTTACAACCATATACAATTCAACAGATTTAAATGCCAGTGTACCTTGGTTAGATAAGAAAACTTCATCTACAATGAACTGGTCTATTTCCTGCACACAAAAAAGGAAACATTTTCATAATTCTCTTGAAAACTCTGCAAGAAAAATGAAGCTATTTCTGCATATGCAACCAGCAAAATGTGAACTAAAACGAAAATAACAATGGTAGCAAAGAAAACATTTGAATGGTTAGTATGTTGCTGGTCAAGATAGCCATTAGCTAGCTAGGTACCAAATCCCACCAGTGCAAACTAGTTACATCGCTAATCTTTTTGGTCATACTTTTTTGCTTGGTCTCTAATTGCAACTTGGAGCCTTAATGGATATCATACCAGTTGGGATGGTAATCTCCTCTAACTCAGGTCCTTATTAACAAATTAGTTCAAGTTCTAACTGAAAATTCAAAAGTGAACTGATAGCTCCCTGTAACAGTAACCAGCCTGTTACTTTACCACATTGAGAAATCTTTTTCCTACTTTTATGCCAAATTCATTGTTTAGCTTCACACTATTTGAGCCATTATCAATACACATCAAACATGACAAGAAGCCAAAAAACAAGATACTGTTTGTAGGCATCTCATGCATATACACAAAATCTGTGAAGATCTGGTCCAGTAATGCTTAGTATCATACCTAATTTGTCAACAATGGTATGTCTGCATTAATAACGCCATAACTACCGGTTAGATCACTAGCTCCAGGTGCGTTTGCAGATCCGACCCCAACTTTTGAACCTAAAATATTTGAAAAAGATAGCAAAATTAAGTTCCTGAACCAAAAATAGTTATAGATACACCGATGAAGTTTCAATCCATGAGCTTATACGATAAGCACTCACTAGATGAAGGAAATTCAAGCATAAACTAGTTGCTGACACCATATCAACTGAACAATAAGGAGAAAAAAAACATAGAAAGCAAGAAAAATATTTATTAGCAGGACCAACCTTCATCCTCATCCCTTAACCAATCCTGTGCACAAATCAGCCCTTGTACTGTTACTGGGTCCATGGTACTTAAATAATCATTCAGTGTTCTCACATCACCATCAAGCGGTACAATGGAAACAGGTACACCAAGAACATCCCTGGCCATGAGAGACAAGACAGGGTACTTTGCTGAAAATGCCCTCCACCATGCCAAAACATCAAAGGTTGCTTCATCAACCTGCCCCTCTTTATTTCTCAACACAGCTTCTTCCAAATACAAATCCAAATCTGACTTCACTGTCTGACCAGAAGATGTCTCCTCTAAGTACTGATCCAGACCCCGCTTGGCATCAGAAAGTGTGATACGAGAAAAAGTTTTAGAGTGGGCACCGCTAGAATAATCAAGCCCAGAACCTGTAACAGTTCCAGCACGGCCAGTGCCTTTATAAAAAACCGGCTCATTTTTTGATTCGCCGGCTGACTCAGCTGCATACTCATTGTACAACCTTATGAAGCTGGTCTGTATACTATCTATAAGGGCCTTGGACTCGTAAGGATCTTTGTATAAAACCCTAAAAAAGTACTCAACTGACTTGGTCTTGTACCTAGGGTCCAAAATGGAGGCAAATGCCATGACTATTTTGTTCACCTCCCAATACTGCTCAAATTTCTCTAGCATTTGTGTGGCCATGGTTGCGACCACTGTGTAACGGTTGGTACACCATTCTTTGAGTAACAAATGAATTGCGCAAATTTCATTGAAGTACAGGTTTGCAGTAGGGTTTTCTACTGTAGGTAGCTTTTCCATTGTATGGTAAAGCACATCTAGGCACTCGGTCAAGGCTGACACGGCCGGCCAGTCATCAGCTGACACATAAGCACGGTACTCTGGGTCCCACTCGAACAGCCTAGCGAAGGCCTTCTGGTAACGGCACACTGACTCCAGCATAACATACAAAGAAGCCCAATTGTTGTTTGCATTGCTTGAATTTGCATCATGGGCCAAGAAAATAGGTCGAGGTTCAAGTTCAAGGCCTGATTGTTTGGCAGCCTCTTGGAATCGTATGAACCGGACTTGGGACGACTTAACATATCTGATGCTTGCACGGACTCGGTCAGTCAGGTCACGGACCAGTTCTAAGCTCTCTTCTATTATAAGGTTTAATATGTGTGCACAAGACCTCACATGAAACAATTCAAATTTGTTATGGAGCAATCTAAGAAGCTCAGGTCCCACCTCGTCAGAGTATAAACAGTTATCCAATACCACACTCACAATTTTCTTCTCAATCCCCCATTCCTGGCATTTTTCCAATATAGTACTCGTTATCTCAGAACTAGTGCTTGCTGAATCGACCTGAATGAAGTTCAAAATCTTCTTCCTCAGCTTCCATTCATCAGTAATATAATGGCACGTCAGGGATAGGTAGTCAGTCCCAGCCACTGCTGACCGCCACATGTCCGCTGAGAGGCTTACACGGGAAGGGAGGTTAGAGAGGGCGGCACGTAAGCTACACCGGGCTGTGTCATGGATACGCATGCAGTCAGACTGGACAGATTCATGAGTGGGGATCCGAAACCCAGGTTGAAGGTTAGTGACAAATGTGCGAAAGCCCAAGTCATCTACTATAGAGAAACGGTAGCCATGGCGCACAATCATGCGTGCCAGGTCTTGACGACTGGTCTCCTGGTCAAATGGATCATAACCGATAGGGCTGGAGTCAGTGGGAACTGGGCCTGCATTCTGGTCAACTTGCCTCAGGAGGAGACGACGTACCACAAGCTTCCTGCAAGTCATACAAAAGTTAATTTTATAAGGTAAAATGTTCCTTGGGTATGATACAACTATAGTACCCATAAAAAAAAAAATAATTTATATGCTAGCGTGAGCAGTAACAAAGCTCAAATATCAAACTACACCATTCCAACACCAATGATCATAACAGAAACAATAAAAGTATCCAGGCAATTGCGCCCCTAAACTATGTTGACAACATTATGGTATAGTTTGTTAAGAAACAAATATGCTTACAGAACCAACCCGATTGTTATTTGAAATAATAGAAAAACATTGAGCAAAAGCTTAGCGAAAAAGTATGTGATGGCATATGCAAGGAAGAACCCGCTATGTCACCCATATCAGGGAACTTAAATATCACATTTTTTTTATTAAGAGATAACACAAAGATATAAATCAATAAAATAAAACAAAACATATGTCAAAGCAAACCAATCCAAAAACTTTTTACATGGTGAAAGACCCAGTTCCTGACGAAACAAAGACATAGTTTGGCAAAATACTTTTAGACTTTCTAAAATTTTGTGCTATATGTTAATTTATTTCCACTACGTAAGGTAGAGTAAGGCTTAGCAACAGCTAAGAAGTTGGGGGAGTTGTGCATAATTAAGCAAACAACTTAATTGTGCAATAACCTGCGTCTGCCACGGGCGGGCCGGGTCCCAGTAGACAGGCAGATGGCAAGATGGTTTTTCAAATGAGTAGTTCCACTTCTGCTGCTGGCTGTTAGTTGCTTGTGGCAGTGGTGACACACAGCAACACAGGTGCCGTCAGGCAGCCGCTCCTTCGAGAAGTCATTCCAGACTTTTGAACGCAGCCTCCTGGCCCGTGGGTTGTGCGGCACAGCCACTCCAACTATTCCTGTTGCATGGTGCCCTTCTGGAAGTTCTGACATTGGCAAAATTTATTGCTGAAACAGTACCAAGAGTTAATTATTAGTAAATCAGCCAGAATTCTTTGTAATTGATAATGCAAAAATTGGAAGGCACCAAAAGAGCAAATTAATCAAATGACCTTCATTGTGTCACTGCTTTGTTTACTAAAGTAACAATATCAACGGGATTAGTTTATCTAATCATTTACCTAATTATAAGCTCAAATTTTTGCATTTCCAATGGCACACCGGAGGTAAATTGGGTAATAATTCAGCAATGCTGAATTGGTTAATTGGATCAAGATTACTGCACAATTGGTGAATTTACAATATTAAATCATGCCCAGGCAGAATTGCACAATTGAGACTGAAAATTTAGGTTTATTATATTCTAAGTTTTGTCGAGGGGGGAAAAACCAAGAAACATAAGACCACCTACATGGTAAAGTACAATCACACATCCTGTTCTACAAGGGTGAACATGGAATTTACTAAAACACTTAATAATAGTATTATCAGTAGGGTAAATTTAGCTTAAATCAAGTCTTAATTGGACAAATAGAACGAAACAGTGAGCAAGAGCATGAAGAGTAACTATTTTCGCGCCCGGGTGAGGCTAATACTTCATTTAATTAACAATTACAGAATTTGAAGATCCATCTCAGTAACCACATACATTTCCTGGCTTCTCCCTGACAATTTCCTCTGTGGGGGTGCCCTGAATGGTGAATTGGTAACAATGGTACACTATTACTGGAGGAAAAGAGGATGAGATTCTGGATTCTACCAACTCACCGGAGAAAAATCGCCGGGATGGTCCCTGATCGGCCGGATCTCCGGCTATTTTCGCGGCGAACGGTGGCGATGTGGTCGGAGATGAAGAAGCTAGAGAGAAATTAGGTTTTTGGGATCTGAAAGATATTGCACCCGCCAACCCGATCCAATCAACCTCTTTGGTATTATCCGATCCGTGTCTCTATTTCGATCCTGTATTAGATAAAAAAAATGCTGCGTGAGCGTGGCGTACCAACTGTACTTGTTCCATGTCGTCAAAATATGGGGTCTATACTAGTAACACGGTAAATCTTAAAATTATAATAAAGGAAAATGTCTGAGATATAGCATCAGTAATACCGTAATTTATACAGATTTTATTATTCATATAAAATAAATTATTATTTATATTAATGATTATATTATGCAATTTATTTTTGACGATATTTTTATTATTTAATTCAAATATCACTAATATGAATAATAATTCACTTAAATTGAATAACAAATGTACTGTAAAAATAAATTACATAATAAAATCATTAATATGAATAAGAACTCATTTAATCCGAATAACAAAATCGATATCAATTATGATATCAGTATATGAGCTCCCCAAAATAAAATATAAAATATTCTATTTCTCTTTAAGACTAAACATTTTTTTATTTTTTTATTCCATAATTAATTAACAACTTGTTAAAAAGTAAAATTGACCTATTTATCCTTCTTCTACATGGAGGCTTGTCTCTATTGTTGACTGGTAGATTGATTTTTACATCCGTTTATTTAAAAAGTGCAACCATGACATTTTTTTAATTTTAACATTTCTGGTATGATTTTTTCCAAAATAATCCATTCTTTTTTTTTTACTAATTTTCATCTATATGAAGAATATAACGTTCAACAAATAAAAGAAAATTTTCAATCCCAAGAAAGTAAATATGCCAATTCACTTTTTAATAAATCGTTGATCATGGAATAAATGAAGAAAGAGGAATAAAAGAAAGAATGTATAGTTTTAATGAAAAAATAGAATATTTTGAGATTTTGATGGAAATATTGGAAATTAAAATTTTTTTTTTCTTTTTGTAGATACACAAGCAATTAACTCTTGCTTTTTTAAATAGCAATGCATAAAATTTTGTTGACAAATTAGTTAGACAAAGATGGAGATTATGGAGAAAACTTTTGATTTCACAAAAAAGGAAACCAATTTAAAGAAAGAAACTTTCCTCAAGAAAAATAATGACAATTTATAATAATAATAATAATAATAAAGGAAACACTTATTTGAATAGATTTGCTCCCATAATGGATCGAATATTTTGATATAGACTTTCCTTGTTGGAAAGAACGCATTCTTTTTATTACTGTTTGTTTGAAAAAGTAACCAGAAAAAAATAAACAAAGAATAAAGCACACAAAAAAGAAGAAAAAAGCGATTGAAAAAAAAAATGGAGGCCAAGTTCATGTCAGAGGAGAACTCAACCAACTTGAGAGACGAGATGAAGAGAAATAGAGAAAAGGAAAGTTCAAAGATGGTGAAGAACTACTTGATAGAGGAATTGATCTCAATAAAACGGTGCAAATGGGAGATGTATTGCTTGAGAAAAAAAAAATGAGAGATTAGAGGAGATACTTCACTTAAGAAAAATCAAATCTAGGATGAACTTCTTCTTTGAACATGTTACCACACAGCTGTGTGACATTGAGTGCATTTGTTTTGCTACTTATGTTAGTTTAAGTATGTATATATTTTTTTAAGAGAAATCATTTTTACACTTCATATTTTGTATCATTTATCTGTACACCACATGTATTTATACTAAATTATATTTATATTTATAAGTGTTTATAGTTAATATACTAAATTTCATCCCTTTTGTCATTAAGTATAAATATTTTTTGAAAGAAACATAAATGTATTTAGGGTGCAGATAAGAGCTGCGATTAAGGAGTGCAATTATCACTCTTTTTTTAATTAGGTTTTTAATTATGTTTTTTTTTCATCACAAAAAAGAAAAGATAAACGGTTTGTTTTGATAACTTTGATAATGCTTTTTTAAACGATTACAAAAAAGAAACTTTTAAAAGTAAAAGGTATAACATATATTTTCTTTATAGATTAGTTATAAATCAATGTTCATGCAATTTAAATATATATCATAGCATATTACATGAAATACTCTTAAATGTGGATTGTTTTAAATTTTAAGTCCTTCGTTCAATGGTAAAATTTGTATTAAATTTCATTACTTTTCATATATGAAATGTACGTGAATAAAATATAAATCGCAATTTGTCTTTTTTTTTTGTGACAGTCAAAATTTCATTTACTGACGCCCATAAATCTCCAATTTAAGTTCTATTTATTATTATTATTATTATAACCTTACCTTTTCCATTAACCAATTAAGGAAGCCTTAATTTTTATTTCCTACTTTCTTTCTCTTGTACTCATTAATTTAATCTTTTGCAGCGTTGCTATCTGCACTTCAGGGTCATTTTGCTGGTAACTGATATATAGAGTTGAATTATGTAAAAGGAAGATAAACTTCATTTGTACTATTTTAGTGTCTTCTCTTTAATTCAAGCATTTTTTTTTGTGTTTTTCATGATAAGTGTATTAATTAATTACCTAACTATTAACCTATCATAACATCATCCATTTTTGTGCTTTTCATGACCTATTACCTAAGTAATAATTCATTGGCAATATGGACTCCATAATAGCTTTGCTCTTGAAATAAAGTTAGTGACATGTGAGTTGTCATGACATTTTGAAGGAAACTAGACGTGGAGTGTGTTCTTTTTTCCTTTTTTTTGTTCCTTTTTTTGGGGAAAAATAGGGGTAAAAAGTGAAGCTGATACAAAAGTTTTGAAAAGGTGAAGAAAAGGAAGAAAGAAAAAGTAAAAATAAAAAATAAAATTGCCATCAATATAGAACATAGCAACAGCCACCTAATTACTGTGTATTTTTCCTTTCTTTGTGGCACTCCTTCAATGAGTTCCAATATAAATCTGATAAAATTAATAATGTCAAACACATGATGTGGTGTGTAATTCATATAAAATAATTCGGTTGGCCTCAATTTGAACTCAGTTATGCATTGATTAAGCCTCAATTCAACAAAACTCTAAATTCTAATCACAGTGGATTCTGATACCAGTATGTAATATCCAACCAGAATGTTTAATTATTGGCTGCATCCTGTTAGCATGACACAAACGTGCGCAGAGCTGTGCAAACAGACTCAAGCTCAAATAAAACATTGACAATAATTGACATCACATGTACAGTAAATTTATTTACACCAATTTAGAGATTAGAATAAACTGGAAAATTTCATTAAGTTGGCACAAACAAGCAAAAAGCAAAATTATAGTCAAGAAACCAATACTTGGAAAATCTTCATATGTAAAATATACCTTTGCCAACAAAGACACATCCAAATTAGCAAAGTATCACCTGATATTCAAGCATCTTACAGAACTCTTACATGCAAATATACATTTAATTCAGTGCGCACATAATTTAAGCCATAGAAAAGATTAAAGATACAATATTGTATACCGTGCCGGCCCCATAATACATTTTTACTTGACCACAAATCTCAGTTGGAAGGCACAAAAACATTTTAATTTATGATATTTACGGATACAGTATAAAAGAAATTTGAGAAGCATGTGAATAGTAAAAAAATGATGTAATTTTACATAAAAAATGTTGTCACATAGCTTGAATTTATTTCTAAAAATTTAAATCCGGGAAGTAACGCATCTCATTGTAAATTTTAGATTTGACATCTACTAATTAAAAAGTTCTGTGTTGAATTCTTTGTTTCTTTACTTAAAAATCATTAAGAATATGATGAATAAATTAAGAAAGTAGCTCATGTAGAAAGAGCGAGCATCATAATTAAAAAACCTACTATTTGGGGAGGAAAATAATTAAATGCTATGAAGGGGCAATGTTTGTCTATCTACTAAAAAAAAATTGAATAGTGTTGTGTCAATAACAAATTTTGTTGTATTACTATCAGCAGCCCTAAACATAAAAGTTTACTAATAAATTAACTAAAAGATAATAAAATAGATTTGGTAGGTTTGCAAGAAATTAAAACAAAAGGCTTTAAAGATAGAACTTAATTTATCCTCGTTTAGTCCTTATCTAAATGGATTCTAAAGCCATCTGAGGGTAAAGATTTCAAGTGGCATATTAGTTGACAGTGATGAAAATATTTTTCAAGTATTAGATTTTTTGATATTAGATTTCTTAGTTAATGTTCATCTAAAAAATAAGACTGAGAATTTTTATTGGCATTTGACCATTGTTTATGGCCCTACTCAATCTAGATTAAGAACTTTATTCTTTAAAGAATTATTCTATATTCACTCTTTTTCAACCCGTTTGGCAAATGAAGTAGATGTGATTTAAGTGTTTTAAGACGTTTTAATACATCAAACGGAGATGATTTAAAAGTGAAGTAAATTAAATCACCTATAAAAATATAATAAAGTTAAATCACAAAATTTCATAGCTTTTAACATCTTTTACCCTCACTATTTTATCTACTTACTTTACTACTATCAAACATTAATGTTTTAATTTAACACTTACTCCACTTTAATTTTACTCCACTTGCCAAACAGAGGGTTTAGGAATTAAGGCATGGTTAATTTGTGGTGATTTTAATATGTTTAGGAAAAGAAGTGAAAAAAAGGAATTAGTTATGATTATACTGTCAGTAATAGATTTAATAGTTTCATATCTGATTTGAATTTAGTTGAATTTCCTTTGTCAGATAAAAGATTTATTTGGGCCAAGTCAATTACTTCTGATTCTTATGCTCTTTTAGATAGATTTCTAAATTCTTTACAATGTCTCATTATTCTTGCTAGTATAGTAAAAATAATTATCAAGAATTCAATATGATCATACTTGTTTTATAAATTTTTTTTTGGTACACAACCTTTGAGATTTGAAAAAAAAAAATTGATTACAACAAGAAGGTTAAGTTGTACTTTTTACTATTGGTGGCATGAATACCATATCGTTTATACTATTTGTTGAACTTCTGATTATTTGTTTTTGAATGTATTGAGTAATTAATATATGCTATCTGGAAATCTTTTACATTTTCACCAAGCAAGACTATAAATCAGAAGGAGATATAGCTGAAAATTGTGTACTGATCAATGATGGTACCAGGAACATTTCATTTTCCTATTGTATCAATTTATTGAAAGTAAGCGATCTCTAGTTTTTCCTTTCTTTTTAATTAGTTCATTATATATTTTCTCTTTACAAACAATGTTTGATTTTCAAATAGGTTTAACAAAATAACAATACAGAGATCAGCAAGAAATAGTTAATTTGTTTTATTTGCGTCAACTCATTTTGCATTGGAAAAAAGGCAAAGCTATGCATATTTTTATCTCAATATATATTCTCAGTATCTTATTATGTTATTCATCGTTTGCTATTTTCTTGTGCAGAATGAACTAGCTCATGGTATGGCTGTGCATCGACATCTCTCAATTAGTGAATTTAATAGCATCTTAATTCTTAATTAATTATTAGTGTATTAAAAGATGAAAAATATTAGGTTTCCTCTACATTTCGTCATATAGTGGTGTTGCAGGAATGGTGGGGAGTTGATTTTGAGATAAAAAATCATGCTATACATCCATATTTCTCAACTCAGTCAAGGTTATAGAGCACTTATCCCTGAGTATGTTTTACATTTCTTCAACTTTAACTTATCATTTTTTTAGTATTTCTGAGGAGAAACTTTTATGTTATATCCCTGTATTAGTTATGACATCCAACTTCTATCAAAATTTGCCTTTTATGAACCAAAGTTTTCAAATTAGGTTAGAAAAGGAGAATTAAAACAAACTTTCCTAATAAAAACGGGGTGTGTACTGGTGTAATTCTGTTATCATTACATTGACATTTGAGTATTGCCACCTCCTTCAGACAACATATATAGCTCAGCAACTAAGTGCAAATCTAATTGTATTGTGATCTCGGCCATTTTAATTTCATTTCTTACATGGTTTTGACATTTGAATTAGCTTGTACTGTGGAGAGGTGGGATTGGATGTGGCAGAGGCACAACATCTAATGGAAGGTCTCGACTGACAGGATGCTGTTAAAGGCATTCGGAGCTTCAGTTAACTGGCTTAAGGCTAATGGCTCCTCCAAGGTAATTTCTTTTCCCTTTTTTTCCACATAATTTGGAAGTTAAATAAATATGGGAGCATATACGCAGATACGATACCGTCGTCGATACAAATTTTGTTATATACATTAATAAATTATTATGTATATTAATGACTTTATTATACAAATTCATTTTATACAATACTATTTTTATATAACTTACATGAGTTATTATACATATTAATGATTTTATTATGTAAATTTATTTTATGCAGTACTGTTATTATACAATTTGAATGAGTTATTATGTATATTAATGATATTTAAGCTAAATAATAAAAATATTGTACATAACAAAATCATTAACACACATAATAACTCATTTAATATGTATAACAAAGTCTATTTTGATGAAAGATATCAATAATGCATAATAATTCTAGAATTTGCAGTTTCATTTCTGTAGTCAACTATGGCTACTGGGGCAAGATGCATTGGTTACTTCATTATTTCACCTAGTTTCCAATTTAGGCCATTTGTAGCGTATTTTCTCATGTAAAGCACTCTGGCATGGCACATACGTTCCATTCCTATAAAAAGTTTAATCCAAGAACAGTACATATTTATTACTATTTTGATAGACTTAGTACTGTGATGCGCAAGCAAAAATTGGAAAAAAAAATAGATAAAATTTAGAAAATTGTGCTTAATTTGAGAGATATTTAAAAAAGAAATATTATATTTTTTTCATTCCCTTCTTTTTACTCAAAATAAGTTAGATCCAATTAAAATTAAGTCAGCTCTATAATTAGTTCTGCAACCAATTAATTTTCCTCTTAATATAAAAACACCTCAAACCCAATTCAATTTTTCTCAAAGCCTCTTCAGTCCTTGGTTAATTTACTACATTTTTTTCTTCTTTCTTGGGTTAATTAAGATGGTGACACCAGAAGTAATGAAGGTAAATGAGTTCATAGATGAGTTAAGGGAAATAATAGAGATTTTTGAGAGGCAAAGGGAGAAAATGCAATGGATTTCACTGAGAGAACAAACTCAAAAACTCAAGCAAACAGTCGAGGAAATTCAGGATTTGAGAAAGAGATCAGAGGAGGCAATTCAACAAACACCGAAGGAAATTGAGTTGAAAAAGATCAGATCAGAGACCAAAAAAAATGTCATTGAATTACCATTATTTGAGGATTTTCTTTTTACCCAGACAATGCTGACTGGGATAATGGTTGGATTTGTGATTGGCTGTTGTATTACTCTTCGGTAATATGTGAGGTAAACAAAACAAATTAAGCCAAATTGAATTCTGATTCTAGTAGAATTCCTTGAACAATTTATGTATTGAATTGAATTGCTATTGCAAGTTTCCATCGTTTAATGGTTGATTCATCTGTCAAATTATCCACACAAAAAATATATGTACTTTAAAATTTGGATGCAATGACCAATAAAATAAACTTCTGGGGATTGATTGGGATATATATATTTTTCACATTCATCTGGTAATTAAAGGTGTTTCAAAATGTTTTCTCATGTTTAGTATGTCTTTTAATTAAGTTAACATGCATGCACATATATATTAACATTTTCTTGGTTTTTATTTTTTTATTTTTGTTTTGTGGATCATTTACAGGAAGGAAGTTTCAAAAAATTGCAAGCTAATAATCCTGCCGTTCTCTACTAGTTTCATTTTCTGTTTTCTTTTTTTTAAATTAAAAAAAGGCTACTGAATCTATTTAATATATGTCTGAGTCAGAGTATGCAATATGTTTATTTTATGTACTTTTTTTATTTGTTCTAGTAAGCGAAAAAAAATATAACTCTGCATAATTTATGAAATAGAGTAATTTTCTGCACTCAATTGGTGATTTTATTATACCTGGTTTAATTTAATTGAAGAAAATTCCTTAAACTCATTCACGATCTACATGACTACATCTCCTTGTATTTTCTTGAATAAAAGTTGAATGTTCTTGCATGCATGTAGCTTTAGAAGGAATGATTTGTTCAACCAATTAGTGCCAATAGCAAGACTACATCTCCTTGCATGTTATTAAATAAAAAAAATTTAACTTAAATTTTTCTATAATCATTTAAAAAAGAAAAATTAATAAACACCTACTATATTAACTATAAACACTTATAAATTTAAATATAAATAAATTATTTGTTTAATATAAATATATTTAATGTGTAAATAAAAAATATAAAACGTGAGTAAGAATAATTTCTCTTGTTGAATTGTGGCCGTCTTTTGTACACGTAACACATTATACAACACAATGTAGTGATGTATAGTCACGTATAGTCACATAAAATCGCCACAAAGAATCAGAATTGTCCGCAGCCACACCTTGGCTGTGGCCTGGGAAGCTGGAGGAACTGCGAGGACTCCAAATCACAATCGGACGGTCAGAACTCGTTCAAACTCATCCCATCAGACTCACCTTCTCAATCCAACGGTCCAGCTTAAGCATCAGACCGTACAGCGCTGGAAGCCCCTTTTACCTCACACAAACAGAAATGAGAAGAAAACAGAAATGAAGGACCAGTAACCAACCAGTTTTATTGCGAATCCAGCTCCAACCACCACCACCTTTGAAGAAGAGGGAAGACCATGGCGACTCCGGCGGTGGCGGAGGGGGTATCATCTGTGGCTGCTACGGCGCTGAGATCGGTGCTCAGACGAGCGCATCAGGCGGCGGAGAGGTCGGGACGGCGACCGGAGGCGGTGCGAGTGGTGGCGGTAGGTAAAACGAAGCCCGTGTCGCTCATACGCCAGCTGTACGACGCTGGACACAGATGCTTCGGCGAGAACTATGTGCAAGAGATCGTCGAGAAGGCCCCTCAGGTAAGGTATTCTCTATTCTATGAATCTCAACGATTGTAATTGGACACTGTTTATCGCTATTTGTTGTTGATTTCTAGAAGGAAATTTGCAATTTCTTCAAAAGGCCTTCATCTTTGTTTCTTTCAGCCTCGTCTGATAAGATCATTATAGTAAACCGTTTGCACGAATTCATTGAGATCAGTTCATTATTGGAAACACACAGGTTTCCAATTTTTGCAAGAATATTGGATCGCTTCAGTAGAGATGATCAATTATTTAATTATGTATTTTTTTGTTGTTGCAGCTTCCTTCGGATATAGAGTGGCATTTTATTGGTCATCTGCAAAGCAACAAAGCCAAACCACTATTAGGTATTCTGTTTTATCAACACAATTTCCAATTCGGAAGCGGATATATGGATACCATCATTGATACTGTCATCGATACCGACTTAGTTATTCATATTAAATTAGTTATTATTCGTGTTAGCCATTTTATTATGCAATTTATTTGTACAGTATTTTTTTATTATTTAACTTAAGTGAGTTATTGTTCAGATTAGTGGTATTTGAGTTGAATAATAAAGTACTGTATAAAATAAGTTGCATAATAAAGTCATTAACATGAATGATAACTCAATTTATATGAATAATAAAGTTCGGTATCGATAACAGTACCAATAATCATATCTCCCAAACATTTTCCTTTCCAGTTTTTGGGCTCACTTATACTGAAATTTCTGACCACATTGGTTAAATTCCTCTTGTGCAGCTTCTGTGCCGAACCTTGATATGGTTGAGAGTGTTGATAATGAGAAGGTAATCAACATAATTACATAACCACCACAGTTCTAATTTGAGGTCCATTTGTAGTTTGCACATTGTGTGCGTAACTGTTGTCACATTTTTGTTTCAGATTGCAAACCATTTGAATAAGGCAGTTGCTGGCTTGGGACGCAAACCGTTAAAAATTTTAGTTCAAGTAAACACTAGTGGAGAAGAATGTGAGTTTAAATCTAATTTAACGATTACATTTTGAAAACATTTGGAGTAATCTTTATGGTAAGAAGCATGTTTATAAAGCTGCCTTTTTTTTCAGCAAAATCGGGTATAGATCCATCAAATTGTGTTGAGCTGGTGAAGCATGTGAGAGAGGCATGTCCTTACCTAATTTTCTCGGGACTGATGACAATTGGCATGCGTGATTACACATCAAAACCGGAAAATTTCCAAGTAAGATAATCAACTTGAAAATATAAACTTTTGGCAATTATGGCAATCTACAAAACTCTTGATTAGTTATCTATTCTAAGGCTATAAGACAGGGCCACTATTGGTATAAATGTCAACATATATTACTGGTTTTATACTAGAACATTAAAGCAAATAACAAAGAACCAGAAAAAAGAAGAAAAAACAGTGTAAACAAAAAAAAATAAATAAAGAAGCAGACAGATATTGGATGCAAGGAGCACTCAGGTGCTAAAGCTTAGTAAGCATGCTAGGAATTTCCTTTCCTAATATCAGCTATAACTTGAAATCATATTTGTTAAAAAAAAAATGAGATTTGCATATTTGCAGTATTGTTTTGACTTGTGTTTGTTTTTGTGCAGACATTGTCAAAATGTAGAGATGAAGTGTGTGATGTGTTGGGAGCGCCTAAGGAGCAATTTGAGCTCTCCATAGGCATGTCCGGTGACTTCGAGCAAGCAGTATGTGAACATATATTAAATTGAACTAAACCAAATTGGATCCCGCTGTCTTCTTCTATTTGAATCTCAATTTAGAATTTTGGACATAAAAAAGAGGTTATATGTATAAAATGGTTACTTCAGCATTAAACTTATTTCTTAGCTTCACCTCATCTAAACAATTTAATACATATAGGAGAAAATGTTCTTGGCTAAATGAAAAATTATGATTAAAGGGTATCTCTTCAAACTGGTGGCATCTAAATATGCCAATAATTAGTCAATTATTTTTTTAATCCAGTAGATTCAAGTTCTTTTATTTGCTTGTTTAGCATCTCCATTTCTAAGCTGAAATGTTGTGAGGTCAACTTTTCATGTTAATTCTATGTCTATCATAAGACCATTATTTGCAATCTAACCAAAACTTTCTCCTTTATTTTCACAGATTGAGATGGGAAGCACAAATGTAAGAATTGGTTCCACCATATTTGGTCCAAGGGAGTACCCCAACAGGAAACAGCCACAATAATTTTACCTTTGATGTAATCCCCAGAAAAATATGTACTTTCTACAACTGTGTTGCATATAATGTATTTTGCTAATTGATTAAGCTTATTATCACCCTTGTGTAAATTTACCGTCTAGCCCCCACATGATAATTTTCTGACTAATGATTTTGATTTCTTCTTATTTGTAGCTGTGCATATAATGTTGCTTATTTATTGTGAACAAGTGGTCCCCTCAAAGAGGATTTTCTTTGAAAAATTTTGGTTGCTAAACTTGCATTGGATCTGTATTAATGTGTCATTAAACTTATAGATATTTTAGTTTGCTAACAGCGAAAATTGTAACTGCAACTATTTCATTTTTCAGTAACAGTGTACTAACATTTTTGTAATTTAAATACATGAGCAACAAGTATAACATGTATAATATCGCTAGGAGTAATTCAAGAGTACAGCTATTATAGGATTTTTCTATCCAGTTTATTTGATAAAACCAAAACCAAGCTAAGGTTCCATCTTAATTGATTGGAGAAATATAAGATGTAAATCAGTTCGGAGGAAGGTCAGTCCGGGCAAGCTGAACTGGGGGAGGAGAACTTGCCCCAAGAATCCTCGGGCAGCAGCAGATTTGATTGCAAACACCTGCAAATAGTTGAATTGCACAATTCATGTGATTATACATTCGTTCATTTGCAACTTTTAATGGTTTGATGGTATCATTTTTCTAGATAAAATACTACATAATTTAAACAAAAAAAAATGGTACTTCGATTCGCTAACAAAAAACAAAGATTTAACTAACAAAGGAAATTCCTTGGTTATTATTATCAACAAAGAAAAAACAAAGACAGATATATATATATATATATATATTTTGCACAATTTTTAAAATAAGATTAAAAAAAACAGTACCTAAGGAAGGGAATTCCTTGGTAGATGGGTTGAGCCTTGCTAGCACAACATGTGAGCCATCATGAGCAGCAATGGCTACAAATATGATTAGTGTGATGGTGAAGAGCTGCATTCTAGCCATTTCCTTAATTTAACTAAATGAAATTGTTTGCCTAAGTACAATAAATCTCCAAGGGGAGTACGCTTTTATATTGGGAGGAATGGTAGTAGCCCTTTATATAGAGAGAAGCAATAAATCTATCGAAGATCTGAATGCAATTATGAGCTCAAACCATCGCCAACAATTGTGTGAGGAAATAGTTGACTGGACCCCGGCGGCTATTGAGGTGGAAAAATGAGACTGATTGCTTCCAAATGAATTTAATTTTTAATCTGAAAACCAATCTGTGTTATAAATCAAAAGAATAAAATCTAAAATGGGAAACATATTCTGCTTTTCCCAATGGAGAGTAACAGAAAAGTTCAATTCTTTTTTAGAGAACATATCATCGGCTGTAACTCTCCCACACTCTAATTTCAACATCTCCAAAAGTTTATACTGCTCCTGGAGCCATCATCTTTTTTATCTTTTGATAAAAGTGGCAGGTTCATTAACAAAATAGATAACTGATACAACTGTTTAACTACAAAAGCTTAAAATTTAACATCCCACTACCCACCCCATTTATATTACACACGCTTGACAACTGCTTCAACTACAAAAAAAGCATAAAACTTAAAACCACCAGTAAGCTACCCCTACTTATACTACACACCCTTGGGACCAGTCAGTACCATTTCAGTTATAGAATCCTTTTTCCTATTTCTAACAATCATAAAACCACATCCATTCAATCACAAAATACAGCAAAATCATATCTGCCCATGAAAAGAGGAATTTAAAATCATGTCAAGAGGGATGAAGAGGGAATTACAATGTCGATCTCATCTAATGTTGGCCGGTCATATAAAGCCAGGCCATGCTCGTTTGCCAGGTGCAAGAGACAAATGAAAAATAGATGTGGAGAAATGTCCTTGGGGGATTCGTTTGGGAATTGATGCAAAATTCCAGATAGGGTCACTGTTGCATTATTTTCCTCTTCTTCTTCATTTTCCTCTTCCTCTTTATTTTCTTTATTTTCCTCTTCCTTTTTCTGTCAAGATAACCGGAGATATTGTCATACAACAAAAATAAATAGAAAAAGAAATATTTCATATAGGCAACCTTAAATATCAGTCTTATGGCATCTTAAAACAATTAAAAAACATCACTTATTGCCCTCATTAACTGATTTCTTTCAAAGTTCCCAAAATACCTCACTTTTTTTGTCATTTGTATGTGCAAATGGGTTAAAGAAAGGCATGGGCAATAATTTATAAGGGTAGACATGTCATTTTGTAGGGGAAGTGCTCATTAGTTTATAGTAACTCACAGTTTCAACATCTTCCACAGACTCTTGTATGTGGCCCCATAACATGTCCTTGAGGGCATGCACATCCACTTGCTTTGACACCTTGTCGTACTTCACGTCTATCTTGTTGACCTACATCATACATATACATTGTACAAGGTAGTGAGAAATATACTAACAAATGTAATAAGAAAATGCTGGTCCTAAGGACAACAGGTTCATATCTTCCATGGGATTGTACCTAGACCATATCTGACTAATAAGGCTACCATTTTGTACCTAATTCATCTCAACTTGAGTGACCAAGCTGGATAAGTCAGGTCCCTACCAAGTTTCCTGTTAATTCATTAGCATTATAATCCCCATAATTATTGTCATTATACATTACACATGTTTGACAAAATTCATTAGCCTCCTAATTGTTCTTGAAACTAAACAAAAGCAGAAAATATCTCTCAGTCTTGCATAAATCACAAATGCAAATTGCTGATACAAATTCCAATGTGATCCAACCAGTTCTCGACCTGAGCAGTTGACACCAGCTGAAATTGGCCCTTCAACACTAAATTAAATTATAAAGAAGCTGAACAAATGAAAAAAAAAACAAAAGAAAACCTGGCGAGGTTTACGAAGAAGGGACCCAGCCTCATCCACGTTATAATTATTTCCAAAGTCATGTCCATTATCACTCATGACATCATCATGATCCCAGGATGATGGTGGTGATTCAAAGTCATCATAATTGTCATCTTCTCTCTGTCCGCCTGTTTTAAAATTTCGAATCAATTCCAACAAAATGAATCCTAAAAAGGCAGCAACCCTCTTTGTACAGAATACAGATCACCCAGAATCAACACCACTTCAATAAAATTTAAGATCTAATTTCTTCAACCCCAACCTTTTGGCATTTTGCATTCTCAGCTTGCTTGGTTTATAATTTACAGTGCTTTCGGCCTCAATTCCAGTATGGAGTGTTATCCATACTCAGCATCAATATTTACATTAGCTAAATAATATGTTCAACATAAAAATAGGAAGAAAAAAACCCCAACTCACCGGATGATTTCCTTCCTTTCCTCCCAAGGCACTAAAATAAATTACAACAAAATTTGTCAAATTAAAGAAGATCACATACAAAGCCAGATAATTAAGAGGTTTTAGATGCAAAAGAATGAACCTCTGGAATTCCCAAAATAAGATATTACCATTGTATCAGGCAGTAAAAATAGCTTGACAAGACTGTCAGGCCGGTAATGGCAATCTTCTGGAAGCATGTTACTACAAGCAGCTCTACTGGCTGGGAGCAGCAGCGACTTTGGGTTCTTTGGTGGTGCAAATAAAGAAGCCACAACATGTTTGTCAACAGATTTTGTAAAATCTATATCCGGTAGACCTCTTTTGCTCTTGGACCTTTTTGGTGCTGTTTCAGGGTTGCCGGCCAAATCTGCATTAGACACTGGTCCTGAATTGGGTATTATGGTCCTTGTCAACAATCACTATACATAAACATAATAAAAAAATTGGATGTGACAGAAAGAAGAAAGATTGTTTGCTACCTTTGATTTTGCGAAACTTCCAATGGTCAGGGCCTGCCCAGGCATTGTTCTTTGAAGAAAAACCTAAACTTACTGATAAAAAATCAGTAATTCTTTCTAACTTTTCATCATCATGCATATCCTGATGCATGCACTCGCCGTCTCCCTACAATTGACGACACCTCCACTAAGTTGCTGTACAGTTTTTCTGATCTTAAAACAACAGAAAAATAAAACAAAAAAAAGGAAAAATGAAAGAGACAGTGTACCTCTTGATAGCATGTAGAATCAGCGCTAGAAGGAAATGTGCTCTCATCAACCACACTCTCTCTATCATCATCATAGTTAAAATTATCATTTCCATTATCATAATCCCAAGAGGGCCCACACTCGGCAAATCCATCTCCACTGACACCTGACCCCATATCTGTATTACTAGCATCTCCATCTATAGACTCCTCTGTGAAAACTGGGGCTTGATCCAATGGAGAGACATCCTCAGAGGGTGGCCTTTGGTTTTCCTCATCAAACTGTTCAATAATAAGCCTCAGTGTAGGAGATATCTCTTTTGCATTAGGCATGTGAAGCATCATGTTCTCAATTGATTCTGTGCAAACATAATAGTGAGATTTGAAGCCTGATGCAAGGATTAAGCTTTGGAAGAAATTTCGAAGATTAAATGAAATGCATTACACTTATTGAACCAGTAATGTTAACCAAAGGTGAGCACTTGTCTTTTTTTTTCCTTTCAACTTATTTGAGTTAGCTTGGAGTTTTCTAATCAAATAGTTTTAACGAAAAAGCAAACCTGGTAAAGTTACCAATGAAAAAGCATAAGCAACATTACCTCAACTGTATCATCTAGAAGAAAGATATTACCTTAATAATGGTATGCTATATTGAAAAGCATATGTTCACATAGGACAATTTCTATGAAAAATGGTGAACATATATGAATGGTAGGGGTCAAATTTAATTAAATTTGTTCTGGTGATCAAAATCATAAAAAAGTAAAAGGACAAATTAAGGGGGTGGACAAACCTTTGGCAAAAGATAGATCAATTGTTGCATTCTTGCAATTTGGTGTTTCAGTTAACCCGCACTTCTCAGGTACTTCAAACGAATCAAAGAGCACACGACACCCACCGTATACCCCCAAATTGTACAAGAGGAGACCCTTAGCACCGCCTTCATCAAACTGAGCAGTTGTCTGGTGGTATAGTGGGTCCACCGTGAATGCAACTAGGGTTACAGATTAAACAAATAATAATTAAAATGATAGTAGATTAGTAAAAAGAGCATATAGTTAACATCTTCAGAGAATAATACATTATTATTCAAATAACCTCAAAAGGTGTTCATCAGATATCATTTTTCTGTTGTTGGTATCCACTCATACTAATGTGCATTGGTACCAGTGTACCATAAGAAGTCATGATGTTCAATTAAATTTATAAGCAAATACAAAAGAATGAGGTTAATGTACCATCAAATTTCTTCACATTGAGGGCCTCAAATGAAGACTCCAGAGTTGATACAGGAGATACCTGATTTGATATGGAATACATTATGCAACTAGTTTGCAGATACACAAAATATATAACACAATTGTTTGCTTCTGATTACTGAGACCTGACTGCACAAATGAGCACAGACTTAACCAAGTCAAACTGAGGTTAACTTAGTCCTAGCCGAGCTGAGAGTTTCCTGAGGCAAAATTGGATTACATAGGATTCTAATCGCAAGATTGTAGACTTTTTGGGAATTTGCTAGCAGCTAGTTTGGGAAATTAAAAAGTTGAATTACGCTTAAGAGAAACTTAAAATGTTCAGAGTACATTTATCTATATGTGGTCACCTTCCTTTCGGTCTCCTTCTTTGAGCGACCCTCTTCGCCAGCTGTGTGAGCATTATCCTCATTTGCTTCCAGAACTCCTACTATAAATCTCGATTGGTAAATACCGTCAAAGAAAAAACATATTCATGAAATACGGCCAAAGTGAAACATCATGACAGATTCAAATCTAAAGTTTGTAGTGTTGGATCTTCTCTGGGGCATAATTTGGTTTTACTCTTTTTCAATAACAAAGGGTTGATCAAATTTCAATATGACCTCTTTGGTCAAAACCTGAAGTTCTTATTTGTTCTTTATTATGTTAATTATTCTTTACTTTTTTAACTTCAATTTAATAGTGCGATGGTCCAAGGTAAAAGTCTAACCTTCTTCATCATCTCTGCCAGCACGATTGATGCCACCAAGCACCTTATAGGCCTCAGCATGAACTGAATCAACTCTTAATGAATATATCTTCACGCCTGCCTCTAGCGTACAGCTTGCCTTCACATTAAATACACATTTAATCAATGCATTCCATCTTGGGTCTCCATATCTTACAATTCACAGTCCAAGGGGCAGTAGAAACCAATAAAAGATATAAAATGACTTCTTAGCACATGCCTGAGTTGGCACTGACATTATAAAGGTCCATTTAGAACTAAGCCAACACAGTGACATCACCAATTAATTGAGACCTATCTTGAAGTTCTTGAAAGTAAGACCCAGCAATTAGATGAGTGACAAGGAACAACTTATTGCATAAATATCAACTATTTTGCCCCTATTTACAACACAGTTTTACCATAAAATCAAATTTTAAGAAAAAATGGAAAAAAGAGACATTATATTTTGGGTTCCTCTTTAGTTGTACTGGTTAGAAAGCAATTCAATTGAGTAAGAAGAAGAAGCCAATAGAAACTCTTTCCTATTAACTATTAACTTAAATTTCAACCGTCTTCTGTTATTTGTATACATCACATGAATGTCAAGTCCCAGTTCCACATATAGAAATGTCGGAATCCCTTTGAAAAAATGATATAAAAGATCACTTTGCAGTTTGCAAGAAAGTTCAAAGTGAGGAAAGGGGAGAGATTACCTTCTGAAAGTTGGTTTCAGTATCTTCCTCTTCATCTACTTTGATAACCTCACTTAAGTGGTCGATCAGACCTAGTTCCCACGTATTCTTTTGGTTAATTTTCTGTATAGCAAAGAGAGAGAGTAAGAAATCCAAACCAGAAAATAAACAATACATAACAGACAGGGATGAAAAGACTGTACAAACATTATCTGAGAAAAGCTTCATGCACCCATGATACAACTCTCGCGCCTCATCCCGGTTCATTGTATGGTTGCTTTGTTAATTTCACTATTTTATGAATTCATAACTATGTATTTTGAGGGAAAACCAAGGAAATTGGGGTTAATTGAGGTTCCTTCTCTTTGGCAAAGCTGGGGAGTCGTTTGTAGCAGCAAAATTTCCAACCTTTTGGGATGAGAAAGGTGCAAATTTCTAACTTTTTTAGGATATTTTAGCACAAGCGAAAAGTCTAGTTGAGGCGATGCGATTTTCTTTTTTTTGTTTTTTTTGCCAAGAAGCCCAAATAAAAAATGAAATAGAAGAATAATCAAAACAAAAAGGAGGAAAGAGTGTCCATTTTTCTAAAATAACCCTTGAAACGACGCAATTTGCACAGGTAGCCCTGGGCACCAAATAATGATCCCAAGACAATTTCAAAAAAAAGAAGGAATAAACACGCATATATTTAAGTACGATATAGTATTTAAGAAATATACACGCAAATAAATTAAGAACAACAATTTGCAATAAAAAGAATTGTAGGGGAGGATTTAGCAAAAAAAAAAAAGGGAAAATGCGCAGGACACTCATGGAAAGGTATTTTTCAGAGAAAATCGAGGCGCAAAATATTCGAATTTAAAAGAAAATAAAATCAAGAGAAGAAGGAGAGAGATGGAGAGATGGAGAGATTTCAGATTGTACTGACATTCTCTGAAGCTAATCGGATGCAGTTCTGATACAAATCCAAGATCTGGTCTCTATCCATCACATCCGACTTCACATTCCCTTCTCCAGTGGTCTGATAAGCAGCCGCGGCGGCTTGCGCGTACAGGAGAGAGAGGGAAGAGCGGCGCCGGCGCGCGGCTGCTCTTGCCTGAGCACGCTCAAGTTCGTCGTCGTTCGATCCGAGCGGGGCTAGTCGATCGAACTCCTGGTGGTGCGCTGATCGAGGGTTTTGCGAAGCAGCTTCTTCAACTTCTCCCATGGCGGAGAGGGAGAGGAGAATCCGATAGGAGAGAAAAAAGAGGTTTTAAACTTTTCTCGATTTTCCCTCCCTTTGTTTAGGTATTGATTTTTGAAAATTGAAATCGCATTATATTACCAGATCTGGGCTTAGATGTTATGATTACAAAATAATTGGGCTTTTATGATATATTTGTTTGATTTGGGCTAATGTTTTAAAGTCCTCTGCCTCAGTTTAGATATTTTGAATAAATAAAATATCTGAATTTGACTTGTTTGTGTTTCGTAAGGCCCATTGGCCATTCACATTATAAATCAATTCGATCAAAATATGAACTGAAATTAAAGTTTCTGATTTGAGACGTGCTAATAATCGCCTGAGAAAATTTCATCCGAACTCACCTACTAGTTTCGTAGAATCATGTAATCCTCTTTCGTAAATTTGAATTATGTATAAGATCCAAATTTGTGTGGAGCTAACTTGTACAGCATTCACATTGTCAAAATGTATTATGGAGATGATGGTCGAACCGCAGGTTTAGTACAGTGATGATAGATCTTATTTTTTTTATGAAAAAAATTAAATAATAGGGTTAATGAAAATTTTTATATCAAAAAAAGAGAGAGAAAGTATTTTTTTTCACGTGAAGAAAGAAGTATTTTTTTTGAAGATATGTTTGATTAAAATAAAGCCCTTATATCAAATACATCTCTAATAAAAAATGTGTTTGAGTAAAATATTTTTTTCACGTGAAGAAGATGATATTTTTTTTTTTTAAGAAAGGCGAAGAAGGTTATAAATTCTCATCATTTTAATTACCGAAATTTAACTCATGACTTATTAAAAGTTATCCTAGTATATAATCATTTTAGCTATTGGTTTGAAGGAAAAGCTATATTTTTTTTCTTATTTGCAAGACCTTTTGAAATCGTATGTATGCAAAATTTAACATAATTAAGTTTTAATTCAATGATAAAAATAATATTTTTTTATAAAAAATTATAGATTCGAAATTTAGATAATAAACCATTGATGAACATTTAAAATCTCATATCTTCAATTCATCTTTATATATAAAAACAAAAATATATATCACAATATAATAAATAGGGACCAATAGAACCCCAAAATATATAAGGATAATGGGTTCCAGTTAATAATGCAATTATTATAATTCAAACCGATTTGACAACTCTTGTCGCAACAAGACGACAACATTGAACCTAATATTTCCTCAAAGCAAAAAAAAAAAACATTGAACCTAATACAAAAATAACGGTGTAGAAGGAGAGAGCAATTGCACATTGAATTGTGCACATCATGTGTATGGTGTTGTAATTTTGAACTCAAATAAGGCTGCATTTGTTATTATACTATTCTTGTTTCTTTCTCAATTAGCATATTGTACGTATATATGCACATCAATTTAATCAATCAATGAGAAAACCAACAAATTACCTTTAAAAAAAAGAGGAACAAAATCCTCTTTTAGAATGATGCTGTTGGTTGTTATCTCCTGGCTAGGATAAGATTACCTGGTCTAGGTACAGAGCATTTTTTTTTTGGAGCTGATATAGGAATACCGTAGTTGATACCGACTTTATTATTCAAATTAAATGAATTATTATTCATATTGATGATTTTATTATGTAACTTATTTGTATAATATTTTTATTATTCAACTAAAATGAGTTATTATTCAGATTAGTGGTATTTGAGTTGAATAATAAAGTATTATATAAAATAAATTGCATAATAAAATCGTTAACATGAATAACAACTCATTTTATATGAATAGTAAAGTCAGTATCAACGATAGTATCTCTCAAACATTTCTTTTTTTTTAACTAAAATTTCCATGAATATATGATGGTACAATGCATTTTCTCAAAAAAAAAAATGATGGTACAATGCACTAAAGAATCCTTGATGAAATAATGAGCAAAGCATCTCTCTCTCTCTCTTCTCCTGGTACGTAGAGAATGGAAATGATGATGCAATTTTTGATAGCTTATTTGCTTTTTATCTTTTTAATTTGGTCTCGAGAGATCTACACAAGATAACAAGATGAAAAAAGAGAGACATGTGAAATTGAAGTCATCTATGGAATAAAATGGAACACCTTTTTCACTTTGCGGATTTGATAAGGTTTTCCCCTTTTCGCCTTGATTTGGACAGCATGGCGGTACAAGTTTTAAGTAGTTTTTTTTTTTTTAAGAAGAGGAAGAAGAAAACAAATAATGGGTATTCTTAATTATAATTTTAAATGTTATATGACACGATAAATTTACATGGATTTTAATGCCACATAAAATTATTCTATAAATTTTACATGGATTTTAATGCCACATAAAGTTACATAACTTTTTTTTTAGAAAAAAATAATATATGAACAATCAATTTTGAGGTGACCATATTTACTGTCATAATTACTCAATGATAAATTTGCACCATTGAATTTAAACAACCCAATTTAACTTAAACGATTTAGATTTAAATTATAAAAAATATTTTTTTATTTGTATTTTATTAAGCCCCATCTATATATCATAAAGACAATTGCAATAGATTATCATTGCTAACAAAGATATTTTCACTGCATAGCAACTCAATACACAAGTCATTGTTAAAACCACAAAACAAGAAAAACTAAAAGATCCTAAAACCACAATCAATCAGTGTTATTTCTAAGAAAGTATCATGATCCCTTCAATTGACCCCATAACTACAAGTCTAAAAACCAGGAATTTAATCACAGAAAATAGCTGATGGTGACATTTATTTCCTGACCTAACCCACCTACAAGCTACAACATAATTTTAACAAGCTTACTTACTTATCCACCTATTTTATAGTATATGTAGTTGTGATAAATTCCGTCTCTTTTTAGATTCTTATAATTGCTACTGATGCACGGCCGACATCGTCAGTAATCAAACTTGAGTTCAAAATAATAGAGAATTAATTTAATTAAAAAAATTATGATGTAAAATTAATTAAAGATGGAGATATTTTATAACACAAATAATAAATAATTTAGAAAATATATCGTTTTTATATATTTTTTTAACATAAAAGTCACGACTCATCATAATTAATATTAAACTCTGCCACTAAACAGAGGTGTACAGTTGACTAAAAAAAGAAAAAGAAAAGTAGAATTAATTGCATCTTGATTGTTGCTAAGGAAAATATATAGTAGTATATACGGTCTTTTCCACTTGCTTTGTAAAAGTGGCAAGCATGATAAATATATTTTATTCCAAATTTCATGTTTCTATTATTGTCCCCTTCTCAAAAAACAAATGCATTTCTTTATAAGCCATATTTACGTGGGCCCCACGGACAGATTTGGAGCCCCACGGATAGATCTTGCTGAAATTAGGATTTTTAAAGTTCCATTTGCTAATATATATATAGTAAATGAAGACATTTTGTTTTT
This sequence comes from x Bolboschoenoplectus mariqueter, assembly GCA_037678475.1. Classification (NCBI taxonomy): domain Eukaryota; kingdom Viridiplantae; phylum Streptophyta; class Magnoliopsida; order Poales; family Cyperaceae; genus x Bolboschoenoplectus; species x Bolboschoenoplectus mariqueter. Next base: position 2,672,333 of record CM075277.1, read on the forward strand.
TTATTTAATTTTACTTCATCTACTATTTTTACTACCAGACTACAATATTTATAGAATAATTTAATGAGAATGATCTAATATCAATGGTTATCAGTAAAAACGGTACCAATTTTATTATTTATACTTAAATTTATAAATTAAAACTGTTAGATGTGTTCAATTACATCTATGTTAAAATTAGTAAGATTTAACTTCATTTCAATAATCATCAAAAGAGGAGATTAAATCGTTAAAATTTAAACCATTGATTTTATTAGCTCTTGATGCATACTTAAATAAAATTGAAATAATATAAAACTTTGTATACATATTGTATATGAAAATATATAATATATCTCATCAATTAGTTTTGTTTTTTAGAAGTTTTAAAAAAAGTCATTTGAGTTTTAAGTTTCATTGACACGATTTGACACACAAAATCATAAGGAGCTAATATGTCATCGATATGAATTTTATTATTCCAATTAATTGAATTATTATTTATGTTAATGATTTTATTAGTAACTTATTTTGTATAGTAACTTTTTATTCAATTTAAGCAAGTTATTATTCAGATTAATAATACCTAAATTGAATAATGAAAATACTATACAAAATAAATTACATAACAAAATTATTAATATGAATAATATTTCATTTAACTTAACTAATAAAATTAACATTAATGATGATATCACCCTAATATTTTCCTTTCATATATACTTCAATTTTTTTTAACAAATATATACTTCGTTTTAACTTTACTTCATTTGACAATTACGTGCTTGTCTTATATGACAAAATTATCATAGCAACATTTACAAGGAAAAATATATTTTGTCTCTACAAATGAGGGACAATATCGGAGGCACTGTATTATCTCTTTATTTACAAACAATAAACTGAAAGCGAGTTGCACTATCTCTCTTCGTTTATTCAAAACCCAAAACCATCACTAATTTTTCTCACCATCTAATTTTCACGTTATGAAATCGCTAACATTCTCAATTACGTAAAAAATATATGTTAATCATTGATTGATTGTTGAATCTTTTAAGGGAAATATAAAGGAAAACCAAACTTGGATTGCTTTAATGGTAGTAAAAAAAAAAAAGGAACGATGGAAAACAAATGCGTACATTTAACGCAAATTCAAAATTTCTCTTTTTTTCTTTTTGACTTTTTTGTAATGTTAATCTCCTACGAACTTGGAATGCAAGAGAACAAAAGGGGAACATTCTTTTATTTTTCTTTTCTTTTTCTTTTCTTTTTCCTTTCCACTTTTACAAAAAACAAGGCTAGAAACACAGCACAATTAAGCTGCTCTGTTTTCAAATTCATACGAAATTGAGGTGAAAATTAACTAAAATACGCATGATAGATGGCTAGTTAACTAATTAATGAGATTTAATTTCCAAGATTGAAAAGGATCTTGACTAGACTAGAGTAGACTAATATACTTGGTTTGAAATATATAATAAGAAAATTCTGTATTTCTGATCTATATTGTATATTATATTGTATTTATATTGAATACATTGATACCATGTTATCCATCATTGTTGTCTTTATTCAAGACACGTCAGTGAAAAGTTTTGGAATAGTATATTATGCTATCATGTTTTAGGGATCTTGATCTTTTGTTGCATAGTATTGTGCTAGACAGTATACGAACATATAAATTATATTATTTTTATCTATATTATAAAATCGGATGTACAACACGCTGCGCTGTAAGATACAGTACAACAGAGGATACGAATCCATCAACCATGGTCAGGATGAAAACACATCATTGTCAAATTAATGGAAAATTGGAATTTCTCTTTCTTTGCCTTTTTTTGTTTTTTTTTTCTACAGGACTATGTTTCAAAAAGTTAATTAGTGACCACCTGGGCATCTTTCTCCTTTTTTTTTATAATTTTTTGTTTTTTTGGGGTCTAATTAAATAATTAATCACCTAGGATGAAAGTTTTCTTTTCATTTTTTTTTTAAGAAATGCCCCTAAGCTGCTTGATTAAAAAAGTAAAATTAATGAGAGCGGTACATTGTTCCATCATAGGTCCTGTAGGATAAAAATTACTAGAATAAAAGAGGTTATAAAAGCAAAAAAAAAGGAATAAAGAATAAAAAAAGGTCATAAAGTATCCGAAATTTACCCACAAATGTAACAGATTTTTCAGATATCAATAAATCATGTTTTACTTTGCATTAACTTAAATTACAAAATATAATTAACTTAAATTACAAAATGTAATTAACAGACAAGTTGGTGTATTGAAAAAACATTCATTTAGATGGGAAAATATGGGATATAATGATAAGCGTGAAAAAATATATATATAATTAACCTAGAGATTCATCTTTTCAAGGAGAACATGTTGAATATTATAAAAGGGGATCAAATTTGAAGAGTTCTTGACAGAGGAAATTAGAATAGTCTTTGAGAGAACTCGTCTCTTTCGTTTTCAATTTTTCTTCACTTTTATTCTTTCTTTCTTTTTTCTTTTATGAATTCTCTCACTCTCATGATAAAGTAGAGTTTATTTTTTAGAGTTTACACATATAAACAATGATACTTTGGTTGTTATGAATTAATTTTACTTGAAAATTTCTGTGATTATGGAGATTTGATTCGTTTTTGTTATTTTCTTATACTTAAATCTTGTTTGTTGTGCATGGTAAACCAACTTAGACATCGGCCATATTTAGATTAGTTTAGAAGTGAATCAAACTCAGATTTTGTGTAGAAAATCCTAGGATTGAGTCGAAGGACCGAGATGTGCAGTAATATTCTAATCCAAGAAATAAACTTAAGGAATAAAATTCCGACGCATCGAAGGGGTCTTATTTGCCTTCTGATTGAAATCATATCCGTTAGAGATCTAATGGCTTAGGAAAGATTGAACTAATTACGGATTTTAAGACATTTAAAATAACAAGCTTCATAAAAAATCATATCTTAAATAGAAGACTGTGTCATGAAAGTATATAGGACTATTTTGGATTAAAAACCCTCAAATTTTTGACATGAGAAAATAACCAAGTAAAGTAAATTTGTAATATCGAATGTATATCTTGTTGAAGGTCAAAAACCCTGAAACTATTATAATTAGTAGTTTATTCCAATTTTATTTGCTTTAGACTAGAATTAGTCAAACTCTCTCTTGTAATTGATCATAATCGAACTTTGAAACCCTTAAAGTATAAGCTATCATTGTGGATCGACTCCTAACTATACTATATGGTAGATCTATACACTTATGGATTGACCTTGTTGTATTTTAGAGTTATAAATTTAAAAGTCTTATAAAACACACATCATATATAAATTGCTCGTTTATATTATTCTTTATTCCTAATGGTTATATATTTTGTAATTTTCTGTGAGTTCTTAGAGCAGTCTTCGATGCATCCAATTCTGTATGTATTCAATATCGGTATAAGTATTTTTATTAAAATAAAAAATTTCATTAATCCAATAATTATTATTTTTTAAATATTTTTTAGGAAACTACTGAATGCTAATCACAACTAATATAATTTTCACAAGAATAATGATTTTTGTTTAAGTAACTACCTTAATGTAGTATGATAACAAATAATATCAAATATATACAATCAGGCAAGCGGGGGAGATCCAATTCATATAATTATGCAGAAATTTCGCGCAGACTTCATTAATCAAACAAAATATCAAATTTAAAAAGATTGATTTCATAGACATCGGATCTCACCCCTTATCATAATCAGACGGTTACTTTTTTATGATCATATGCCACAATTAACTAACTCAAAGATAATTATTGAAAACATACATTCATCTAAAATAATCAAGTACCATAACTATACATTCAAGGGTAGAATATGCGAATTGAATGTCAAAAAAGTAGGCAGGTAAGAACATTTTTTTTTTCAACTTTTTATTCCATTGCTGTGTTCAGCAAGATCCGGAGAAAAAGGAAAAAAAAAATGCACTATAGAATGATAAGATCATCATAGTAATAAAGTAAAAACCAAAAAAAAGACTGTGGGACCAGGTCTCCACTAGACAAGTGGGACTCACTAGTGTGGAAAAAGGGAGAACAAAAATCCCCAAAAGGGTCACTGAAAAGTGGTCCCAGGCCGGTTGTAAATCGCTTGGTCCATAGCCATCTATCGAAAGAAAAAAAAAAGTTGTAGCGAATATTCCGCACCGACCTTATCATGAATTCTGGCTGGGCTTCCGCTGCTGCTTTTCCTCATGCTGTCATGCATTCGATCCATCGATCGGATCCTCTGCTGTGCCCACTGTACAGTCAGAGCCTACAGTCGGAAGCAGGAACCAGAAAGTGACATTGATTGGAATCTAATTAAAAAAACGTTGCTATGCAATTTGCAGATGAGTTAAGTAAGTATGTGCCGTTGATTTGATTGACTAATTAATACCGTTGAATGTATATATGAAATGATTGAATGAAATTATGTGGGGATAATTTGTATGTTTTGGTTAGTTTGTGGAAAGGTTTGAGTAATTAATTTGATGTGAAGGTGTTTGTCTGGTATTATATAGTGCTTGAGCGTGTTTTATGTTTTTATGATTTATTTTTTAGTATTTGTTTTTGGATAGTTGGTGCTATTGAACGAATCATAATGTTGTATATTGATCATATGAGTTACTCAAATTAGTGATGAAAATATAGTGTTATACTTCATCTTTTTATTACAATATAGACAAGACAAATAATCAAAAAACAATTGATCTTGATGATAATTTAATGTTTTAATCCTCAAAATATCTTTCCACAAGTCCTATTCTTTAGCTTATGATCATTGTTTCTGACTAATTAATAGATCTAGTCAGTATTATTCTCACAATACTGATATAGTGATATGTAGTTTGTTTATATTTCATTCCCATTAATTAATTAGTGACTTCCTTACCACTACCAACAGTGAACTACTGCACCATGCATGCACACAGTAATGACCACAGCGGATCCACACTTCACGTGCATCTTCATTCCTTTTAAAAAGCCATGTTATTTTAAAATCAGATAGCCATGTTATTTTATTAGTAAGCTAGGAGGGGTCTACCAATTAATATATAACGCATTAAAATCAAGTGAATGTTAACATATTTGTCGTTACTGCAATTATGATACTGTAATATTTGTTTTTAAATTGCACACGCATTGGTCATGGTATAATGTTTAATTAGAGGGTCACAGATGAAATAATGGTGTAAGTGAAACTAAAATTATTGATCAAATTTGAAGTTGATGAATGTCTTTTGCTATCTTTATTTTTGTTAGAGAGGAGGGATCATTTGATAATTTTGATAATGATTTTTTATAAAATTTTAAATAAAATTAAAAACTTGAAAAATAATTTTTTTCATTTTTATAAACATCATATATGAATAATATGCATCGCCGGTTCCTTTAATATTGAAATTCAAAGTCTCCTTTTTATTATAGGAAAAGATATATGGTGATCTTTGTTTTTTTTTCCTCTTTATTTTTCCTATCATCTATGATGAGTGAGGCCCATTATTGTATAAAGATTCACAGTTATAAACATTATATCAGCACTCTTTTGTTATGGGATGAATACAATAGTTATTTTTTTTCAACTCCTTAACAAAAAAAACTAATTGAAGATTTGGACACATATTTGGTTAAATTACATTAATACTAAAATATCTAAAAAATATATAAAGTTTTCTCTCAATAAATAAGACGTATATAATTATAGAAAATTAATTATTTTACGTGTTATAGCTAGTCTATTTTATATGAAAATTATTTGAGCAAAAATCATCAATTCTATATAAAAATATATATGCATCATGTATGTGTAATTAGTGTCTAAATAATATCATAATATGTTTAGGATACATGTTGTCTTGACTAGAGAAGTACTCTCTTATCTAATTGTTCACACATTTATTGTAGACCAAGTCCAAGTAAATTTATCTACATGATCACATAAATGTCTAATCACTCAAAGAACCTTATCTAAATCAAAGGTGTCTTACATCACATATCCACTAAGCCTCCTTCAGGAGTCTATATATACATCGTAGATATGATCCTTCCATGCTCCTACTTCAACAATTAACCCTAAAGGTAGCTCCTAAGAAGGGGAAAAAAAACAAAAGAATTAGGTATGAACAAGCTTCCACCTTTCTCTCAACTATCAAAGCTACTTCTCCTTCTCATCTTTGTTCTCTTAACACCTCTCATCCCCACATCTTTAAGGCATCCTTACCTCTATCTTCTCTTCAACGTTCTCGTTGTAGCACTCGGTATCGAGTCGGGGTTGCTGAAGGCTATCACATCCCCTCATGAGGAGAAAAAACATAATTGGTCGACAATTCAGACTCCGAATGTTATGACCCATCAGACGTCGCTTTATCCTAGTAGTATCTACAAAGGTACAAATGTTATGACCAAAACACACAGCATCGCAGCTATTGCTACCCAGGCACTCGCGAAACCTATCGAGGAGGCGAAAGTTGAATCGACCGCTGCATTAGGTGGAATTGTACGGGTTAATAACAAGATTAAGAAGTGTGCATCACGACCGAGCATATTCTTCATAGGAGGATCGGAAAACGAATACGAATGTAGAACGCAAAGCAGGAAGGAAGAGAAGGAAGACGAAAAGGAAGAAGACTACTGGATGGAGGCAGAGGATATCATGACCAAGCAAGAGTTGTTCGCTAAAGCCGAGAATTTCATCGGAAGCTTCTACAGGCAGTTGAAGATGCAGCGAGAGGAATCATGGAAGAAAATTCATGGACTTTATCATAAGACTTTATAGAGAATTCTCCAAAACGACTAGCTATATATATATATATATATTTATAGATAGATATATACACATATGAAGTTCATCATGCATGAAAACAAAATTTATTTGATGTCCATCATATGAGCATTATATATTGCATGTAGGAGGGGAGGGTTCAGGAGGTGATCAACAGAAGGATTTTTTTTTGGTCCTTCTGGTCACACTAGCTAATTCTTTTCCTTTGATATAATTTCATATTTGTTGATATGGTTTGTGTTCATCGATCCGTGCCGTGTAATATTATTGAAAATAAATAAAAAATTGATGTTAATTAATCAATTGTTACTGTTATACTTGGCATGCAATCATGAGTTTTCATTCTTTAGTGTGTGTAGAGAGTTAAACTAGCATGAATTTGAGCTTACCAACACTTTGGTGAATTTAACTCAAAAACTCATCGAATCGACTTAAATTTTTAAATCCAAGTTGCTCAATAAACTTTTTATATCAAAATCTTGTAGAATACAAAAATTTTCTATTTTTAGAGTTTTTTAAGTATTTGTTTCAGTTTTTTTTCAAAATGACCAATTCTAATATATAAACATTCATTATTTTATTATTATTTTGAAACCACATTAAAAAATCAGAAAAAAATAGTTAGAAAACTTCAAAAATGAAAAATTTTGGTATCCAATAATATTTTGATATGAAGAATTTATTAAGCTACTTGGATCTATCGTTTGGAACCGTTTCAGTAGCTTTTTTAGTTAAGTTCACCAACCCTTTTGGTGAACTTAGGCTCACGCTGGCTTTACGATATATATAGTCTTGCTAATATACTATTGTTAATGTTTCGGCCGAAACGCTAACGATTCAAATTTTATTTTTTCGTGTTCGAAATTTCGATTTAAGTAGCTCAATAAATTTTTCATATCAAAATCTTATAGAATACCAAAATTTATCATTTAGAATTTTTTTACTATTTTTTAAAAATTTTCAAATACGGCTTTATTTGGCTCAAAATAAATAAAAATAAAAATATTTATTTGTCAATTAAGGTCATCTTAAAAAATTCAAAAAAAATAGTTACAAAAATTTAAAAATGGTAAATTTTGCTATTCTACAAGATTTTAATATAAAGAATTTATTTAGCTAATTAAATCGAAATTTCAAACACGAAAATATAAAATTTAGACCGTTAGCATTTCTGCCGAAATGCTAACAATAGTATATTAGCAGGACTATATTTACATATAGTCCTGCTAATATAAAATTTGGTATACTAAGGTGTTTTATAAGGCACACCACCTCCTTTACTTCATACTCATATATCTTGGGTTTCAAAATTCAAATAGCCGGTCCAAATCGTTCAACATTATCTCCATATTAAAATCTACTTGAAGACCAAATTTTACATTTTTTGATAATTTTTTGCTATTTTTTTTCAAAGGGATAGAAATCGTTACTATTGGATGACCTAAAAATCATCAGATCAATGAATTTTGAACCCCCGAAAAAATAGCAAAAAAATTTTAAAAAATGTAAAATTTGATCTACAAGAAACAGTTCATTAAACATTTCATAACTTGCAAAATTCTTTCAGGACTCTTCCGAAAAAATAAGAAAATGCATGTAGTCTTTCAATGGATCAATTAATTCTTCAAGAGTCAATTTATTATATATCACATATATATATAGCCTGCTTCATGGTGATATATACTAATTAAAGAAGTAAAAAAAGCAAGGTAAACAAGGCTATTTACTTCATTACTTGTAAAGAATTCTGTTGAAAAATTCCCAAAAACTATTATATTACCAAGCAGTGAGATTTCTGAGAACAAGACAAATAATAGTGAAACAGAATATTTCTGAGAACAACAATAGTTAATTGAACTGTCACAACTGTACAATCAATTAGACAATTTCAAATTATAATTCTGAAACAAACAAAACAAAAAAAAGACAAAGCCCAACCCAAAAATATTTGAAGTTGTGTGCTTTGAGAAGTGATGCTACCTACCCAAATATGGGCCTTTTTCTACAGATCTATAATAGAAAAACTCTTCTATATTATCTCATGAGAACTTGTCAAAATACATTTATAAATTCGTTCTTATTTTAGTATATAAGTGCCAATTTTGACAAATAATATATATAAAATGTGATTATTCTATAACAGCTTATATGTACATATAATCAACGGTCGAACCGGCTGATCCGACGGTCTGTCTAACCAGTGAACTATTGAAAGTTTTACCGAGTTGACGTCCGATTCGATTCCGATAACATTGATAGAGACCCATAAATTGAGCTTTCCAACATTCATGTTGAATAAATTTCTCATCTATTGAAAACCAATTAAGTGGCCATTTCATGTGGGCTTATTGTGTTGCATTGGTGAGATAAATTCCTACATTTAGGCCCAATTGTGAGAGTTCAAACAATCTACTCATTTAATGCACTTGTTCCATAGTCCAATTACCTTGATTGAAAAATAAAAATGATTATATTTCTTGCAAGTTTTAACAAGTGATAGTCACAACAAATTATGATAAGAGGCATTCCCAAGTGAACTTATATTTTAAGTAGAAAAATTAGAGATTTCTAATGATAATTGCCTACTACTAATTATTCTCCATTTAATAAAAAAAATATGACTGTAGGTCTAGCACAGTAATGATAGACCTCGTCTCTTTACAGAGAGACGTTTGTTCAAATTCCACAAAAAATATTTAAAATAAATAAATAAACGGTGGGACTAACTGAAGCTCTTATTTAAAAAAAGTTAAAAAAAAATACTTTGCATTATATATAAATATAATTGTGATTTCTCAACCAACCGCACTTAATTAAAATTAAGTTCTTTTTGTTCAACAACCATTCCACAATGCTTTCTAAATAATTCAAATTTAAGTTGCTGTCACGTCAGTGAATAATTAAATTAATCAGTGCAATATATACATCCCTTACCCTTATAGTGATGCAATGATTAATTTTGTCCAACATGATAAGGCAGCATGTTATGATCATATTAATAATACTAATTTAATTTTTAGGTATGCTGAGTCCCACAAATTAACATGTATGATTGAGTAGTGGTTTGGCCAATAAGTAATAAGTATTATATTAGGTTATGTAATATTTAACCGTAGATCTAATACAGTGGTGATAAATTTCGTATCTCTATGGAGATATATAGATTCAAGTTCCGTAAAAAGTATTTGAAAATGAATAAATTCAGGCTTAACGGGAGGCTTTGTATATATAAAAAAAAAAGGTTATGTAACATTGTTATTTGTTAAAAACTTTTTCATTTCAAAAGGGTAGAATGTTGAATATTTGAAAATTTATTTTAGGATGATGAAGATTATTTCAATGATTTATGTTAACTAGTTTTGATATTTTCATGATTTATTTTATGATATCCTAAAAGGTTGAATTGGCTAAAGCAACATGTCACACTAAATTTTGTATATATATAAAAAAATTATCCTGTAGCAAGCTTAGAAAACTTAGGTGAATTGAAAATTATTAAAAATACCATAAGAGAAAATCTAAAATTTACTGAAATTCATCGATAAATTTTTTTAAGAAAACTATTTGATCTTGCAGCTGAAGTAATTAAACTACTTTTTTCTAAAATATATTTTTATGCTTAGAGAGTTATTATTAGGACGATATAAATAAGAGAGATTAAAGATATAATAGTCATGAAATATATATTAAGATTTAAATTGAGTTTTAAAATATTTAATGAGATTATATGAAGTTCTAGATAAATTTGATTTATCATTAAATACTGTTGGATAAATATGAGAGTTATAATAATTTAACAGAAGAGTAAATATAATATCATAAATTTTTAGAGAACGAAATATAAAAATTTCGAATTTTTATATGAGTATATATGAAATTCTACCAACAAAAATTTCACATTTTTTTTTTACAAAATAACATTCAAAGTGATATTTGTAGCCCCACCAAAATTGCATATAGGGGTAAGAATCAAAGATTAAAGAAATAGAAAGAAAGAATCAAAGAAACAAAAAAAAAATTAAGAGATATTTTTGCGGCGTCAAATTCACACCAGATTTTAGAATCAGGCATCATGTTTAAATTTTAATATTCATAATATAGAAATAAAGAAAGAAAAAACTATTAAAGGAAAATTTGATTGTGATTTTGTCTCCACTAATTTCTAATATCAAGTTGCCGACAGTTAATATATGAAATATTAAATTCATGCAATTTGCACGTGGGACAGTTTTTGATTCGGATTCGACAAAGAGATATGACAAATTAATTTTGAAAAAGGGTTTTAATAAATATTTTTGAAATAATGTTAAATTTTTTTTTTCTTTGAGAAGTCGTGACGGGATATTGAATTTTTTATTTTTGAGTAAATAACAGTTTTAAATTTTTTTTTCTAACCAACAACGCTACCATCCTTTTCTCTAAATAATTTCAAATTTATTTATATAATTCTTAAAAATAAAAGATATCTATAGACATATTTTTAATTTATAAATTGGTTGTGTTTTAAATTTCATATAATTTAAATTTCAATTGTTATTTCAATTGATTACTTACACCAGATCAATCCAGTAAATATACATATACCAGTATTAATTACCAGCATTAAGTCAGAGCTTGTTGCTCTCAAAATCATACTGCTCATTAGTTATTAACCAATTGCAATGATGGAATTGTATGAATGAGACATATATACATACATATATATATTTATATATAAAGTTTTCTCATCCATCAATTTCTTTTTTCTGATACGAGACGAGTTTGCTTTTCCCATCATTTTCTTAATTTTCTGATATTGGATCATGCCGACATTGACTATATGATATTTTTATTATCCATTCTAAATTGTATTCCCATTTCAAGGACTGATGGAATAGACATATCAGTACACATCACGCAATACTTTTCTTGTCAGTACATGACTACATATCAGTACACATCACGCAGTGGTTGTAGAGGATCCGGAGAAAGAGCACGAGCAAATCATGCAACATGGAAAATATTTTCTTATTCTTTATATGGATGAGATATTAAGAACTATTTATTTGATAATTTTAACTTTGATAATTCATTTTTATATAATTATCAAATAAGTTTTAAAATTTCTTAAAAATAGAAAAAATTTATATACATATTTTTGAACTTGTGCATTAATAGTTTTTTGAGTTTCATATAATTTAGATGATAATTAGTATTTGATCAAAAATCATTAAATATGAACCGTTCTAAATATCATATAGTTTTGATGATCTTTGATGGAATATTCAATGATACTTAAATTGTATGAAATTTTAAACAAAATCAATCTATAATTTGAAAAATATATTTATAATTTTTTTCTATTTTTAAAATATTTTCGGAATTAATTAAAAATCCGTTATCAAGTTATTAAAGTTATTAAATTTATAATGGTCAAGGATCTCACCCAACTTTTATATGAGTTTTATGAAAGGAAAATGTTTGAGAGATATTACCATTGATACTAACTTTAAATTATTATTTATATTAACGATTTTATTATGCAGCTTATTTTATACAGTATTTTTATTATTCAACTCAAATACCATTAATTTGAAAAATAACTCACTTAAGTTGAATACAAAATAGTATATAAATAAGTTGCATAATAAAACCGTTAATACGAATGATAATTCATTTAATATGAATAATAAAATCGGTATCTATTGTGATATCAATAACGGGACGTATACATCAACTTCCTTTTTCCCTTTATGAAATATTTCCGATTTTTTTATTTTAAAAAAATAATATTCAAAATTAAATAAATAAGAAAAATGGAATGAAATTTTTCAAATATAAAAAGGATGGATTTTCAAATCCATTACCAAATTACTTTTAGAATTTTTTAATAAAAAAATAATATTTTATTACGAGATAAATTTTAAAAATCCGTCGAACAAAAAAAAACCAACGAACTTTTAGAATTTTTTAATAAAAAATAATATTTTATTGTGTGACGGATTTTGAAAATCCGTTTTTTAATAAAAAAATATTTTTTTATTGTAGAACGGATTTCTAAATTTCATCCTATAATAAAATATTATTTTTAGTAAAAAATTATAAAAATATGTTTAGAACTGGATTTTCAAAATCCGTCCCTCCTACATTTAAAAATTTTCACCTCATTTTCTCATTTATTTTATTTTAAATATTATTTTTTCTTAAATAAAAAATTGTATTTTAAATATTATTTTTTCTCAAATAAAAAATTTTATTTTAAATATTATTTTTTTCTTAAATAAAAGCTTTTATTTTAAATATTATTTTTTCTCAAATAAAAATTTTTATTTTAAATATTATTTTTTCTCAAATAAAAATTTTTATTTTAAATATTATCTTTTCTCAAATAAAAGCTTTTATTTTAAATATTATTTTTTCTTAAATAAAAATTTTTATTTTAAATATTTTTTTTCTCAAATAAAAATTTTTATTTTAAATATTATTTTTTCTTAAATAAAAATTTTTATTTTAAATATTTTTTTTCTCAAATAAAAATTTTTATTTTAAATATTATTTTTTCTTAAATAAAAAATTTCATTTTAAATATTATCTTTTCTTAAATAAAAAAAAATCGGCAAATATTTCCGTCCGGAAAGAAATTTATAATAAAATACCTCCTGCTCGCGTGCGCACGCGACAGTGCTTCTGATTTCAGAAACCAATGTCAAATTAATGCTGGGATTGGGGAGAGAGAGAGATGGGAGGACCACGTGCCGACGCTCGCTGTCACGTGCTTCAGCTTCTTCTTATATGACCGTTGAGAGCGATGTTGTCACGCAATTTGCGCCTTCACAAAACGACAAAGTTGCATTCTATGTAGACCAGTTGAGGTTCATACATAAATCATTTTATATTATATATATGTATATATATAAATAAGTGAACAAATACGGTGTGGAGCGAATAATGCAAGGTAAATTCTATCAACAAGTATAGTAAAATATAGATTTTATTCATGTGATTATTGTTTACCAGCATGTGGAGCAAACAATGCATGTTAAATTAAAGAGAAATTATTTTGTACTTTATATTTTACACATTTTATATTTACATTAAAAATATTTATATTAAATTGATATTTTATTTATATTTGAATTTATAAGTGTTTGTAGTTAATTTAGAAAGTGTTTATCATTTTTTTCTAAATGGTTATTAAAAAGTTCAAATTAAAATTTTTATTACACATATAAAATACAACTCTCATAATTTTTAATCTTAATAATATAAGGTATAAACACTTTTGATATTAGATATAAATAATTTAAAAAAAAAATATAAATATATTTCAGATATAGATAAGGAGTATAGTTAATGGGTGTAATTATTACTCTTCTAAATTAAATAGGTGGATTAGTTGATTATATATTTAACTTACTAATTAACATTGTGCTATAAAGATAGATACTGAATGATTTTCTTACGTAATCAAGAGACAAGTAACATCAAGTTTTAATTAAAATAATATAGTGGTAATTATCGTCACTCGTCAGCATCAAATTTTGATGTACATTGTAACATTTTTTTTTTTTAGTTGAGAAAAGACATCCATTGTAAGCAAAATTTTTGACTAAAAAAAATATTATAAGATTCATGCAATAAGAATTCACATTTGACTAAACAAATCATGTGTGAATTTTCTACTTTGATATTTTATTATTTTCAAAGGGAAAAATCTTTTATTATTTTATTACTTTCTACAATAGATTGCATTTGAAGCAAGGATGCAAAATTAATAATTAATTAATACTATTGAAATTACAAGAATGAAAAATGATATAAAATTTATTGAGAGATAACTAATTGTTAAAAAAAAATACTAATGTAGTAAGAAAATATATCCTTTACAATTTTAGAAATATATAAATTTAATTAACTGCCTACATAAAAATGTTAGATGCATGCCAACTCATATCATTGTGAGTGCGCCAACTAATTTCTATTAAAAAGGATCAAAAAAGAAAGAAAAATCATTGTATGATATATTTTTCTCAATATCTCAATTTTTATTATTTCAACGGATAGGATATAGCCGTTGTACCTAACTAAAAAACTTGGAAAAAATTTGTCCATTTATTCAACATTTCATGTGACTTGATTGGTCCCCAAGGAATCAAATAATGCCTTGTAATTTTCTTGTTTTGAAAGGGGGCATTACTAGTTTAACTATGTTCGTTTTATAATTTAATGAGAAATTATTCGTGCATTTCGTATTATGTATTTTTTATAATTTAATGAGAAATTATTCGTGCATTTCGTATTATGTATTATGTATTTTTTATCTGCTACATATAAAAAATATTTATATATTATGTATTTTTTATCTACTATATATAAAAAAAATATTTTTATTAAACAGTTAATTTATATTTATATTTAAATTTGAAAGTATTTATAGTTAGTATAAAAAATATTTATCATTTTTTTCATGAATGATTATAGAAAAATTCAAGTTAAAATTTTTATTGTACAAGTAAAAATACAGCTTGTAAAATTTATAAAACTAATAATGTAAAATATAAATATTTTTATCATTAGGTATACATATTTTCTGAGAAAAATGTGGGTACATGTACAATACAAATAAAGATTGCGATTAATAGATACAGTTATCACTCCTATAATTATAATTGTAATCCAATTCATTTTAATTTAGTGACATTTTCTATATGAGAAAATTCTTCGCCATTTCGTCAATTGGTAGTAATTGTCAAATTAAATCTTAGAATTTGTAATTTTCTCTTGTAAAAAAAAAGGCATCAAAAGAAGAAATAATTGCAAACTAATATATTTCTATTATATCCATGCATTTCCTATCATGAAGGTACATAAGATGCAAAAAAAAAAAATACATTTTCTATGCAAAAAAAAAAAAGATTCTTTTTTTTTGTTCATATACTAATTGCTACTATCAATTATTTGTACCGGCGGAGCCACGTCGTGGTGGCGGTGGGGCGGCGTCTAGGGGGAGGGGACGGGAGCGGGGCCGAGTGCCCTCTCTGTCAAATTTTTTTTCAAAATATATCTATTAAAATTATATTTCTCAAAAATATGTCTTTAAAACTGTACTTCGAACATAAAATTATAAAAAAATTTAATTTTAAAAATAATTATAAAATTAAGTCATTTTTGTAAAATTTTGTCACATTTGACTTTTTAGCTAGTTTGATTTCGTCCCTAATTATTTGTCAAGGTTTCATTAATTGATATAATGATATCATGAAAATTGTACCAATGCAATACATAGTCTTTACTTAATTTGCCAATTAGTCAACAACAATAAAGTTGTTAGATATTGTCATATGGCACAAAGCCATGCCAACCATATATCCATAATAATATAACATTTATGGTATGTAATTTCTACGTGGAATAAATTTGTGGTGGGGTCTTATTGACCAAGATATTAAAAGAAATAAAAGGTGATAATATTAGTAAGCAATTAATTATTCAATAACAAATAAAAGGAAATTATTGCTGGGTTTAAAGGTTAGAGTTAATTAAAGTATTGTTTGTAGATTCAAGAAATAAAAAAATAAAATAATTGCCAAAAATGAAATAAAAATACAAGATTTTCATTTATACACCGAATTTAAATCCTTCAATTTTTAGAAGAAATTCCATTTTAGATATGATAATAACCCGGATCTTCAACATTGAAATTCATGCACAATCTCAACTGTGTTAATTCTTTTTTTTTGCATTTTGACATTAAAAAATCCTGTTTTGACAATTACACCATTACTTACTGCATATATTAATTAGAGAAGGGATCTTTTGACGGTTATTATTTTGATAATCTTGATAATCAATTTTTTAAATGATTGAAAAATAATTTTTAAAAATTCGCAAAAATAAAAAAATTACAAACATATTTTTTTTAATTTATAGATTGATTTTATTTCAAGTTTCATATAATTTAAGAATCATTTGATATTTCATCAAAAACCATTAAATTTAAATCATTGCAAATCTTATATAATTTTAATTATTTTAAATAAAATATTAAATATATTTACATTACATAAAATTTAAAATATAATGAATTTATATGCAAAAATATATCTTTATTATAAAAGAATTATTGTTTTTCAAATGAAGAAGGAATAATTTAAAAGCAGGAATAATACGTGTCCGTTTCCGCGTCCTCTCTCCACTTAAGTCTCGGAATCCAATGATCCCTCAGATGAAGACAACAATGTAGCGGGTAGATTACAGAAGAACCAACCCGACTTAACTAAACTACACAGAGAAGACACAGAGAATCTACCGCTTATGGTCCAAAGTAATTAATTCACGACGGAGCCTCCACGCTCCCCGCTCCAGCCGACCGTTTAGAGTTCTCCATTCCACGCGAAACGGAAACGAGAAGAAAAAAAAAAGACAATTTGCACTTTACCCCCTGATACTATATTATATTCCGTTCCCACTCCTTGATCTGATTTGTTGGTATAAAAAAAGATTAAATGTTTTTTTCCGATAGTTATTAATTTATTAGACGTCCTTCAAGACAAAAGGTGGAACATTTAAGTTCTTCTTCAGCAAATCTACTGTGTTAATTATATTATATGTTGATAATATTTACAAAACCGGACTTTACTTATTTCTAAATATTTCCGGAACATTTATTATTAACATATATTTCAAGGATACGTTTATAAATACAGAATATTAAAGGGGGGTGCATGTAAATAGAAACTGGATATTTCAGTAATTTCACTTTTAACACATGAACAGATCGACCAGCGGCACTCCATAAACCTTTCCTTCCTTAATCTTCATCTTTTTCTGCTATCGTCGCTTTCAATTTTCATCAACGCCAAATCCCACGGGAACTGGAGGAGGTCCAATGCCCATTGGACCGAATTTGGTACGACGGACATTTATAACCATCAGATCTTCAACTCTGATACTTTACGCGATTATTAAAGCATTTGACGCGAATCTTAATGTAATCGAACGGTTATTTAACCATCGAACAAAAAATCGGTCCAACGTCCATTGGACCTCCCCCGATTTCGACCTCCTCCTCTTCTGGCCCCAACCAACCGTTATACTCGAATACGAAAAATATAAAAGCTTGAAAAAGGAGAGAGAGTTACAGATGAGAAGAAGAGACTAGAGATTTGGAAGAAGACAAGAAACAAAGGGAAAGGGAAAGGGAAAGGGATCGCCTACTCACCACACTATAGTTTCACCTTCTCACTTGCTTTAGCCACACAGGCGAAGCCAGCGTCTAGATCCTTTACCTGTATACTGTATATACCTCTCTCTCTCTCTCTCTCTCTCTCTCTATCTATCTATCTATCTAGTTCTACATACATAGCTATATCGCTTGGTTTTCATCCTCAATTTTCAATCATACGCGATGAGAAATCACGGAGCAAGTCGAATTTTGTTGTACTGTCTCTAGTGTTGAAAGTTGTGTGCTATTTATTTAGTAGGTTTTTCTCTTAATCTATTGAAAAATACTTCTCCGTTCAATCTTTCTTTTCCGTTTCTTCCTTTTTAGTTCGTCGTTCCATCATTTACTATAGATCTCTGCTTAGAATTTTTGCTAATTGCAGTTGGAGGATAGATTTGCTGGCTTATTGCGAAAACAAGAGCGATTTATCGAATAATTTGTGTCTTTTTGTTTGGGAACTAAGGTACCTGTCATTTCAAGTAAAGTGTTTTGCTACAGCTATTTTATGAAATGCCTTTGATTTTGCTGTTTTTGTACATCTCACAATATCCTTTTCTGGTAAATGTACATACATAATTACTTAATTTGTGAAATTTACTAGTAAATTTGGGAGGCTATTACTCAATGTAATGGAAGAGATTTAGCATTTCTCATTTATTCTAAATTTTCTCTCACAAGAAAGTGGTACAACATGAAGTAAATTTAAATGATAATTCCACTCTAATTAAATTGACTATAGTTCCTGTACGGATCTACAAGATGACGGCCTGCTTAATTTCTTGCTTCTTTCTGTGTGCTTTTGATCAATTCTTTGCTTATTTAATGGCATAGATCTGAATTATATTCAAAGGTCATGATTAACAATAACAGAATTTTCATTTATCCAGGCCCACCTTTATTATTTGTACTTTGTATATTTGCATCATTATGTTTCTCATTTTCCTGAAACAATTGTGGAAGTTCCTTCTGCATGGAATAAAGTAGCAGCGGTGGATTGGGTTTATGAATGATGCCTTACAGCAATGCTGAATATTTCTGGTTTTCCAAGATTTCAAGTCTAAATAGGGGATTGCCTTGCCTATTAATTTTCAATTTTCATGTCTACCCCTGTAAAATGCCAATATATCATTCATCGACCAAAAGACAAGAAACACATCTATGCTTCTACGAAAGACAGGATTGGAAGGGTTATACCTGATATCTGATATTTGGATGCGATGCTTAAATTATTGTTTCTGTCTAAATTCTTTTTGTCATTCCTGTTTCTGTAAATCAAGCCAGCTAGGCAACACTGACCATTTCACCATTCTCACTTTTTCAGGGACTATTCAAAATTAAGTATAGAAGCTCGGGTGAAAAGACATCATGGCAACACTTGGAGATATAGGACTTGCAGCTGCCATAAACATACTTTCGGCAATTGCATTCTTAATAGCATTTGCCTTTCTGAGACTTCAACCGATAAATGACCGGGTCTATTTTCCAAAATGGTACCTGAAGGGTGTGAGGAGCAGCCCCAGTCGTGGTGGAAACATCATGAGCAAATTTGTTAATTTGGACATGAGGTCTTATGTGAGATTTCTTGGATGGATGCCCGCTGCTCTGAAAATGCCCGAACCAGAGCTTATTGACCATGCTGGGCTTGATTCTGCTGTCTTTCTGAGGATTTATCTAATCGGGTAGGTTTTCTTTTATGATTGTGTAGTTTAATATAAATATAGACATGTAAGTTTGAGTTTGCACAGATGCCAATTTCCCAGCATATCTGGATGCTAGTTGGTAGTTTTCTGTGTGTGTTGTATGCAAGTTGCTTTATGTGTATGCCGTGCTAATTGTAAATTAATTCTTAAATGACCCATGACCAAAAATATAAATATGGATAGTTGAGACTAACTGTTAGATTGTTTACTGATACTGCGCCTATGCTGTCTGTCTCATCCATGTGACAATTTCAGTTGGTTATATTTTGACTGATAAATTTTGTGTATTTCAGGCTGAAGATATTTGTCCCAATGGCAATACTTGCCTTTGCTATACTGGTACCAGTTAACTGGACAAATGATACTCTACAGAAGTCGTATCTAGAGAACTCAAAGCTAGTCTACAGCAACATTGACAAACTGTCAATTTCTAACATCCCTAATGGCTCTGAGAGGTAATCTTTGAAAAGATCTAATTATCATCTGTTACACTAAAATTTTTCCATCATTTTTGGAACTGTCCACTTAGCAGTGAATCTCAATTATGCAATTAAGTCCTAAGTAAGACTCAGTTGTACTGGCTCTCCATTGCTGCAATAATTTTGAAGCTTCTCAATTAAGCCCAAATGATGAAAGTGGCCCACAAAAAACAATCTTTTTAACCTTAAACTGTACAATTTTGCATTAGTTAAGCCATAATGAAAAGTTTCCCAATCATGCACTTAAAGTCCCAGTTAACCAAGTTAAATACCAAAGAACCCAATTGAGTCAACTAAATGCCACTCATGCAACTAAGTTTCAATTTAACCACAATTAATCTTACTGAATTTCTATTTGATTTACCTAAAATTAACCAAGTTTCAATTTCCACTACTGGTAGATTCTGGACACATTTGGTGATGCAATATGTATTCACATTTTGGACATGCTATGTGTTGTATAAAGAGTACAATAAAGTTGCAACCATGAGGCTGGATTTCCTTGCTTCTGAGAAACGCCGTCCGGACCAATTTACTGTATTCCCGTTACCTCTCTTTCAACATATATTAATACGTATCATAAAGTTCAACCTTTACTTATTGACATCTGTAGCAATAATTTTCATTCTTTTCATGTTGTTTTCAGGTGCTGGTACGAAACATTCCTCCTGACCCAGATGAGTCGATAAGTGAGCTCACTGAGCATTTCTTTCTTGTAAATCACCCTGATCACTACCTAACTCATCAGGTATAGTTTATTTTATTGTATTTTTTCCTTCTTTTTGTTATAATGTAATGTGTATCTGCTGAACAATCTATTTGCGAGTTATGAGATAAAGGTTTTAGAAAAATGAAATGAAGGATAGCTACTCTCTGTAGTGTTCTATTGGATATTTTATCCTTTATCTTTGCTGATAAGTGAAAACCTATACGGTTTGTTTCATTTTTTATCAGTAAGTTGAGACATTAGGTTTTTGAAAAAAAATGAGATAAAGGACAACAGGGTAAAAGGTGTTTAGTTGTAATCTTCTTTTTCCACTACAGCTGCCTTTTTTTGTACAAATTTTCTCATTGCATTAGTTTTTGCAAAAGAACCCAGAGTTTAGAAGCAGCAGATTCTAAAGGGAGTGAGAAGAGAAGAGTGGTTTAGAAGCGGGAGATTTGTAGCCCCAATAAGAGGTCTGGTTTAGAGCTGTGACAGGTTACTGAATAAGGGTCCAAATTATACCCTTTTCTTCCTAATCACCCATATAGTGCTGATCTTTGTTGTTGTTGTTTTTGTTGTTTCTGTTATCTTTTGTAAATGATCCCATCACGGGTTTTTATTCCCAGATATTGATAAATAAATGTTGGTGTTTTGAAATTTGCTAATTTTGCTATAGGCTGTCACCAATTGTATGTTTCTTGATATTCTAGTTTAATTTTATTAAAGCTTTCTATTTTTTTTTTTTTGGAAAAGTAGGTCGTATACAATACAAATAAATTAGCAAAACTAGTTAAGGAGAAGAAGAAGAACAGGAACTGGCTTGACTACTACTTGCTGAAATATGAGCGAAAACCTGAAAATAAGCCAACTTGCAAGGTTTGAGCTCCGTTTACTTTAAGAATAAAATCTGCCAACAATTATCTTCTATCTTTGTTTGCACATGTTTCATGTTATTAAAATTTCTATTGTTTGTTTTAGACTGGATTTCTAGGCTTATGTGGTGCCAAGGTCGATGCCATTGAGTACTACACAAAAAAGATAGAAGAGCTATCCAAAGAAGTATGCGAACTCTTTTGTCAAGTCTATATCTTTCACTGTCCTATTTACTAAATGGCCAACTTTCATTTCATTTCATATTTTTGTAGATGAACAATTCCAAAACACCAGGATTAATATTGGAGTTGTAACCTCTAATTTCATATTTTGAAGTTAAAATTTGCCAAAAAAAAGAAATACCAGGATTGAGGGTTGGAGATGTAATATCTAGTTCCACATTTAAGTTAAAAATTTTGCAAAATTGCTGTTCTGGGCTTTTATTGTCTAAAACAGAACCATTACAACCCTGGGGAAGTTTGAGCTTTTTTAGCTTTTCCATATTCAGCGGTAGCTTGAGCAAGTGCAAACATAACCTCATCTTTTAAGACCAGACTATCTCTTGCACAATTTCACATTTTCCGAGCAATCATCCTTCTGCAGTTCCATTTTACTGTTGAAAACAGTTTCAAATCCTGGTGAATCTTCAGAGCAGATGAGAAATATAAATCTAAGCATTTGGGAAAACGGTCGTCTTGCCTCCAATTCACATTCCTTCTTGTATTCTGTTTGATTTCAGGAGGAGCTTGAGAGAGAAAGAGTGAGAAAGGACCCAAAATCTGTTGTGCCGGCAGCTTTTGTCTCATTTCGGAGCCGTTGGGGCGCAGCAGTGTGTGCTCAGACTCAGCAGACAAGAAACCCCACCATATGGCTGACAGAGTGGGCCCCTGAACCTAGAGATGTCTACTGGAACAATCTGTCCATCCCTTTCGTTTCCCTGACAATTAGAAAGCTGATTATTGGGGTTGCCTTCTTTTTCCTAACGTTTTTTTATATGATACCGATAATGTTTGTTCAGTCTCTGGCGAATATCGAGGGGATTGAGAAGTATGCACCATTTCTCAAACCCATTATTGAAATGTGAGTTTATATTTGTTCAAGTCCTTTTTTATTTTTTGGTTTTAGTGGCCATAGGGTAATTACATTTGTATTTGTAATTGCTTGCTTCCTTTTTCACATAGTTGTATTGCCAAGATGACCTCTGCAAAATCCCAGCCCCCACTCCGACCATATACACTCTCGCTTTTTGCACACAGCAAAGTGTGAATCCTTTTTCACTTAGTTGTACAGTTATGTACTCCCACAATCAGCAGGAATCCTTAAGTTCGTTTGTCTATGATTGGTGGAATTAATTATCCTTTTTTTGGGTGTTTCAGAAAGGTCATAAAGTCGTTCATACAGGGCTTCATGCCAGGAATAGCCTTGAAAATTTTCCTGATACTGCTCCCGATGATTCTCATGTTCATGTCTAAGTTCGAGGGCTATGTTTGCACCTCTGCCCTAGAGAGGAAATCAGCCTTCAAGTACTACTTTTTCTTGGTAGTTAATGTGTTTCTCGGGAGTGTCATCACTGGTACTGCTTTTGAGCAGCTTAATACCTTCATTCACCAATCGGCCAATGAGTAAGTTTTCCTACCCAAAATGCCTTGTTCCTTCTCCTATGCATTCATAAAAGTTCCAAAATTATTTTTGATGTAAGCAGTTTGATTTCTTGGTTACTACTCAAAATGCCTTGTTTTTGTTTACTTCTTGGTGATAAAAAAAATGAAATAATCTTATTTTAACAAATAACCAAATTATTTGCTTATTTACTTAAGACATGTCCAATAACAGATTGAAGAGAGTTTTACACAATTATTTGAACATTTACCTGGCAAATTAATTACTATTCTTCATTAAGTGAGAGTGTCATTATGTATAGTTGTAATTTTAATCTTACTAAACACGATGATTAATACTCAATAGGTTTGGTTAACAGGCTTTAACCCAATGATGTTCCCATGGTGCTAATATTTTCCTTATTGTTTACTCTTAGATTCTGATCTAGCTTATGAGCTCATTTATGTATGCTCCATGATCTTATTGATTAACTTATTTGTGTATTAATATTTAATCATAGCATACCAAAGACCATAGGTGTTGCGATACCGATGAAGGCAACCTTCTTCATAACATACATCATGGTTGACGGGTGGGCTGGGGTGGCTGGTGAGATCCTTCGCCTCAAGCCCCTCATCATATTCCACTTGAAAAACTTCTTCTTGGTGAAAACTGAAAAGGATAGACAGGAAGCAATGGATCCAGGTAGTATTGGTTTTGACTCATCAGAGCCACAGATACAGCTCTATTTTCTTCTTGGGCTCGTCTATGCAGTGGTCACGCCTTTTCTCCTGCCGTTTATCATAGTATTCTTTGCCCTCGCTTATGTCGTGTACCGCCATCAGGTTAGCCTTGTGTTGAATTGGTGTGTTGTCGCTTCTGCCTTTTACTTACAAAAAATATGAACTAGTGAAGAAAAGATGCATCCAGTCACAACTTTGGTGGAAACAATATATATATATTTTTTTGCTTCAACCTTTTGCAATTAAATCCTCAGACATTGTTTCAATATATTTTTTTCTTATTACAGATAATAAATGTATACAATCAAGAGTATGAGAGCGGTGCTGCCTTCTGGCCAAGTGTGCATAGCCGCATAATTACAGCCTTAATTATATCTCAGTTACTTCTACTTGGCTTGCTAAGCACTAAAGAAGCGTCACAATCTGCACCTGTGCTTATAGCACTTCCTGTTTTGACCATATGGTTTCACTATTTTTGCAAGCACCGGTTTGAGTCTGCCTTTCTGAAGTACCCTCTACAGGTATTTCTCTCCCTCTCTCCCCTCCATATCTTACAATTCTTTTGGATGTTTCTTGTTATGGACATTAGTTGATACTGGGTTTTTTTTTTCTTTATCTGGCATCTATTATATTGGAACAAATGTGATAGAGCCCTCCCTCTCAATTTTTTTTTTTTTGAGTTAATTGTACTGGTCTTGGCATTTATTAAGAGGGAAAAATAACAGCTGAACAGATCATAGTGTGGTGTTAGGCACAACTATAAAGTACCCTCAACTATTTGCCAAAAACTTAAATCTGAACCCTATATCGAAAAGTATCTAGCTATAGTACAATGAACTGTTACATCATAATTAGGTTTTAATTTCTATTGGGTTTTGCTTTTGCCAAAATTTCAAGGAAAAAGTTTCTAGAATTCCTGTCCAGTGTATATCTGGAATCTGTTAGGTAATTTATAAGTACCTTAATCGCAAACCTATGATCTAACAGTCTCTGTCGCTTTGTTTGACAGGAAGCAATGATGAAAGATACCCTCGAAAGAGCGAGAGAACCAAATTTGGATCTGAAGGGATACCTATTAAATGCATACATCCACCCGGTATTCAGAGGGGGAGATGACGACGACGATGATTTACTCATCATAGAAGATCCACAAAATGCAGAAGTGCTTGTACCGACCAAGAGACAATCTCGACGAAATACACCGGTTCCAAGTAAACATAATGGGTCATCACCACCTTCTTTGCCAGATATTTCACAAGAAATATAGTTTTTTTCGAATTTAAGTGCGAGCGGTGGTGGTGTGCTAGGCTATAACTTGTGTATAGATGAAAAAGGTCTATGTCTATACAGTTCTTTTAAAAAATAGATTAATTTGTTGTGTTAATGTTAGAACTAGATAAATTCTCATAGTTCTTCATGGTGTGAAGAACTGAAAGTTAACTGCCTTGTTTTAGGTTTTTTTTTTCTTTTGATCAAATTCGTAAGTTGGCCGCAACGAATAATCCAATGGAAACATCTTTCATCCAAAAAAAAAAGAACAAAAAAAAGAAGCAATGTTTCATGAAGAAAGTTTCAAATATTAAAGCCGTGAAAATTTATTTAGACATAAAAAATAAGTCCTAAAATCAGTTAAAAGTTAAAACGTTATATTACTTGTATTTATAAGCTTGTGCTGAAAACATATCAAACTACCAACAAAAACCACACATAACATGTAAGATAGGATCCCTTGATAACTTTGATAACGTATTTTTAAATAATTTCAAAATAAAAAAAATTTATAAATATATTTTTTAACTTATAAATCGATTGTGTTTCAAATTTCATATAATTTAAGTATTATTTGATATTCCATCAAAGATCATTAAAATTATATAACATTTATAATGGTTTATATTTAACAGTATTTGATAAAAAATTAAATGACCTTTAAATTATATAAAATTTGAAACACAATCAATCTATAAGGTAAAAAATATGTTTGTCAATTTTTTTCTATTTTTGAGAATTTCTAAAAATTATAAAAATTATTTCAAAATTGATTGTTAAGGTTGTCAAAATAATAGTTATTAAGGAATCCCCTCTCTAACATGTATACTTAGAAATCCTATTATGTACATGAGAAAGGTCGAAATGTTTTTATTTTTTCATGTCTTTATCATGCCTTTACTTATTAATTCTATGTTCTTCTTTATATGCATATAAAGAATTAATTACATTTCAATTTCTTTCAGATAGAAATTAACAACTTAACATCAAAAAAATGTCCACATTTGTGGATACAAGCTGTTCATGACTTGATGCCAACCAAAAACAAAGTAAAAATATTGTAATATTTT
Organism: x Bolboschoenoplectus mariqueter; assembly: GCA_037678475.1. NCBI lineage: Eukaryota > Viridiplantae > Streptophyta > Magnoliopsida > Poales > Cyperaceae > x Bolboschoenoplectus > x Bolboschoenoplectus mariqueter. The sequence continues at coordinate 2,698,767 of CM075277.1, forward strand.
ATGTGTGTATGATAAGCGATAAAGGCTATATATGAGAATTTTATGTTGATATTTGAGTTTTAGATTTCTATCTTAAACCTTTAAAAATAGAAAATGTGAAAAATAGAGAAATTTAAACCATCTTCATGTATAATAAGCAATATAGATTGTATGATTATATGTAAGAGCTTTATTTTAATACAAAAGTTTTAGATTTGGGGAGGGATTACTTGACAATGCTTATTTTGATAATTTTAACAAATAAGAATTCAAATAAATTTGAAAATAATCTTAAAAATGAAAAAAAACTTTATAGACCTATTATTTAACTCATAAATTAATTGTGTTTTAGATTTCATGCAACTCAAGTTACATTTGATATTTTATCAAAGACCATTAAATATGAACCGTTACAAATTATGTAAATTTTAATGATTTTTTATGGACTATCAAATAAAATTTAAATTGCTTGAAATTTTAAATACAATCAATCTGTTAGTTCAAAATTTTGTCTGAAATTTTTTTTCTATTTTTATTTTTTTCAAATTTATTTGAAAATATATTATCAAGATTGTCAAAATAAATATTGTCAACTGATCCCTCCCCTTCAGATTTTGAATTAGTATAAATTTTAAAATAGCGACATGATAATGATATTGAAAAATAGAGATATTTCAATCCTTCTAATTAAATAATTTAAAGATAGGATGGTAATCAACAGTGGAAGAAGAATATGTTCTTTTCTATCTTTGTTTTCTTTTTTTTTCATTTTTTTTAAGAGAAATAATAATTACATCCTTTATCTATATCTTTTATTTATATTTTAAATATTTGAAATTAACGGTTGCAGAATTTAGAATGCAAAATTAAATTTTCAAATATATATTTTTAAAAAATATTTATATTAAACATTAAGTATATATAATGAATATAAAATTTAAAATATAAAAATAATATCTCTTTCTTGAATTCCAATCCCACAAAAAAGAAGAATCCACAGATCAGATGCAAGTAACTTCTCTAGAATTTAAGAACAATCCAGAAAGATTCAAGGTATCCGGTTCAAGAGAATTAAATTAAAAAAAAAAACCCGGCTCAATCATTCTCTATACTGTAATCGCTTACATATGTGCGCTTTGGTGTAATTCTTTACTAAAGTCTTACCTTAAGATACAACCATTCAAAACGCGCCACATCATAATAAGTGTTGAAGTAGTATAAATTTTCGGTGCAGATTGATTACCTTTATAGACCAATTTCGTATCTGCTATTTGTTTTGTTTTGCTTCTCTGATACAAAAAGAAAAAGAAAAAGAAAAAGAAAAAGAAAATAAAATAAATTGCTGGTTCTTTCTTGTTCTCCAATCTTCCCTGACAAAACCAAAATTTTCCAAATAGAAGGGAGAGAAGGAGAGCGATCTAGAATTGAAGGATGGATTTTGAGCTGAGAGTCGCTAGAGAGAAGCTCGAGAGAGAGCAGAGGGAGAGAAAGGCGAGAGCAAAGGCAAAAATGGAGAAGGAAAAGCGAGCCAAGGTGGAGGCGGCGCGTCAGCGTGAGGCATTAGAGGTCGCTCAAAGGGCTAAGCGAATCGAGGAAGAAAGGGCACGAATCGAGGTAGATTATACAAATTAGGATTGTTTACATCGTATTAACAACTTCTTTTTGTTGAGTTAGTTACTTGATTCAATTAATTTGAGGCAAATGATGCTATGGATCAAATCAAAGCTATGGATCGATCAAAGGAGTACGGATGGAGAATTGCTATCCTTCTTTTATCGCGGAGGGAATAGATGGATGTGATCTATGCGGAAAAAATAGCTCTGAGAAAAAAGTGATCCATAGCTCAATGCCTCTTAATTTACACGCCAATTGATTTCTTGTGCCTCTTAAATTACATTTTAATTAATTTCTTGTGTTGAATCACTGATGCTGGATGCAATTTGCGTAACCTCAATCATCAGTATATAGACAAACAAGTACCAATTAAACGCTTTGTGCAAGTGCCATACCAGCACTGTAATTACCAGTTAGGTCTGTTATCATGATGTATTAGGTCGTACCAATCCCTATGGTGATTCATGATCTAGTTCAATCCCTACTTGGTGTATATAAATGCTAGGTGTGAACATAAGATGTCTGCATGAATGCCATGAGAAACACACCATGTATCTGCTACATTTCCCTAAAGGAGAGCCAGTATTACTTTCTTTTTCTCATATTTATTCTCTGACAATATATTGGTTTTCATAGGCAGAGCAACAGATGGAAGAAAACCTCCTTCTAGGGAACGGAATAAGTTTCATCAGAGTTTTGGAAGCTGTGCCATTCAAAGGCCAAGGAGATAAGATAAAACTACCTCCTTCCTCCTTCGAGGAGCTCTCTGGCCAAAATGCTCTTGACAAGGGCCCCATGTATTTCGGTTTGACCAGAGTACACAACCAAGCAGTGGCTGAAAAGAGCCTAACTGCATTTGCCGGAGTACTCGAGTTCACTGCAAGTGAAGGATCGGTGCAGCTACCCTCTCATGTGTGGGATAGTTTATTTCCTGACAAAAGTAGTGAAGGAATAGATGTCCCTTTAGTCGAGTTGCGTTATGTGAGCTTGCCGAAAGGCACTTATGCAAAACTCAAATCTGAGAGAGCTGGCTTCCATGACTTGCCTAATCACAAAGCTATACTTGAGACAGAGCTTCGGTTGCACGCAACTTTGTCTGAAGGAGAAACAATTAGGGTATCCTACGGGGAGGCACAATATGGATTGCGGGTTCTTGAATTGAAACCTGCTTCGACTGTTTCTGTTATTGAGACTGATATTGATGTCGATATAGAGGCACTAGAGGGAGAAAACCATGTTTTAACACCTCTTGAGATGGGAAAGATTGAAGAGGGCATTGTTGAAGAAGGGAAGTTTAAGTATTATAAATTTTCCATTGATGGTACAGTTAGTGAAGTTATCAAATCTGGGTTTGCAGATCTTGAAGTCATGCTCCAAGCTGACAACAATGGTAACGGGGATACTGATATTTATGTTTCAAGACATCCTTTAGTTTTCCCAACCCAACATAGACATGAATGGTCATCTCATGAAACGGGTTCCAAAAACTTGGTGATAAAACACAACAATCAGAATCTTGTGCCTGGCAACTATACGATTGGGGTGTATGGGTTTAAGGGAGTATCCAAGTACCAAATTTCAGTGCACGTGAAAGATAGAAATGTGCATGTGCAAAAAGTTGGTGAAGGCGAGAAGATGAATAGCGAGGATTTGGTGGAGTGTGGTAACTGTAAGAGGTATATCACTAAACAAACCATTGTATTGCACGAGGCATATTGTTTGAGGCACAATGTGATCTGTCAGCATGATGGATGTGGGGTTGTGCTAAGGAAGGAGGAGAGAGAAAACCATGTCCACTGTGTTAAATGCGGGTGCGCATTACAAAAGGGGGAGATGGAGAAGCATATGAAGGTGTTCCATGAACCCATCGAGTGCCTGTGCGGTATCGTCCTTGAAAAAGAAGAAATGGTAAGAATTAAGAAATATTGTATATTTTTCTAATTGTTTACCTGGTGTAGAAGTTGTACCAGCCAGAAGTAAGCATGTCAAGGTCAGTAAAATCACATTAGAACCCATCCAGTACCTGGTTGTGTAACTGCTCTATACAGGAAGTTATTAGCTGTAAATTGGACCTAACCTGTATTCAGCATCCTCTGCAAATGTTATTTGCATTTAGGAAGGGGCCTGTACTTGGTTGTGTTACTGCTCTGTACTTCCCTCATTTCACACTAGACTTTTGAAACATATATATATAGATTTAGGCTATATGGTGCTATGAGTATTTAGTGAACAACCTTACTATGTGTTTTAGCACCGTTCGATTGACTTTAAAATTCGTGCAATGTATGAGGTCTTTAAATGAAAATTTTCAGTCTTTCCTTGTGTATGAACTAATAAGTTCAATATATATGCTCCATCTTAAGTGAGTGTGTGTGTGTTTGGTTGGGGGGTGGGGATGTCTAGTTTATCCTCTCTCTTACATTTATTAATATCTCAACTTTTGAGGCTCTCCTATTCCTAATTCCACCTCTATTCCTTCATGCCCTCAACAAGCTCATTAAGACATACAAGTGACCCATCAACACTGAAACTTGGACATCTTTCATTTCTCACATTATGACACAACCAAACCTGACACAGATTCTCCCTTGGTGCCTTCCAATAATGTACCTTGTCCTCCATTGAGAGCACTTAAAATGGCTATGCTGCTGCTTGATGGCAATCCTAACAGAACTATCACAATTAGCAATCCTAGAGAGCTTAGGTTACAATTTGAACAAAATAACACTCTCTGGCTTTGGATAATCTTTGGATAACATGTGGCATCTTAGTTGCCTGATATGCTAGTTTGCCTTATTCTTGCTTATTGACATATCTGGTCATGGATTAAGACCCAACCTTCTCCACTCTTGGTAGAAACACAGATATACTCTAAAGTTTTGTATAGTTTTGGTCTGCTTTATTTTGGTACTAGCTTTATGTTATTTTGCTTGGGCATATGCATGGAATTTAGGGTTCTAAATGCTTCCCAAATTAGAATTTTTTTATCTTATTGTACTTCAAAAATTTTTTACGGGTGGTTTCAGATGCATATATCATAACTAGATGAATTGTATACTTTGCAAAGTAGTAGCACTTACCAAATTTGTTTTTAAATTATATGAACCAGGTGCAACATCAGTCTGAGGAATGCCCCCTGCGACTAATCATGTGTCGCTTCTGTGGGGACATGGTACAGGCGGGAGCCAATCCTGCCAACCCACGAGACCGGTTACGTGGGTTATGTGAGCATGAGAGCCAATGTGGTTCACGAACTGCCCCGTGTGATTCGTGTGGCCGATCTGTCATGCTAAAAGATATGGACCTCCACAACATTGCAGTGCATCAGAAAAACTGAGAAAATAGTTTGTATAGTAATAGAAAGGAAGAAAAAATGATGGTGTGCTTGTGTTGATGTTAGTTAGTTTTATCTGTCATCTGTCATTTGTTTATTAACAAAAAAGTGTTCTCAGACGGGAACGAGGCTAAAAAAAAGGGTTGGGTGCATTATTGTGGGTTCCTTGCTATTTTCCTTTTCCAATTTGAAATATTTTAGAATTAGATGTCAAGTCTATGCAAAATAAGCTATTGCGAAAGAGTGGGGATTCATTGACAATAAAAAGTTTAGTTTAACAATTTTGATAATAAATTTTTAAATAATTTCGAAATAATTTTTAAAAAATTTTAAATAAAAAAGTTTATAGATATATTTTTTAAGTTTTAGATTGATTATCTTTTAAGTTTAATGCAATTTAAATATTAATTAAAATATTTTATCAAAGATTATTAAATATGGATTGTTGTAAATGTTATATAAGTTTGATGATTTTTAATGGAATATTAAATGACACTTAAATTGAATGAAATTTTAAAACATAATCAATCTAAAAGTTAAAGAACATATTTATAAATTTTTTTTTCTGTTTTTAAGATATTTTTTTGAAATTATTTGAAAATTTATTGTTAAAATTGTTAAACTTTTAATTGTCAAGGAATCTCCGTCCATTGCCAAAGGGCATTACTGGGGAAAATTCCCTTCCACTTGTGTCATTACAAATGTTTGGCGCATCATTTTGCAAACAACTTTAACTTACAATAGAACAACTGCTAGATATGAGGGGAGATAGGCTCCTACACAGAGCAAACCCAAAATTTATAATAGTTTTAAATGTCTAATTGTTTTTTTCTTAAGCTCCACAGCAAGAATATCCAAACTTAACCTTAAAATTGTCAATGCGTGGTGTGTACTATTAAAAATATTATTAAAAAGTTAACCTTAGAAAGCTATTCATCCAAAATCAGCATCATATCATCAATACTTTTATAACTGTTTGTACTGGTATACCAGTATAATAATACTAGAGAATCAAATCTCAGATTAAAAAAGCAGATGCTAACATTCTAACACTAATCTCTATACAAACTTGCATATATCAAATGACTTACATTTTCAATGGTTTGAAATTAACGATTATTAATCTATCATTAAATGATTTTAAAATTGCATAAAATTTGATTGACTGACTGTTGGGTTATTTATATATTGTTAACTACCTATCAATTTAACTTCCAAGTTTTAATTTTATTTAAAATTTTCTACATTTCATTGTGAAAAATGTCAAAATAATAATATTAAGTGATCCCTCGAATTCCTATGAATTTTAATATTAAAAAAAACTTTTAGTGCATTTATTGTGCCGTTTGAATGCTCTCAACTTGAATCAAATGCCTCGGTGGATGAAAATTGGATGGAGTTAAGGGTGTAAAAAATAAAAAAAAATAAAAATTTGGAGAAGAAAAATCTTGTTTGGATTTGGTAACATAATTTAAAATTTTGAAATATTATGCAAAAGAAAGATATGACAGCTTATAACACTAAAAAATATTGCACCCTAATCTTTTTCATTTATTTATACTTCTATTTTTATATTCGGAAAAACTCACTTGGATTAATAAAATGCGTGTTTATAATATTATATAGAAAATGTTAATTAATTATACCAAAGAAAATTTCAGAATACCATTTTCTTTTTCTGGACATCTCTTTTTCAAATTTAGCTTTTTTGGCAATTCTCAAAATCTTGGAAGCCAAAATTGAAATTTCTTATTTTCATCAAGAAAAAACTTTGAATTTTGTATTCATAAAACAACAAGAAGAATATATATATATATATATATATATATATATATTTATCATATTATGTCTAGGAAGAACATCTTTCAATTTTCAATTCGGAGAAAACCCGAAATTCGCCGTTTTATTGCCGCATGACGGGAAAATGAGGTTTATTGTAGAAAAAAAAGCTGAATTTTATTTTGTTTTTCTAGATCAAGTTGATTATTATTTTCTTACGCAATAAACAATTTTTTAGGTCATTTAGATGCGATAAATTGGCGTGTTAACAGATCAACCAAGAGTTAAAATACTTACAAAATAGACCAATATCATTTTCATTATTTTAAACATTTTGAAAATAATTATTTTAAAATATTAACAGCTGTATTATCAGCAAGGATTGGAATTTAAAAAGTTCTTATGACTTGCAGAAAGTTGAAAAAAAATATAAATTTATTTGGGGAGAGATCTAGAAATACAGGATACCACCAAATTAAAATGCAATATTTCTAACCAATCCAAATTATTAAAAGAAATTGTTGAACCGTTATTTTATACGTGATTACATGTTAGTTAATTGTTATGTCATGTAATCAATAGTATTTACATTTTATTAAAGACCAAATTTCTTAACAAATATGGTGCATTAATTTTTTTACTCCTGCAATATGTTCAAAAAATACAGTTAAATATGATAATTATTTACAAATATGCTAGGCAAATATTGTAGGATATTTTTTAGCATTCAAGTTTTTAACTGATAAGCAATACTAAAGAACTGATTTTTTTTTTCTCAATACTAGATATTAACCAACAATTCTCAAGGCATTTGTTATTGACAATTTTTTTTGATATATGAGCTTATGTTAATCCCGACATTTATTCTTTTTCAAATGTCTCTTGCGGGATTTGAAAAGAAACGAGACATATCACCACGGTACTAGACCTCTCTATTATTAACAATTAATTATATTGTTTTTGTAAACATCTATTATTCATTTTCAATATCTTTGGTGGCTGTTTCAGAGAGGGAAAAGAGGGGAAAAAAAATCCTAATATAAAGATAAAAAATCTCAATCAAAAACCAAATTTGACAAAAAAGGAATTGATCTTGCTGATCTAGATATAATATTATATTGATTGCTCCAGCGGGGCAAATATTTTTTTTATGAGATATAGTGAGCTGCCCAATTGGAGAAGAAGCCAAATTTGAAATTTAATTTTTTACAACCACAAAACAATTTTGAAATTTTAGGATACAAAAATAATTAAGTGGTGCTAAATAGTCAAGCGACTATTAATAAACTCATACGCCAAGAGAAATTTATTTCATTTTTATAACCAAATTGCACGACCTCTGTTTGGTGTGTGCAGAAATAAAATGATACAGTGCCCCTAACTATGCTCCTCTATTTCTCCCGTTGTCATTGAGCACGGTTCTATGTGTTGATGTTTTTTAGAAGGCTTTATTTATCAGTGACAGTTAGAGGAAAAGTGAGACATAATATTAAAGACAAAATATATTTCTATAATAAAATAATAGATGCAATTTTTTTTCCTTTTTTTCTTTTTTTGTTTGTTTGAAGGTCAATGCAAATTTTTGTCCTAGGTCCTAAATTAACATATATGCCCCTCAATAAGTCTGTACAATTACTTGCATATATATAAGGCATCCGAGAAACCAACTCAATAATTAAGAATTGAAAAATGTTTGGGAGATATTATTATTGATACTGTCGTCGGTATTAATTTTATTATTTATATAAAATGAGTTATTATTCATGTTGACAATTTTATTATGCAACTTATTTTGTATAATATTTTTATTATTCAACACAAATATCAATAATCTGAATAATAACTTGTTTAAATTGAATAACAAAAGTATTGCACAAATGAATTGCATAATAAAATCGTTAATATGAATAATAACTTATTTAATCTGAATAATAAAGTCAACATTAATCACAGTATCAATAACAAGGGACTTGATTTGACATCAGAGATTAGCAAAATTCATAGGGTTATATATGCGATTATACCAAGTAAAAGAAGTGTACATAGCAAACACTAATTGAAGCTCTGGTTTTCAAAAGTCTATTTGTCTTTCTTCAAACAAATAAGAAGTATATCCTTTTGCCAAATAAAACCTCTTTGATATTCTTTTTATTTCCAGAATGGTGTTGGCTATGTAAAAAACCAATTATTAAAAATTTTAAAAGAAAAAAAAAGGGAAAAGATTAGAATAAATTAATAATCTTCTTTGTTTTTCCAGAAACCTCTTTCATGTCCCCTACTCAGAAATAATCAGTTATTTGCTTTTCACAAATGAGAAAAAGAAAAGCCTCAAAAGTCATAACCCTCCTTAAAAGAGAGAATACACATTTTTCTTTTGTTCTTTCTAGTTCTCCCATTCTTTGGTTGAAGAACCATTTTCTAATCAATTGTAAGCACCATGATTAAGCTCATCACTTACCATTTTAGCGCAAAAAACAACTTACGGTCGCTAGAGTCGACAAGAGAAGAACTTGTCTCGATGAAGGATGAAGTTAACAAAACCATTGAAGAGGCGGAGCGGCTGCATGGGGTTCCAACACAACAAGCAAAAGAGTGGTTGGATGAAGTGAACACCATCGAAGAGGAGGCAGAGGCGATCCGAGAAGGATATTGTCAGAGGCCTCTGTGCTTCCGTTGGTCGAAATACAAGATCAGCAAAGTAGCTGAGAGGAAGATTGAAGAGATGAAGAGTTTGCTTGTGAGGAGAGCAGATTTTGAAGTCGTCGAGTTCCCAACAGCATGTAACGTCCCAAAGGCTGTACCAGGACCGACAAACTTCGAAATGGTGATGAATTTTATCAAAGATGATGTGCGAGAGATCCTTGGCATATGGGGAGTAGGCGGTGTGGGGAAGACTCATCTCTTGAAGCAGGTACATAGCTCACTCACTAGAGATCCCTCGTTTGATGTTGTGATTTTTGTTACATGCACCAAGGAATGCTCAGAAGAAAGGATTCAGAATGAAATCGTTGAGAAGTTTCGCTTGCCGAGGAGCAGCAGTTTGCTGTCTCAAGCAAAAACGATTAACAATTTTCTAAAAGAAAAGAACTTCGCCTTTCTAATGGATGATGTATGGGGTCGGTTGGATCTAGATTTAGTCGGGGTCCCGTCTTGTGTTGGTACGTATAGCCCCAGCCAGTGGAAAAGAAAGGTTATTTTAACAACACGGTCAGAGGAAGTTTGTGGGGCCATGGAGATTAGAGAGAAAATCAAAGTGGAGCCTCTAAAGGGTGACAAAGCACTGTTTCTCTTTGAAGAGAAGGTCGGTAATGAGACAATGCAATCACATCCGCTGATACCAATATTAGCTGAGGAGGTGGTCAACGAATTGGGTGGCTTGCCACTGGCCCTTATTGTAACCGGCAGAGCCATGCGAGACAAGAAGGAACCTAGAGAATGGTACTACGTGATCAAACTCCTGAAGAAATGGCGCCTTAATGAGATCGAATCATCAGGTACGAATGATAGCATATTACGCCTGTTGAAATTCAGCTACGAAAATTTGAATAACAGTTCCCTGAAAGAATGTTTCCTGTGTTGTGCCTTGTGGCCTGAGGACCGTGAAATTAAGAAAAGAGAATTAATCTATTGTTGGATTGGGTTAGGGTTGATAGATGAACTGGACATGAAAGATGCTTTAAACATTGGTTATAACTACATTAGTAAATTAGAAGTAGCTAATATGTTAGAGCAAACTGATTCTCACGATGAGGTGAAATTGCACGATGTCATACGGGAAATGTTACTCTGGATAGCATGCGAGGAAGGAAAGAACAAGTACAAATGGTTTGTTCAAGCAGGAATCAGGTTAAAAGCCATACCAGAAAATACAGAAATTTGGTCTACCGGTGAGATTATATCATTGATGAATAACGAAATAGATATATTTTCTCCACCTACTGATAATCCTTCCAAACCAACAGTTCTGATGCTTCAAAGAAATTTGTTGAAAAGTGACCCTGAAGTCGAAAATTTGAAAGGACTGAAGTACCTAGACCTATCCTGGTGTAACCTTTCTAGTTTTCCAATTGGGATATGTGAATTGACTAATATACAATTCTTGAACTTATCTGGAAATAAGTTTACTTCGTTACCTATGGGGATGGTGCTCCTCAAAAAGCTTCAGTACTTGCTTTTGCGAGGCACCGCCATTACTAAAATACCGCAAGGTCTGGTATCCCAATTAAAAGAGCTGAAAGTGCTAGACTTGTACAATTTTTGGAAAAGGTTACAAAATGTGGAATATCTTCCGTCGCTGCTCAATGAGCTCGAGTGCCTACCAAAATTCAGCTCTCTTGGAATTAATATTAATCAAGAGGATCAATTGCAAAAGCTGAATGGTTTAACTCAAATACCCATAATATCCCTCAAGATTTTTATGTTGAGCACCGCTGGTCCCTTCTCCATGTTTAGCAACTTCGTCGGAACAAGTCAAGTGCAAGAGAATCTAAATGAGCTCTTCTTCCACAAATGCTCCTTTGAATCAATAGAGATGGAAAGAAATGATGAAAATCCCAACTGGAATTTTGAAAATCTCGAGACGATATTAATATCTGAGATGATATACTTGAAGAAAATTTTATGGAAGGGGGTAACACCCATGGATATGCTTCCTAGACTACGCAGTTTATCTATTGATTATTGCAAAAGTCTAGAGAGCATTTCATGGATTGTGTATCTCCCATGCCTCGAGGATCTGAGCGTAATCAGGTGTAAATCGATTGTGCAACTCGTTGCAACTGGTGAGGCGATCACCGGAGAAAATACAGAATTGGTTCCTCCATTCCCTTCCCTTACAAGAATTCTCTTGTGCCACCTACCAAATCTACAAAGCATATGCAGCCCGACTTACACCTTCCCGTCTTTACAAAACATTTACATAATCGGCTGCCCTGAATTGAAGAAACTTCCTTTCAAGCAGCAATCCATGCCACCGAAATTGAGGTCAATTGTGGCTGAAGCGGAGTGGTGGAGAGATGTAGATTGGGAGGATGAGAGCCTCAAGTCTTCCTTCCAGCCTTTTTTCAAAAGACCTTAGTGTCTGAGTACCCATTTGAGGTTTGATTTTAAATTTGGTTTTGGTATTGTCTTTTTTTCCTTCTTTTTTTTTAACTGAAACAAAAGCGTGTAGAGAAAGCAAAATGTTTCTGTAGTTGAGTTAAATTGTTGATACTATGTGGTTTTGAGAGAACTGACAAATATGCGTGTAAATGTTTTGTTTGAGTTTTAAAGAAAACCTGTGTTGTACATTCCATTGATTAAATGAAATTGACATGAAGTTTTGCAATCTCCTTTTCTCGGAATTGGGAACTGTGCATTCTGGCAATTAGGTCTAGAAAACCAAACAAATACTATTCTTTGTGGCATTTCATTGAGCATCTTGCATGCATTACTGGTTGGTTAGTGGTTACTACCATAACCAAAAGACACAAATCAACCACGGCACAATAAATAAAACAATCATGATTTTAGAGAAGGAAAATGTTTGGTAGATACTGTCATACAATACCGATTTTATTATTCATATAAAATGAGTTATTATTCATGTTAATGATTTTATAATACAATTTATTTTGTAAAGTACTTAGTTATTCAACTAAAATACCATTAATCTGAATAATAATTCACTTAAATTAAATAATAAAAGTAATATACAAATAAATTGTATAATAAAATCGCTTTTAATCTGAATAATAAAGTCGGTACCGATAACAATCTCAATGACGTATCTGTATATCAGCTCCCTTTAGAGAATTCATAGAGGCACCAAACTGAGAAGCCACTTCCACTGATTAATCAGTAGTTTAACAATTTACAAACAAAAACACCCACACTGCTAAATCTCAATTCTTCCCTGACATTGTTGATTTAGATCTACTCCATTAATAGATAACAAAGAGAATCTAACCTAAAGATAGAGAAGCAGACACCAAAAGAGATTAATCCGAGAAAGCGAGAAGGGAAGGCTCCTCCTCTGCTCCGATCAAACTACACAAAACAGTGAAACAACACCCCTCTCTCTTTCTCTTTAGTTTTCTCAAATTAGGCCCTGATTTTGTTGCGAATTGGGCTATTAATTGCAGGGACCCTGATTATAATCTGGTTTAAAATTCACAGCCGAATTAAACAATTTCAGAACTGGAATGCTAATTTCACAAGGAGTTGAGATCTGAGCTGAGATCACAAAATCTTTACCCGAAGTCTTCTCTCGATCTAAAAAGATCTAAGAAGGTAGTGTTCAAAAAATGGCACAGCGTGATCAGACACGTTATGAATGTCACATCACGTTATGCACACATTACTGCATGTGCGTTTATTACTAGATGTATCTCATTTCAATTAAAATTGATACATCACGGCATAACATGTCATGTGAAATTATACATAAATTATTTCAAATATTTTTTATTTTTAATATAATATGAAATATATATTTTTACCGTACATTTTTTTAATATTTTTAAACACTTTACTAAATAAAATTTATAATTTTTTCACAAATTTAAATAATTTTTAATATTGTTTTAATGAAAAGATAAAATTAAAAAAAATTGACATGTTATATGCGTGTCGTGCCATAGGCGTGTCTAAACGTGACGTGTCTTATGCGTGTCGTGCCATAGACGTGTCTAAACGTGACGTGTCTGATGCATGTCGTGCCATAGACGTGTCTAAACATGACGTGTCTTATGCGTATCGTGCCATAGACGTGTCTAAACGTGACGTGTCTTATACATGTCGTGTCATAGGCGTGATGCCTCCACTCTATCATTTTTAATACGTTACGTCATATCACATGAAAAAAAAAATTTTATCACGACACGTGACCGAGATACGCCATATATTTACACGGTACATCACGTTTTTTATTAAATGAGTTTTTCATGACTTGTTTGCATTGAATTTCTTTTTTCATATTTGAAATGTTGTATAAAAACGATAAATCTGGGCTTAAATCAGCCCAATTTTGGATGGACTATTATGGGCTCATATAACCAGTAGAGTTGCTACAACGACACTGATTTTTTTTTTCATACATTTATTTTTTTTCCAAATATCATTTACATGATTTAAACATACGTCTCTTTATAAAAATATTAAATTTATCATTATATTAGACGTGCGTTCTACAAAGAAATATTTAAGTCGTAAAAATATCAGTGCTAACATTTTAGCCAAGAAGTGCATGCAGTTGGTTGAGTTCTTATATTCTTAATTTTCTAGAGTTCTTATATTCTTAATTTTCTAGATATGATTATATATATAATTTTGACATTGTATGTCATTGTCACTCGTAAATGTTATGTCATTTTAGTGCGTTTGGATAAAATCCTAGCAAAAATTTTCAAACTAATATAATGTTAAATATTTTATTAATATGTCTCCATGAATGACAAAAACGAAAATATGGCATTTATTGCATGTTCTCAAGTTATAGTGGTCTTCCAAAAATCATGGCCCTTAATTGGAATTAATTACTCCGATGATAATATGATATAAAATATTTTGATTATTAAAATCACTTATGTTTTTAATAGATATCTTTTCAAATTCTTTATTATTGATAAAAATAACTGAATTTGTTTATATCTCTATGGTTAAACATATTATAGACTTTTTTATGATCTGATGTAGTACATTGCACATTTAAAAATTAAACTTGAAAGATATTTTCTAGATCCTTATCAGAAATTAATATCACAAAAAGTTTTTGCAATAGAGAAATGTCTTTTGCATGATATATCATGTATATGTTACTTGATTGTTAATTTAAATATCACTTGAGTTATATGGATGATACTAGATATGATTTCTCATGTACAATAAAAAGAAGTTGTAGGTTATTTGCAAAAAGTATCTATTAATAAAAGTTAAAAGTTTAATAACAAGATGTCTCCAATAATTATATTTTGGATTTTGTATACATTTTTAAATCTTACAATAAGAGATTAGAGAAAATCAACAAACATACTTTTTTTAAAATTAGCAAATTAGTATTAGCAGTACAAGTGTGTGCTATGTTTATATGTTTATTATAATTTTAAAAGCTCACTATATTTCTTTCACTTCATACAATACAAATTTGTTTTAAAAAATTAGGTTACATAAATAAGTATAATTAAGATTAGAGGCATACATGATTCCATTTAAATAAAAATATACATAAACCTTTATATTTTTTATGCAAATGAAAAAACACACTTCTTAATAATCATCAAAGAAAATATACATGAATTATTTTAAATTATTTTCTAGTACAGATAATCAAATAGAGAAATAAGTAATACTATAATTAAAAGCTGTTAATACATTATAATTTTTATTTATTTGTTGTTTGGAGATTATATTGGATTGTGCCTTGTGGATAGTATATGCTTCAGCCTAGTTCAAACAAATAGCATCATTTTGCTAATCTTCCAATATCACTTTCTTGTAAGTCTATCTCCATATTTTCTTAATATATTATTGACTTTTGATTATTTTTATGACTAAAAATTATAAATTATACACATCATGTTTATTTTATTTGTAAAATTAATCTTAATGTATTATCTTAAGTCATTTTGTATGATTATAAATGATCAACTTATTGTGTTTGTTTGCAAAAAAATTGAAAATGTGTTTTATATGTAGGTCAAGATTCTTGGATCTTCTTTTATCAAAATTAAATACTTGGGGCAATTTTGGATGTCTTTTTTATTTGAGTAATCCAAACTTACAACACATATGCAACAACTGTTGAAATTTTTTCCATCATATCTCAAAGGTCAAAGAATGCATGAAGGAGAGTAATTTTGATCTCAAATAAATGAATCTTTTTCAATTGAAAGATGTGAATTAGGGATTTAGAAATGTAACATTATTCAGCTTATTGATTAATTTAAGAGTAATTGCCAAATGTGCCAACTATCATTTCACTAAACATTATGGTGGATAAATGATCTGATTTCATTTACACCACTTGCATTATATTAAAAAACATGCATCATTTTTTTGTCTTCATCATATAAATCAGTATATATAACACTATTGCAATGGAAAACCACAATCATGTCAATAAGCAATAATCACTCACATAATACAGTTTACTATACTTTTCATCAAAAAAAAAATACAGTTTACTATACTTTTCATCAAAAAAAAATACAGTTTACTATACTTTTCATCAAAAAAAAAATACAGTTTACTATACTTTTCATCAAAAAAAAATACAGTTTACTATACTTTTCATCAAAAAAAAATACAGTTTACTATACTTTTCATCCAAAAAAAAATACAGTTTACTATACTTTTCATCAAAAAAAAATACAGTTTACTATAAGTTTAAGAATATATCTATAATTTATTTTCTTATCTTTAATTTTTTTCGAATTTATACGAAATCTCATCATCAAAATTTGTCAAAATTACTATTGTCAAATAATCCGTTCTCTTTTCTGAATTTTACTTGAGCTATTTTTCTTTCTTACCATCCTTCTCATGAAGAAAAAATAAAAATCATTTGTAAGATGGAACTTGTTTTTTTTTTCAATCCAAATGATAGTTGATTTCATGCTCTTTCAGAAATGACAAGAGAAGAAAAAATTTCCCAAAAAGGCAAACCAATTATATAAAAACATTACATGTTGTTGTTAGCTATTATCTTATTAAAAAAAAATAGAAACAATATCACATGTTACAGGTAATTAATTAAGTATGTTAATTAATGCTTGTATGCTTCAGCGTACGTGCTATCAACAAAATCAATGCTCAATTAATATATGTACTATCAACCAAAAATTGTTCAAAATGTAAGCTGATTTTATTAAAAAAAAAATGTAATGTGAGCATCTTTATCACATAGTATCAAGTGAGAAGAGCTCAAACATTTCATATTAAAAATAAATAAATCTGAAGCGTACAGTTTTAATCTCAAGTTTCTAACAGAAAAAAAAATTAATTAGTTTCCTATAATAATTGTTTTTGCTATACATTTAATAGTCCTTTTAATACATTTTCATAAAAAAATAATTTGCACTTTGTTATGCACTAATTATAAATTGATTTTAGAATATTTACCCGGAAAAATACAACTTACAAATTCTATTATATCCGAATACAATCTAATAATAAGTGTGTGAATGCACTATATTGTCGTAGTGATAATTTCATGATTCGGAAATAATTCAATAAGATTTATTTTTTTTGTAATTTAAATATAACTCAAAAATATATAGTTCATTTTTTTTGTAATGCAAATAACAAATAATCTTGTAAGATACATAAATAAATATTTATGTCTAATAATAAAAGTCTTGTATTATTAAAATTAAATGTTATACAAGTTATATTTATACTTGTGTAACAAAATTTTTAACTTCAATTTTTCTATAATTTAGCAAAGAAAAAGTGATAAACACTTTCTATACTAATTATAAATATTTATACATTCAAATATAAATAAATTATCAGTTTAATATAAATATCTTTAGTGTGCAGATAAATGATGTAAAATATAGGGTGCAAGGATAATTTTTCTTTTTTTTTCAAATAAATAATGCAACTAATATGTTGACTGTATAATTTGGTGAATTCGGAAGTAATTAATTCGAGAATATACTGAAAAAGGAATAATATATGCGAATATTATTCGGAATCTATTATTATGCTTATTATCATTTATCAAATTGATTTAAGGTTGTCTCCTGTTACTGTTTGCATATCTATTATTTATAAGTCCAGTTTGATCAGGCAATTTCATGATTTATATATTGTATTAATTATCATATATATATAAAAAGGAGAACAATGGGAAAAATTTTTTACCAACATCACAGTTTTTAAGTTGATAAAGAAGTTTCTTAATTATTTCAATTTGGCGATAAATAATTAAGCAATTTGTGGAGAAATTTTCATGACAGATGATAGATTCAGTCATTGAGAACAAAACTTAGAATTAATTGAGAACGTATGATGATAGGTCTCGTCTTTTTACGGAAAGAGTCGTATTCAAATCTTACAAAAAAATTCGAAAAAAAATAACAGAAAACCTTATTTCCAAAAAAAAAATAATTGTATCCTGGAAGGCTACGTTTCATTGGAAAAATAAATAAAATGATATTTATTAATTTAGAAAAAAGAAATGTCACTAGAAATACAGGAAATTAAAACAATATTTTTTGTGTTGGAAAATACATTCTTTGAATTAATAGTTTAGAATAAAAAGGTAAGAAAATTAACAATTCAAAGGATTAAAATTCTAAACTCTCTGACTATGCCATATTAATTAAACAAACTAACATTTTCAAACAAAAACTCAGTCCAAATTTTACCAATAATTATGACTCAGAAATTAATAAAGAAAATGAATGAGTAACATGTTTTTGACGCATAACATAATTAAAAAAAAAATGTGAACCATTCCGAATGGTTATTTTATTTTTTAATTTGCACATTTGATTTGCTAGCTTGTGACCTGTATAAAAAATTAAGGTTAATTATAAAAGATAAATTATCACATCAACAACTTTAGTAATTTCTTTATAATATAAGATTGAAAAAGAACTCCTAACTCGCCTCAACAACTTAAATAATTATTATTCTGTTAATTGTAAATTATTCCTGGTTGTACAATGCATTATAATTCAATTTATAAACTATTGCATAATAATATATTTCTTATACATCTTGGTAATTTGTTTTCATGCATCTTGCAAAATAATTATGAATTTTAATCATGTTATTTTTAAACAAATTGCCAATTAAACAAACTTATAGATTATTATCACTCTATATTCTTTTTGCTAATTAAACAAACTTACAATTTACATTTGTTTTACAATTAACTCCATTATCTTCTTCTTTTTCTTCTTCTTCTTTTTGAAATAGAAACCAGTTATACCTAATAACCAGGACCATCAAAGAAATAAAATAAGAAATAAAAAACAACGGAGATTAGTGCACCACCGGACATAATTCATTGAAGAACCAACCAACCAACCAACCAACCAACCATACACACACAGAAAACTCAAAACTTAAAAAAAAAAAGATAGAACTCCTTGAGAGTTTGAAAGGCTACAGTGGGGTCTGAGTCTCCTCCAAAGAATGGAGAGGCACAGCGTCACACAGAGAGAGAGAGAGATAGAGAGAGAGACATAGAGATAGAGAGAGAGACATAGAGAGAGAGAGAGAGAGAGAGAGAGAGAGAGAGAGAGAGAGAGAGAGAGGTAGGGAGAGAGAGAGGTGTGAGGTGTGAGTGTGAGGTAGTGGGAAGAAAATAAATAGTGAAAAAAATGGAGTCAAAGAGACAGGAGGAATCAAAAGACAAGGAGAAAACTGTGAGCCATGTCTCCTGGCCTCGTCCTATAAAGTCCCCTCCATGGGCCGCACGTGCATCCTCCCCCCTCCCCGAGGCTCATCTCTTTCATCCTCCTCTTGATCTCCTCCATCTTTGTACTTGTGCTTATGTAGTACTTACCATATTAGACGGTCGAGATTGGGTTGTTTGATATATGAACGGTAATGATGTGCTGGTAGTTTTTACTAGTGTGATTCGGGTTGAAGGGGATTATAGCACTGGTGCATCCTCCCCACGCCGGGGCTCATCTCTACTATCCTCTTGATCTCCTTCAAATTTGTAGGTATGGTTATGTAGTACTGACCATATTGGACGGTTGAGATTGGGTTGTTATGAGAATGAACGGAAATGATGTGATGATAGTTTTTACTAGTGTGATTGGGGTTGGAGGGGATTAGAGGATCTCTCTTTAGGGTCCAGTCAACACACTATTCGATGTGTGAAATTAAATAGTTCTCTTCTCTCTATAAATAACATACATCCAATACACGGCGAGCAATCATCGCATTTCATTTAGTTCCATCGATCTCAATTTACCCCCATTTCTCGTTCTCACTCCCCTCCTCCACCTCCTCTCTATCTCTCTAATCGAACGAGAATGAAGCTAGGAGGGAGCGCGGTGTTGAAGCAGAGAGGAGGAATCAGCAGAGTAGTGAAAGAGCAAAGAGCCAAGCTTTACATCATTCGCCGCTGCATTGTCATGCTTCTATGTTTTCATGACTGATAACGAAGCAATCAGATCCAACGATTAGGAAATTTTCCTTCTTTTTTTTTAGGTTTTGCTCTTTTTGGCGCTGAAGGCGTTTCTTTCTATCTATCTATGTACATATTGATCTAAGATAGCGTAGTAATAGCATTAGCTGATCGATCTAACAACTGAAGAGAGAAAGAGAGAGAGAGAGAGAAGAGGTCACTCTTTGTTTTGAGTTTTGATGTACTAGTACTGTTCGCAAGAACCAGAAGAAATGGAAATTATTTAGCTTTAATTAATTTTTTTTTCCTCTCTCTCTTGAATCTCAAACATCTCTGAAAGAATTAATCTTTCTTAATTCATACACCGATCGATATGTTCTAAATTGCAATATACTTTTAGCCTATTTACAATTCCCAATACACTTCTAGGTATGATTCCTGAATCCTGATCAGTAGTGACCTAATTAGTTCTAAATCTCAAAAGCAAATGGCAATTAATTAACTAATAAACTAATAATTTCCGGACAGAAGCGATGGAAAATGGGGATGGGATGTGCTCTGCTAATTAATGATTACGCAGTTGAGAGACATGGAGAATCAAAAGAGTGAGCATTGATTGATATTCATTGATTGATTGATTGATTGATTGATTGATGCAAATTGCAAAAACCATGGGGCCAATGTATAATTCGGTCCGTACAGAGATGAATCAAGCGCACTTGTGTGTGTGTGTGTGTGATTTCTGAATTTCCGAATTTCTGAATTTCTGAATTGAAACAGTTTAAAGTTTTTCTGTGATTATGGGTCTACCTGAAGAATAGACTACACATGATTTCACCATTTACAGATTTACTGCCTTGATTTTACCAGCTGTGATTTTCAACATTCAGCATAAAATTACTGTCATCATTGAATCATGTATTTAGTAGAGTGATTAGTATGATAGATTTTTTTTTACGAAAAAATATAAATTTAAATTTTATAAAAAATATTTAAAAATAAATAATATTGGGATTAAGGAAAATTTTATTTATATATATAAAAGAATTATGTATGATTTTTACAAAAAAATAAAAAAAAAATTATAGTCGTGCATGTATGCGTTCAATTTAATTTAAATAGTTGAAATTGTGTGACATAAAATCATTATCATCATAATTATAATGGGGAATATAAAATTGGATAGACATATATCCTATCATTCTGACTAAAACTAGAGAACATTAATTAAAAAAAAAAATTCCAATCCGAGAGAATCATTCCGTTCCAGACATGCCATTTTTATATTTTCTTAAGAATCTTTTTGCATTTTTGAAATAGATGAAGGCATGTTCATATCATTTTTTTTTTTTACATTTTTTAAACAGATGAAGATTTGTTTTTTTTTTTTTTTTGAATAATATGAAGGCTAGGAGGTAATATTAAAGGTGATATCTAGCTAAAGTTTGGAGAAAGGTTTTTATAAAATTAATTTTTACTATCATGTAACCAAATTTTTTTTTTGCTATCATCTCTTCTGATTGTACTATTTGTTTCAATTTAATTTTTCAATAATTAATTTATTATTTAATGCTCAACTTTAAGTACGAAATGATTAAAATTTCTCTGGATGTTTATAGTGTATTCTTTAAATAATATATATTTATTACCTTTTATTTTGAAGAAAGTTAGACGCTTGAAGTTCATATTCATAATTCATGAAATGTTTACTATTTTTTATTTTTATAAGAAAGATAATATTTCATAAATAACTAAAATTGACAAAATAATTCTTATTAATGCATTAAAAATAACAAATTGTATAAAGTAAGAAATTATTGTTAAATTTAAAATTGACATTTAAAACTGTACGTAAATCATCAAAGTTCATATAATATTTAAATAAGGATAATTTGATCATGGGCATTATAATCATTTCATGAAAAATAAATACAGTCATATTAAATTAACGAATAAAGGCAAATTGCCCTGAAATGTATTATACAATAGAATAATTGTCAAAATTAAAAAAATTAAGATATAATTAACCCTAATTAAAAAGTTTTGTGATCTCCTTTAGAAAAAAAAGAACTTATTTGGACCAATTAGAAAATTGGAACCTTTAATTAAAAATGAAAAAAAAATAGCTGTTCATGACTTGATTCTTTACCAAAATAAGTATACATGAAATTTAATAAAATTTAATAAAGTGTGCTATATCCAAAGCAAGCACCAAAAAAAAATTAGGTACGGAAATACGGTTTATGATGTTTGGATAAACAAATTGTAATATATTATCCCCAAAATATATTTAACAAAACTTGCCAAAAAAAGACAGCTAAGCGCCAAATATAATTTATACATCATACCTCATTATCTCAACATGAAAGTATGTACATGTGTATTATTTTGCATCCGTTTGAACCGACATGCAAGTGTGTTGTCATGTTGGCACAAATTTGTGTATGTATGGATAAATGTAGCACAAATAATGTGGTGAAAATGTTGAAAGATAATGTATTTGAAAAATTGTAACATGCATTTAAATAAGAGGAGGGTTAAAAAACCTTTATTTTTTTTTTTTTGCTTCATTATGTCTTTCACTTTTTTTTAATAATTCAATTTTTAAAATAAAAATCATTAGATGTAATTTATATCACTTTTTTTCATATATGAATAAAATATTACGGCATTTCAATATTATTTTATTTTGCCTTAAGAGTTTACATAAATTGCACTGATGTGATTAATTTCTGAAAATTGGTTATTTTGCCTTTTTTTTTTCTTAAATTGAAGGAAGGACTGATTTAATATAACTAAAAATTTGAAGACTAAATTATGTTTTCATGAAAGTTCAAGGAGAAAAATAAAATAAAAAACTTGTCTATACTTATCTGATTGAAATAATTGAAAATTAAAATGCTATCATTAATTCCAAAGGAAGCTGCTTACCAGTAGCCTACCAGCATTATCCAGCTCAGTATCAGTAAAATAAAAAATTGCACCTCATCCCACATTAATTAATATATTTATAATTAACTATAACACATATTACTATATTGTTAATGAAATTAATTATGGATAAATAATTTGGATGATCAAATAAATAGCAAACCTTAGCTGGAAGGTTGAGATCTCAATGTAAAAAGTGGTCCATAGTTGGCATGAACAATAGATTAAATTAATTTTTTTATTAGATGCATGTACGAATGATTAATTTAATTTTTTATAACATATTTTTAATGCACATTTTTTTTTAATTTCTCAAAAATTTCCAATAGGATAAGTGCACTTTACTTGACCTTGAATTTAATGCTGAGTACTGATTAGTGAATCAGAACATTTATTTTATGTTTAGATCATAAAAGAATATTCATTGGTTTTAATGTTATGTAATTAAGCCTAATCAACACAGTGATTAATTAGATATCCGCCTGATTTTAGATTTGGATGACATCTATAAAAATTAAAAAGTTACTACTAAATTGAACAAAATTAAAAGTCTGAAATCCAACTTGCTTGATCTTACCAAAATTTGTTGTGACAGAAAAAAAATTATATCTTTTTTGATATATAAACGCTATCATTAATTTCAATATTTATTTCTTTTTAAATATTTTTTATATGATTTAAATTTATATCTCTCCGTAGAGAGGTGAGATTTATCCCCATTTATATTAGGCCGATTATTCAATAGAAAAAATATATATATATATTATGGATGTGAGTTTTGCATTGTCATTTATGAAATTTGATGCAATTGAGAATTATCTGGTCATTTATGAAATTTGCATTGTCAGTTACTAAATAGTTTAGTATGAATATATATTATAATATAATCAGTCTCATATTTAATTTAATTTTTTAAAATTAATTCTATCAGACAATTTCTAATTATTCAACAAACAAATGACTAACATTCGGATAGACCATAAATTAATTAACTAATTAACTAATTAATTAATTACTCAAAAGCACCATTTATTAATCATTAATTAATTAGAATAAACCAATGGAGCATGATGATTAGCATATGGGTTAATTAGGCAAGATCAGATCTGAAACCAGGAAGCCAAGGTGGCACATAGCTGGCAGTGTGGCACGTGTCAGCTCTCTGTGTTGTCAGGTCAGACGCACGAGTGGTGGGGTACCTCTCACTCTAAATAAATAATTATATATGTATATAATATATATGTTTGTTTGTACTGTGTTATTATTCTATGTTGTCCTTGAATTCTTGCATTATTTTGTGAATCTTAAAGAAATTAAGCCATTATTTGGATGGTGTATTTATTTACTTGATAATTAATGAGTGTGAATGTGATGCATTTAGGTTAGGGAAATTATATATTGTTCTTGTTATACAAATACAAGAAAAATACAAACATACTTTTTGTAAGATGATGCTTGAATGGTAATGGTTTTGATTTAATGATTTTTGATGGAATATTAAATGATATTTAAATTATATAAAAATTAAAAATCAATTGATATGTAAGTTAAAGAATATGTTTATAATTTTTTTATTTTTAAGATTTTGTTCGAATTTATTTAAAATTTCATTGTCATGTTTGTTAAAAATAACTATTGTCAAGTGATCTCTCCTCTTTAAATATTATGCACAAAATTTGGTTATAATTTATTTAAGAGTATATTTGTCTATATTTATTCATATTTTTGATCAATTTGGATAACTTTTAAAATCTAAACTCAAGAAAATTGAATATTTGTAGTTCTATCACAATCTAATTCTAACTGGCAAAATACTCACGTGATGCAACGGGTATTTTTTATTGAGAAATTATCCTTGCATCCCATATTTTGCATCTCTTACATGCACACCAAAATATTTATAGTAAATAGATAATTTATCTATATTTGAATTTATAAATATTTACAGTTAGTATAGAAAGTGTTTATCATGTTTTTTTTCTAGATGATTACAGAGAAATTAAAGTTAAAAATTTTATTGCACAAATATAAATATAATTTATATAACTTCTAATTCTAATAATACAAGGTATAGATACTTTTATCATTAGATATAAAAGCTTTCTGAAAAAGTATAAATTCATTTGGGGTGCAATAAGAGGTGTAGTTAAGGGATGCAATTATCACCCTTTTTTTATTCTCTATTATTTTCTCTTTTTTTAATTGGAACACTATACTTTCTTTCATTGGATATTGATATTTTTTACTTTATCATTATAATTAATATAAATAAAGAACAAAAAAAAATACAACTATGTTGCATGAGGATCAAAATATAACTTAATATATAGAATAAATTTTTTTCATATATGCCCCTTAATCAAAATGCATAAATTTCTTATGTGCCCTTAATAATAATTAAAAAAAATCTGAAATTAAACCATACAAATATTAACTTATAGAATATAATGAATTCAATTTGTTCTCTTATCAAATTAGAAATTTATCAATTGTAAAAACTCCGCCTCACTCTCATACATACATATTTCTTTAAAATAACATATCACTTAATTTGCATTTGTCTATTCATCTAAGCAAATAAGAAAAGAAAAATTGTTCAAAAGTAAATAAAATATGAATTGCTTTCAAATTATAATCATTCAAATTTATTATTAATAATCAAACATACTATTGTAATATAAGGATATGCAAATAATAATCAGTTTATAAACAATACTATAGAGCTATATTTAATTCAGGTTTGCTTGAAAAATAAGAAATAAAAGCTAAAACAAAGCACATAAAATTTATACAGAATCATAAATATCACACTGTAATTGTGATGTTAGCAAAAAAACTTAGGATATTTTATGCGATTTTTTTTTTTTGCTTATGACACAAAATAAGGGGAATGTCACATATTATATGGTGATATTTTAGAAAAATATTGTCCTATTGGTAATAAAAAAACAAAAATCTGAAGCATAAATTAAGGATAAATGTAAATATTGAGATGAACTTTTGATACCATATTAAAGATATTTATGTCTATCATCAATTACTGATTCTAAATAAAAAACTCTTAATTATTCTTTTTTTCATCTCAGTCATATATCTTCTAAGACATAATGCGAAACAAAAATTTATAAGAAAAATCTAATTTGAAAAGGAAAAAATCTTGGAGAGAGAGATGTACAGGAGCTTTTGGCAAATACTTCAAAAATAAAATTTCTATTTTTTCCAACAATGCATTTTTTTTTTGCAAGTAATGATAAGTGAAGAACAAATTTATTTGATAATTATGGAGAGACGAAATGAAAAAGATTATATATAGTTCTAAATAATCATAATCATTCAATTGATATGAACTTAATCACAACTATTAGATCAAAAATATTTTAAATATAAACAAAATTTGAAAAATGATAATAATGAAGAATTTCATTTTTGAAATGTTTTATATAATAGTATAGATAGATATATATATATTCAGCTCACATTGGTTTTCTTATTATAGGCTACCAGAATTATGTTACAACAAATCCAAAAGTCTATATTTATTATATACTATAAACAGGCCCAATAATTTTTGGAGCATTTTTTTTTTAACTAGCAACCACTTATTCAAATTTCGTAAAAAATATTTAAAAAATAAATATTGAAATTAATGAGAATTTTTATTTAAAAAAATGAAGCAAAATTGAAAGCACAAAAATCCCAAAAGGAACCCAATACATCTAACTTTGAGGCTTTATTTGTCAACGTAGGAAGATAATTAGCCTCTAATTAAAGCACAATTATTTGACAAATAATAAGCAACTGGATACTCTTGGATATATTTTGAATTATTAAAAATATAGTAATTAATTTTGGTAGTTCCATATCTTAATATTACATATGGTGTGACATTGGAAAAAAAAAACAACTGTATATATTTAATTAAATTTCTTTATTGTTTCATACTATAAATTATAAAAAAACAATAATTAGTCATATTTGCCAATTGTGAAGCTTTTGAAAATTAGTACTATTTTTTTTGAAAATTATGGTCTATATATTGCCAATTGTGAAGCTTTTGAAAATTAGTACTAAATTTGTCTTAGATGATTTAAAGGCAGTGGTTTCATTTCATACTCAGCAAAACTACAAGAAAAAAAAAACAAAATTTGGAAGATGCCAAATTGTAAATCTTTTTCTTGGTTCCACTCAAATGTTAGAAAAAAGTAAGGCAAGAGTTGGTTCATGTCACATGAGATGTTACATCAAACCAAGCAACACAAAGCAAGTGGTGATTTTTCTTCAAATTTCTAGGTAATTAAAGTGAGTTTTTAATCTAGCATCTGTCTAGTTATATTATTTATTTATTACCAGCTTTTGCATGCCTCCTTGATTAATCCATTGAAGAATTAAATCCCAACCATCCTAAATAGTAAATAAGATCATAACAAAGGAGGATAATTTGCATACATATATTCCTATCTGAAGAAATTCATTAGAAAAATCATCTATGTTGAATTGTTTTCTAATAAAATGAATTAAACTCTCATAAAATTTGAAATCATTTGGAGCCTTGGTTGGGTGTAATTCCATTGATGTCCTTATACTATCTTTAATTTGGTGCATTAGTTTACAAGGATAATTTGTACATTTACATTTGAAACTATAGTGTGTTATGTTATATTGTGAAAGAACAATAATCATATAAAAATGATAAGGATGAGATCCATTCACAAAGATTAAATTGACAATTCTGATAATGATTCTTTAAATAAAATCGAATTTTCTTAAAAATAGAAGAAATTTTTGAACATTTTTTGTAAATTTTTAGATTAACTATGTATTCAAATTTTATGCAATTTAAATGTTATTTGATATTTCATCATTAAAAATCAAGCTTTTAAAAAATGTTTAACGGCCCTTAATGGTAAAATGAACATTTAATGGTTTAATGTTTAAATAGAATTAAATGGCCGTTAAATTCTAATACGGGTATTTTTGTAAAGTCTATTTTTTGCATTTATAAATAATAAGTGATGCATATTTATACTTAATAATTAAAAAAATAATGAAAATAAGTAATAATAATAATTATATCATTAGTAAGTACTTAATCTAATTAATACTACAACATTGTCACATCACAAAATATTAAACAAAAATAAGAAGTTCTAAAAGTTGAACATGATAAATTATATTTTATTTTTTTCAATAAGAAGCATTCAATCTGTTTATTTTGGACGTTTAAAATTACTCATAATACATAATTTTCAAACTCAAATTTCACAATATTTAATCGCTTTGAAATAATACAAAATTTAACTGTTTTATTATGGTTAAAATCACTTAATTGTCAAAAAAATCATTAAAACGATTTTTTCCCAAATACTTAACGTCGGGGATCTAAAAAATAGTTACACGGTTTAAACGGAGTATAAATTCACTTTTTTAAAAGCTTATCAAAAATTATAAAATTACATAAAATTTACAATAGATTGAATCAAATTCACAAAAAAAAAAAGACTTTGAATACTAACAAGCATGAACGTAAATACCTGCAATATGAAGCTTGACAAAAAAATAATAAGGGACTAAAATATTACCTTCAGTATAATTATATGTCTCAAATTTTTTTAGAAACTAACTGCAATATAATTATATTAAAATATATTAAATCCTTAATATATATAATTAGCATTCGAAATTATAAAGAGACGCAGCTTCTTTCGATCTCCACTAAACTCCACCCCGTACAATACAAAATCCATAGCATTATTTATCGTTAATCCACTAACCCAATAGCATCAAACATTTTTCCAAGATGGCGAGGAGAACTTATTGAATCGGATTCACATAGGTTCAAACTTAGCTTTTGAGATTCTCTAATTTGCATAACTAATATACTGTCAGCTAATTTTATTCAAATTTATTTGTTTAATACAATACAATAACACCCATCTTACCGGGTTGGATTTTAAATTGGGCTATTGGATTCAAATTCAACTTCAAGTGTAAAAATAAAAATAAAAAGGGGGGAAATGAGGTGGAAAGTTACAAGTCATGTGAGGTGTTACCGTTTGCAAGGCAATTAAAGCAAGTGGATATTTTAAATTAAAGAAAATATTATGAACATATTATTAGTGATATTATTATTGTTGATATAGACTTTATTATATACATTAAATAAATTATTATGTATATTAATTATTTTATTTTTTGATATGTATAATAACTCATTTAGTTGAATAATGATAATACTGTAAAAATAAATTTACATAATAAAATCATTAATATGTATATAATAAAATCTATACCGACAATAGTATCAGCAACCATATCTGTATATCAGCTCTCTTTAATTAATTAATTTGTTAGGATTTTTTTTTCAAATTTTCAAGCTTAGTGCTACCATACCAAGGCTCAAGGCTCCATTTCCAAGCAAATTTAAATCAGAATATTCCCAAACTGGTAAGTCCAGCTGTACATGTTCACAAACTAATTAATTAAGTAAGATTGGGTTAACTTTGACTGAATTTTTCTATTTAACCCTGTAAAAATTCTGAAATATGAAGAGCTCATAATTTAGATGCATCTTTTTTTCATACAGTTGATACAAAAATTCTGCACATGGTTCAAGTTTGATATAACATATTTGTGCTTGGCCGAATCATGTATAAATTCAAATTTGTATAAGATTGACACTTTATAATTAAATTTGAAAATGAATAACATTTATTAAGTGTGAACCTGATAGAATTTTTGGTTTTTTTTGTTTTGGTTAAGCATATGAATTGTATAAGGTTCACTCTTATTAATGGTGAAAATGCTTTATAATTTAAGTTTCTACTCGGATAAATTTATGGAAGAAATAAAAAAATCATATTTTTTTTCAATTAATTAGATTAAAGAGAATAATTTAGTCGCGATTAGTTTTGTGTTTCGACAATGTTTGTCAAATTTGTGATTTCATGTCCTAATTAAGATACCTTCAAACTTTGTCCATATGTGTTTTTTTTTTTTTGATGAAAAATGAAAGTCTAAGTCACCAAATTTTTTAAATGTTCATAAAAAAAAATAACATCTGAATTTCAAATCTATAATCTCATACACAAAAAAATATTATCTTTTGTAACAGACTAAATACCGATTCTCTTGTCCATTTATGTCTTATAAAATCTATCAACTACTCTCATCAATAGACATGTGAATGTGATTGGATTAATTTAACTGGCAAGAGAAATTTTGGCAAATTTATGGTTGGTGATTATTAGCAATTACCATTATACCATAAAGTACTTAATTATGAAACATTTCTTCTTCTTTTCCCATTTGTCTGAAAGTATTTTACTTACTAAACCATATATAAGTACATTACATTCAAATCTTCATTATTGCAAACATCAATAATAGTAATACTAATAACTGTTAGATTTCAAAGAGTAAGGTAAAACATTAATTAATTGTGGCATGCAATTTGTGTCAGCAAAAATTTATGCAAAAACTCTTCTTATATATGAATTAGACATGATGCATGTTGATCAGTAAGATGAAGATAACTCATATATATTATCATATATCAATTATACTTTTTGATTAGGTTTATAGTAATGAATGATACTATATGTGATTAATTACCAGTTGATGTAAGGTCAGATATGCAAAATATGAAGCACTTTTTTATTTGGGTGTGTAATTCAAGAAATTTAGAGGATCAAGGGAAAGAATATCTCCAAGCTCCAATTACATGGATTAAAATTTAAAAGTTTTTAGCAAAACCCAAATTAGGTCTAGGGATGATGCATTGATATAATATATACTGGTATGTTATAGTTCAGGCATATGGGTTGGCACGTGATATTGTACGGTGCACTTCGATTTGCTAATTTTAGACCATCTGTCTCTTTTCAATTCTAAATCAAATTTAATTAATATAATATAATTAGTTATTGGTGTATCAATCTGATGTTGGTCACTGCCATTGATTAGAATTACATTAATTTTTGTTACATAAATTTATCTAAACTAATATATTTATAATATTTTAATAACCGCGCCATTATCACTGTTACATAATAATTCTGTTATTAATATAACATTTCTTTTATTTAATATTGTAAAGTTTTTCAAATTCAATGCTAATATTTTCTAAAGATAATTTTTTTCACACAGAAGTTGCTATTTTTTATATAAATATGAGAATCAAAGTCATTCAATTTTAAATGTTTATAAATGATCTCTTATTCAAATTTCGAATATACGATTTTTTATATAAAAAACATTGTCTTTGTCACTAAATCAAAAATTAATTCTTAATATAAAAGTTGCTATTGAAGAATGAAAAGCAGAAGACTTTCATCATTTAATAACTTACCAAGGTTATAGAATAAAAATCCAGATTCTTTCTATATCCGGATTAATAAAAATTTTAATTAAACTCCTTGCACATAAAACAGGAGGAATGGATTCATACACATGGAAGAAAAAAAGTGACTCCCATATCAAATTTAATGCTATAAATTATTGACCTATTGTTATTAAAAAAAAAAAAAAGAGAGAGAGAGAGAGGAAGATATATAGTCCTGCAACTAACATGGATATATATGCAAATGTGCTAATTTCATTTATTACAAACTGATTAGAAACTTTACCATCTTGTGCATAAATAAAGCTATATATACAAATAAATGGTCTTTGTCTCCATGATCATCTCTCTCCATTGAAGATTTGGGAAACATGTAGGTATGGGTTTAGTGTTTCTATATATGTTATATATCCAAGTGGGTATAATTTATTTAATAAAGTCCCTATATAAGCACCCCATTTTAATTCTCTAGTTCAAACCAACCTAACTCAAGCCAATTACAAGTTTCAAATATCATCTCTCTCTAGATCTCTCTCTCTCTCTCTTCTTCTTGTGTCAAAAGATGAAGCTACAAAGCCAAGTTAAAAGCAGAGGAGGATTCAGCAAAGCTGTTAGAGAACAGAAAGCCAAGCTCTATATCATTCGCCAGTGCGTCGTCATGCTGTTATGCTGGCACGACTGATCGAGAATTTTTCGGCTTTTTTTTTCTTCTCTTTTTTTGCTATCAGTTGGTAGGTTTTAATTACAATTTTGATTAGTTTAGGCTGATTCTTGTGTGTATATGATGATGATCCATAGAAAAATGTTAGCACTAATTCCTTTCTAGAATTCATTTTGTACAAGGGGCTTATGTCCCAATATTCTTTGGTTATTATATGGAAATAAAAATATTAACATCTTATATTCTGTCTTTTTTTCTCTTCTTCTATAGTGCAAATTATTTTGTAATGTAGTTAATTACAAGCATTAATTCATTGAATTGTTGATGTGTTACTATGGATGTAAATTCATGATCTGGTTAATGAAACCAACTTCTCAAAAGCAAATCCTCAATCAAATGTATAAAGTGGTTTGTATATATTGCAAATATCATGTTACAATTTGTGCACAAAATATAACCAGTAAGTCAAAAAAATGAAAACCCAACTTGCCACCCATTTGGCAATACCTAGCATTGTAGTTGTCTACAAGTGCAGTACTGCAATTAATCTAACTTAAAACTATTTTCAGGAAATTAATTATGATCAATCTGGATGGTGAATATGCTTTTACTGTTCAAACAAATTTAAAGATCAAATTTCAATTAGAAAATTGAATATAAAAGTACGATGTGAGGTCAACAGTAGAGTATACCTGATCAATGCTAGGTTGGAAATGGGTTAAAAAAAAATAAAAGAAGTACTCTGGTCACATGACATTGTACCATAGCACATGATCCTCTCTTAGTTCTAGTACAATATAATATATGTTTATAATTTATTTCTTCCTTATTGTTACACAAGCGAAGAATCTAAGTTTTTACGAAGTAAATACAATCTTGTAGTAATATGTTGAAAAGAAATGTGAAACACAAAATGACAGCGAACAATATTTTATTATTTTTTGTTTTTTTTCTTGGTATAAGTAGCAAATAATTAAAATTAGAGTACTGATTTTGATCGATTTTGTACAAAATTTCATTTAGTACAAAATGATCTTTTTTTTTCCATCCGTAAAAAGTAAAACCCTAAAAAAATAATCATTTAGTACAAAATAATCTAACGAGTAAATCTTGCATGACTTTTACAATAACAACAAAAAAACAAAAAGGATTACTAGTGCAAACGTTACCCATGAATCAGACGTTGCAATTATCAATAAGCAAATTATTGAATGCACTTTTTGTCATCTGTGTTGCTGGAAATGTTATCTTTAGTTCTAGACTAAAATACAGTTAAAATTTCTGCTAATAAAATTTTGAGTTGTCAAGTGTCCCTTTGAGGGAAATGGGCTCAGCTAATAAAATAGATTATGGTTAAAACCTAGAATAGTTTATCATTTTTTTTGGGCCACCTAAGAATGGCACTAGGATGGGCCTTCTGATTTTTTTTTTTTAATTTTTGCTTGTTTCTTCCCTGCATTAAAGATGAAATAAAAACAATCTAGGAATAAAATAATGAATAAGGTCCACATGCAACATCAAAGTATGGCTACACTCAGAAGCAGAATGAAATATATAAGCGCCGCATGCAAATATTACAAGATGGAAACATTGGTAGTGGTTTAGTTTATAAATAGTGGGACAAAAATATTTTACAAAAAGCGCTTAAATATTCACACACAAGACTGATAGACAGACACACTCTAAAAGCGTTTTGAGAACCGGTTTGATCTAGATTTGATCTTCTCCATTGGTTGTTTCCATATTATATCATCTAGCTTACTACAAAAATTCTTGTTGAACTGTGATTACAGAGAATCAGAAAAAAAACAAACCATCAGTAAAAATATAAATGCAGCGGTTGGTTTTTTATCAAGTAATGTACCATATAGCCTGACGCTTTTTAACAATGAAAAAGGAAATTACTGTTTCTTTGTGTGTGTGTGTGTGTGTGTGTGTGTGTGTTTCGCACTGAAATCACAGAATTTATAAAAGAAATTCAAAGTACCTTGAGATACTCGGAAGCATCTCCTGCAGCTTTTTGCATTTCCACCATATAAAAGGTTGGTGCGACTTCAAATATCTGCCAAATCATTTTTAAACATTTATGGATTGATGAAGCGAACTGAAATAACCAGGATTGCAAAACAAACAGGAAATATAAATAGCGGCAACTTACTTCCAGCATTATAGAGAGGTGCGCAGTCCTATTTGCCGTTAGACCTTCAACACGCATCTGAAAATTGTCTTATATTATAAACAACATACCAACAAATCCGAAGAAAAATTCAATTATCATCCACCAATAATAGTAGAGCATCAAGCCCACAATAAACTAGAACCAATCACCTCTTTGCAATTTCATACTATTTAATTTTTTTTTGCTTTCATTGGGGTCCCCTATAAATTAAATAAGACTGCTCAGTAGCCAATACTAGTACAGGTCAATAAGCAGAATTTCAACATTTTATTCACCTTATAGTTGCGAATATGTGTTTTAAAACCCATGGATTGTGCAACAACTTCCATGCTTGACATGATGACCTTTGCTGGTTTTTTTGATACAAATCGAGCCGGGTATTTTGAGAAGTTCTATAAAGAAAAAGAACGAATCTCAGATAAAAAAGCAAATCAGTCACATCGAAAAACATATAAGAATAACACACAGTAAACAAAAGAAGTGAAAACTTTATCATTTGCCCATACCTGGCGATGCATTTTTCATTAGTTCAAATTTTCTTCTAATGATTCATAAAACCATCTATATAATTTTGAAATTTTCTGATTGAAGTAAAACATATACATGGTAAGTCAGTAGAGAATATAATTTACCTGTCTCCGGTCAAACAATGAGGAAAGATCAAGACCTTGGGCAAGCATTATTAGGTCAAATGCATTAAGATTAAGTGGGCCCTCATCATCATTTCTGGGTCGCTCAACTGCTTCCTGAAAGCCCAAAACTAACTCAAATTAGTCACAAACAGGCTGGTAATATAGTTTTATTTTGATATCAATTTTTTTTCAAATGTTTCCTTCTACAACTTCCTCACAACTCAAACAAGCCTATCCATGAATATATACTCTTAATTCTTCTCTAGAGAACAAAGAAGGCAAAAAAAAAACATGGCATATACCTCAGGATCATCAAAAATTGAGAACAGCTCATCAAGATTCACATCCTCATTTTCAACCTCAGTAGCAGGAATGTAATTCTTCAAAAACCACTCATCGGCTTTTATGTCTTCTATTCTTATTCTCTGCACAAATTTTCAATCAGCCCATTAGAACTGTAAACCAATATTTAAAAAAAAAAAGAACTAGCAACATGGCTGCCAGCTTTTCTATTCCCAAAAAGCATCCAGTTTACATCACAGAACTAATAAAAAGCAAAACCAAGAAACCCAGTGAAAACAAGGACACTCTGGATGCTGGTACAACGGCTCTCTGTGTCAGCAAAAGATAGTAAACAAACAAGTAAAATAACAAATGTACAATAAAATGATATAGCACTTACAGTATCAGGATTAGGGTCTAGAATTCTTCTTATTAGAGATTTTGCACCATTTGAAAACCAATTAGGGAACGAATATTCAGCTCTCCCTATCTGCATAACATTAGAAGGTTGATGTATCAGACTCCCCTTTCTTTCATAAAGACACAATGCTCATATTTGGAAGACATACTTTTCTTCTTGTGGTAAATTAAACTCTATTTTATTTGACAGACAAAGTGACAAACAAGACTAGATTTTCCAACAATTAGATAATACAAATTAAATTATATACATCTTTTACTCCCATTCAATGAGCCAATGTGCCACAACTTCTACTATTTTTTTCTTATCTCTGTGACTAAGTTAAACCACTATTGGATATTGCTATTCCTCTCAGCTTGTTACTGTTGAGTTGTATTAACTTAAGAGGAAAGTTGGCCACTAAAATGGATTTATCCTCAGTTTATAAGACTAGATGTTGTTTGCAAATAATTGGTGTTACTCCCAAAATAGAAAAATGTCAGGTCTTACAAACAATGTTAAAATATTGGTCCAATTTGGAAAAGATCATCTTTATTTTTTAATTTTTTTTTACTTTTCAGTACCTTGTCATAAAGAGTAGTCAAATCAACCTCATCAAAAGGGAGATAACCCGCCATTAATACATATAGAATTACACCACAGGACCATATATCAGCAAGTGCACCATTATAGCCCTTGTGGCTAATAACCTAACTTTGCAATGCACATTTGTCAGAGAGCCGAGATTACTATACAGAAAAATGATGAATGTACTTCTTTCCATTAATACCTCAGGTGCAACATAATTTGGAGTACCACATGTAGTTCTAAGGACATTGACTCCCTGCAAAAAAATAAATGAAAAAACTAAAGATACAGTAGTTATATAGTACAATGTTAAAGAAATAATATGATCCGAGATCAGTAACAGTACCGGCTCTGGCAAAGCACTAAGTCCGAAGTCTGAAATTTTCAAACTTCCTTGCGAGTCGAGAAGAAGGTTCTCTGGCTGCAGGCATGGGCCACACACAAACTCAAATAGATCAATCATACAAAATTTTGTAATGGATTTTTTTCCATTTGTAGGATTTACCAATAAGAAAATTTAGAAAACCTTTAGGTCACGGTGGTACACTCCTTTGTTATGGCAAAAGTCAACCCCATCTATTAACTGCTGGAAATATTTGCGTGAGTCATTTTCACTGAGTCTACCATGCCGCATCTATTCCAAAAATAAATACTAGTAATCAGCTTCATTAAAAATGAAATATGAAGATAGCTAATAGAATAAGAAGCTCACAATTTTATCGAATAATTCACCGCCAGTGATAAATTCCAGGATTATGTATATCTTTGTCCGACTAGCAAGAACCTGCAGTTAGAATTTCACAACTTGTCAATGATGTGAGCGTAAATCTGCAATAAGAAATAAAATAAGACTGTTACGTGCCTCATACAGGCGGACGACATGTGGATGCCTAACAAGCTTCATTATGGAAATCTCTCTCTTTATCTGAAAAAAAAATAATATATAGAATATAAGAATGAAATAATAAGAATATGCATAACAAACTTCATTGTGGAAAATTCTCTCTTTATCTGCATTAACAAAGAATATAGGTTTGGAAGATAAAGAGTAAACTAAAATTAAAACATGGATAGTACTCTAAAATAACATCAAACTTTTTCAACGCTCTTACACAGGCCGCATTTTGGCACTGAGTTAAACTGGTACACATTACAGTCTTACAGCTGATTCCTGATCAAACGCCACAATAGGCTTTAAGCTAATTCTCAATAGTAGGGTAATTTAAATGTCAACTAAAGTCACCATATAAGTTTTGCTGATACAATTCTACCAGTTACTTAAACTTTATGAAATCAACATCTTATGTCACTTCACAGGAGCCATAATGCAGTGCTCCACAGAAGTCAGAGAGGGAACGGGGCGGCTCAGTTAATTTATTGAACCAATCGGAAGCTCAGTTTATTTAAAACTAAAATATCAGTATTACAGATCAACTTCAGCATAAGACACCATAACCTAATCACACTGTACAAGTATCAGACTACCAATTAGGTCCATGATTTAGTACTGTACCAGTGGGCGTCAGTTAATTCCTTTTGATCAAACAACAAAATGCCAGAATAGAGAAAGACTGATATATGGTACGGCACCAGATTGAGATGCAATCTTTGGAGGAAATGCATGGAGCACTTCAAATTTCCAAGTACATACCAGTTAATAACTATCAGATAATGTAGCAATGTTTCCTCACATCCAATCCAAGTGTCCTGCTTGAAAAAAAATCAACACAACAAAGGATTCAAGATCAAAACCTGATCAACCATTCGATGCTTGATAATAGTAGCACGATCTAGAACCTTCATCGCGACGCTCTCTCCCGTCTCTGTATTTTGCGCGAATTTCACCTTGGCGAATGTCCCTTCCCCGATCGTTCTCCCTACCTCGTACTTCCCTACCTTTCTCACTCTCACCACCCCCATCCTTCGCTCTACAAACTCAAATAGTGCTCTCGCTCGAATCTCTCGCGACTAAGCTTCAGTTGCGTCTCTCTCTCTCTCTCTCTCTCTCAGAACAGTCTCTATCCAATCTCCAAACTGCTACTGGAGAATTTTCTGGAATCGGAGAGAGCAGCAGGATACAAGAAAAGGAGAAATTGAAAAATAGAAAAGAAGAGTTTTCTCCGCTATGCGAATGTGAATGTGATGCTTAGTTTAGTTTTTCTTGTTGTATTGCGATTTTGGAGGTTTGGGAAAGGAAAGGTCTCAGACAAGAAGAAGAGATTGTTTGTGGATTAGGAATTGTTTCTTTTTGTATAAAAACTACAAGAAGCTGATATATAGATTCATATCCATTTTGTTATTTATATTAATGATTTTATCGTGTAATTTATTTGTATAATATTTGAATTAAATAATTTATTATTACACAAAATAATTTGTATAATGAAGTTATTAATATGAATAATAACTCATTTTATATGAATGATGAAGTCGGTACTTATTTAATGATTTTTTTTAGAAACAGAGCACTTTATTAATTTATTTATTCCTACAATTATTGACCAACATAAGATAATAATATTTCAGGTCATCAAAATAGATATTACAATATTATATGCTAACAATTTTTAAAAGGGACAAAAGAAAATAATTCATGTACTCATAAGCAACTTTATTTTTAAAAATCACACAGCATGGAGAAAAAAGAATTTCATGCATACTGATGAAATAAAAGAGGAGAGACGTGAAAATTAAGAAATAATCAATCTACAAGTTAAATAATATATTTATATTTTTTTATTTTTAAGAATTTTTAAAAATTATTTTGCAAATTACTTGAAAAATTCATTATCAAGATTGTCAAATTAATAGTTGTCAAGTAATTTCCAACCCCGGAGAAAAATATGTTATCAACTAAAATTTGAGAATGACATACATATTTGAGAAACTACATAATTATCAAGTGATTATTTATGAAATTATATCTTTTATTGTTTAGTTAGATTGTTTAATGCTATAATGGAACTTTAGAAATGTTCCTCCCCAAATAAATACCGATAAAACAAATTAGTAATTTTGAAATTGATTAATAAATAATTAATCAATTTTCAAGTTACAAAAATTTGATATACATCATAAATGTCATAGAAAACATATCTACAATCATCATAATTTTTTACTGTACCTCTCTATAATCAATTGTCCAATTTTCCCCTCTTACGTTTGTATTAAATTAAAGTTAATT
Source organism: x Bolboschoenoplectus mariqueter (assembly GCA_037678475.1). NCBI lineage: Eukaryota > Viridiplantae > Streptophyta > Magnoliopsida > Poales > Cyperaceae > x Bolboschoenoplectus > x Bolboschoenoplectus mariqueter. The sequence continues at coordinate 2,737,740 of CM075277.1, forward strand.
AGAGTGAATTATAAATTAAATTAAACTAACTACATAGATAATGATGCATTCTAATCAAAGATCAAGACAAGACAAAAAAGCTAATGATATTTATATTTTTAATCAATCTTTTCATCTCACGTTATCTTATTGACAAGTGGAAGAAATCAGCATATATGTAATATAATAAATAAATTATCCTGAGATGTATAAAAGATCCAATTTTATATGATAGCTACGAGATTGAGTCAATGATATTGACACAAAAAATTTCAAATCAACAATTTTTTTTTTATGGTACAAAATTGACAGGTTATTTTGATTGCCACGTCTAAGAACTGAATTGTGGGACCCGGGGAAGTACTGGTTATTTTTGTGCAATAAATTAAATATGGAGAAAATTTCTTGCACTTTATGTTTTTATATTTTTTATCTGCACATTATAACTATAAATATTTATATTAAATAAATAAATAATTTATGTTTGTATTTGTAAATATATATACTTAATATAAAAAATATTTTTTATTTTGTATTCTTCAATGTATGAAAAATTTTAAGTTAAAATTTTTGTTGCGCAAATAAAAATAAAATTTGTAAAACTTTTAATTATAATAATATAAAATATAAATATTTTTATCACTAGATATAAATATTTTTTAAAAAAATATAAATATATCTAAAATATAATTAAAAAATATAATTACCACTCCTCTTTAAATATAATTGTCAAATTTTAAACACCGTCCATTTATCCATCACTATCTTCTTCTCCACCAAAAAGTAGCGTTTTGACCTTTAATTTAATTCCTTTTTTTTTTCTTGGTGGAACAAAATAGTCGTACCAAATGAGAAAAATAATTACATGAACAAGAATTACCTTACCTAAACCACCCACTTGGCTAAAATATTTTTGTTTGGTTATGACTTGTGACACTGACATCTGCTGAGATTAATTGTGCTGAATTTTGTGTGGTCAGTTTGAGGAAGCTGAAAAAAATAAAAAGGAATGAAATGAGTCCATCTTTTTATTGATTATTTATTTATTTATTAATGTTAATTATATATCTGTCAATTATAAATATATTATTATTTATTATAAGGCGTAATCATTTTATATACAAAATGTATATAAAATGATTACGCTTCGTAGTCAATAATAATATATTTATAGTTAATAAATACATAATTAACACCACAAATTTTTCAAAAATAAATCACTTAACTAGAGATAAAGTTCACATCCTCTACAATACTTCATATAGCAAAATAACTGTGTTCTGAAATCTCTCATCTAAAAAGTTCCATTGCACGAATCTCAACGCTATCCGTTACAACAAAGTATCTGTATGTATATTTTTCTCTCCGCTCTGCTCTATAAAATGAAAATTCAAGAGAAGGCGCGCTTGTTCATCCAACCTATTGTTACATTACAAGTGAGAGCTTCCGCTTCCTCCTCCTCCTCCGGAGCCAATGAATAATGAAGTTTCAGATAAAAGAACCACCTTTTGGAGAGTTCCATCTACCAAATGAATAGAGATGATGAAAAGAACATAGTCTGTGTCATATGTTTGTTATTGTCAGCTACATTAAGGGGAGAGGGTTGTATTAGTATGGTTGCCGTTTTGTAACTATTTGTTTCATAAGACGTGTATTAGGCTCCACCGGAACTCGACTTGAGTTCACTTTTGGTGAAGTGTTTTATCTGAAATGAACAAAAATCTCTACCCCTCTGTCCTTTTTAAAATGTTTTCCGTATAAATTTCAATATTGTTCACTATAATAATCACTATAGTGCACCGCGTGCTTTTTTTGCTCATTTCACAAGATATGAACTCACTCGACTTGTCGTATATGTAGGTCATTTTTCTCTGTTAAATGGCCAAGAAGCATGGAGACAGGTTAATTGTGATTGAATTTTTTTTTTCATATATTGTATACTTTTCTATTTCCAAATAGAAAAATGCAAACTCTGACAAATATTGTTTTTTCTTAAGACTTTTTTTCTGGTCCTTTAATTGTTGATTTGATGGTTGAAGTAATTAAGATTTAACGTTGACAAGAAAATGATTGTCTACTACCTCAAGCAAAACGTTGAAAGAAAAGAACCTTCATCCACAAATTTTGCAATTTCTCCCTCAACGTTTACCACTTTCCATTCATCATATCATCTAATAAATAATAATATACAGTATATTCCAAAACAAAATGAATACATGATGTTGTCTTGCGCTTTTAACTACTAGATGCAGAAGTCATCTATTATTAATCCTGCATAAAGCATTTTTTTCAAAAAAAAAATACTATATGCAGAATTATTTAATGAGAGTCAATATACAAATACAGTTGTTGATACTGTTATTAATATAAACTTTATTATACATATTAAATGAATTATTATATATATTAATGACTTTGTCATGCAAATTCATTTGATATAATAATGTAATTATTTAACTTAAATAATTTAAAATGTATATTAATAATATTTAAATTGAATAATAAAAGTACTGTATAAAATAAAATCATTAACATACATAATAACTCATTTAATATGTATAATAAAATCCGTATCATTTAATGTATATAATAAAATCCGTATTAATGACAGTATCAATAACATTTTCCTTATTTAATTTAGCTTGTCTCCTGAGAAAGAGGGGTCCAGTCTGAAACAAGCCCTAGAAACTCGGGGCTTAAATTAGTAAAGCATTGAAAGCATGTTAAGTAGAAATAGTACACGAATAAACATAAGAATGTATTTGCATAATTTATCGCACAAGCATCAGAAGAGCTTTAGTTCTCGAGTGATCTCAGGCTATTCTACCAGAAAATTTGCTAACAGTGGAAGTAAAGAACAAAACATGATATCTCCGTCTCTCCGTCTACGACATTTGAATTTAATTACAGGACACTAGCAGTTACCGTGACATCATGATAGTGACATTAGCACTTGATCTTATATCTTATCATATAACAATAGAGCTCATTTCTCCTTTTGAAAAATTAACATTCTTGTTTTCACAAGAAATTCCTTTGTGTGGTTCCACCTGAGAAACGAGAAGACAAACCCTGTGACATGTTTTTGGCGTCAAGATTGACATTTTTCCTCCCGGCAGTCAAATCCTTCTCACGGTCCCACGGCTTCCAAGGATGGTTCTCCTCCCACTCCTCCGCCTCTTTCTCCTTGCCGTCTCTCTCTTTCTTTGACTTCTTCTCTTTTTTCTTCTTCTCCTCTCTGTGCTTTTCAACAAGAGACATGGATCGCTTCGATGAGTTGTACTTGTCGACCAAGGAGGCGTCAGAGGTTGGTTTTGGTTGGCTCCTAGACTCTTCAGCATCAGCAAGTGCTTTTGCCTTGTCATATGCCTCCAGGTAACTGCACTTGCATGAAAGTGGAGTGTATGGTTAATCATATTGGGCAGTTCACTTGGGAAATTAAAATTGCGTATTTCTTTTTCGCTCCATTCATAGAAACTGTGTTATCAGTATTTTGTCTGTATCTGTCTGCTTGTGCCAGTGAGCAAATTGGCTGTGAACATATTTTACCCACTGAGTGAGGTGTGCATATCTTTGGGTATATTCTGTAAGTAACAAACACGTATTTTAATGTTTTCGAATGTGCTAGTGTGCAAAATATAAATTTTAAATACAAATTTCATACTTCTGCTTAGCCTTGTTAACTTTGTCAAGAGGAGTGTCAGTCCAAGCACTTGTGTCGCCTCTCCCCTCTTTCCCTGACCTACTAAATGATGTTGTCGAGTGCATAGGCATCCCAGGCTGTACAAAAGAAGTTTATATACACCATCAGACAAACACAAAGTGCACAGTATAAAAAAAGAGAGTAAATTACGAAAATGGCCCTACAGACTTTAGTCTAATACCATCCACATTCCATTTGGTCATGCTTTGATGCTTTTAATTTATGACATAGCATTATCACTTTCATAACAGATATCCTAGCAAGGTCTGATATTAAATGGATAGTTTTTCTTATGAAAACATGTCCCACCAATCACGGAAAAAACATTCCAGAAAATTACTCATTTAAATCTAGCACAAGATTATGGCGTGTGTCCTTTATTTATAACAATGAATGGTTCAGATTGGAACTATTAGGGCCTGAAATGGATGCTACTAAATTCGAGGATCAAAATTAAAATCTAGAACTTAAGGAACCATTTGCATAATTTATACGATAATAAGAGGGAATAAATAGAATTACTTTTCTTTCAGGGGGCAAAGTGGTCATCCACTCTTCACGTTTTGGGGCCTCCTCCTTTGGGCCAGCCAGAAGCTCCTCATCACCCTCCATTGATATACCTGCACCATCATAGGCACTTTGTTTACACACTCCTGTTTATATTACTGCACAATTTTTCAACAACTTCGCATATTACACCGCCTAAACACAAAATATTGGGCGTATCCTGAAGTAATCTAGCTTGCTCCTCAAAAACAATGTAAGCATCACAAGAACAGTTGTCCTCAATTCCTTCAACATAGCCAAAAATATGTCCCTTTTTTTCCCTGCTTTACTCCGTAAGTATAGCAGTTTGGGCATAAGATTGAAGCAAAATTGGGGAAGGCTTAAGGGGACCAATTTTGTACTTGAAGAGTTACGATTAATTCTACAACCAGTTGTGTTCATGATATTTCTTGTTTTCCGGGATATAATTGCCTTTTGAATTTCACAGGTGAAATATTAATTTGTCTCTTCTTATTAGTCTGGCAGATTTAAAGAAGAAGTTACCTTGTATCTTTCTCCACTGTGCTGCTTCTCGCATTGCTTTGAGCTCAACCTATATTTTTACAAACAGGCAACAGAAACAAAAAATTATAAATTATAAACAACTTCTGATAACAACCATTTGTATTATGGTCTGGTAGACAGAAATCAAACATACCTCAAATCTCTCTTGCTCCTCTTTAGCTTTCAGCTTATCATCTATTGCTCCTCTCTGCACCTCATAAAGTCTTTGCATTAGAAATGTTACTTTTCCCATGAACAAAAAGGAAGGTGCACGACAGATATGCTAGAGCTGTACCTTATTTGGATCTTGCAAATCTTTGAAAGCTTTGTTCAATATAACAAACGCCTGCTGTGCTTGAGGATGGGAGCACTTGTCTGGATGCACCAAAAGAGACAGTTTCCAGTACCTAATTTAACAGCCATAATAATAAGTCATGAAAAAAGGAAACAATTTATACTAGATGACAATAACCACTTAAAGGAAATATCAGGCCAGGGCTCAGGTTAGATGGAGGAGAAGATAAGTGTAAACTCTAGTTCTGCAAATTTCCATGCAACTTCCCAAAATTGGTAGATTCATGCAAAAAAAGATATAAGAAGAAGTCATAATTTCATATTTTCCCCAGACAATTACAGAATTTTTTTTTTGTAATGCCCCTGTACAAAAGAAATTAAGCATATCCAAATAAAACTGGAGAAATATTCATATATACCCCCTACCAAGCACGATAATCCTATCTTCCCTCCCTAACTCATCTGCTTCAAAAGAAACCAAACTATTGCTTCCTTACTAGCTGCATTGAGGAAGACGGGTCACTGTTTGAGTATTCCAAAAAGATCCCTATAGCAACCTAAAAAGGTTATACTCATTTTGCAGGGTCTACGAGATATTCTAGTGCTCTGCATTATTCTTTGCATCTTCTCACAGCCATAGGACTTAACAAGCACTACCAATTTACATTAGTTTTCTCATCATTTTTTTCCTAAAGACAGAAGTGCTACTTACGCAATAAGGCAATTGAACACATTAATAAGAAACGTAAACAAACATACAAGCCAACAGATTTGACAGAAAAAAGCATGTACTTTTTCTTGATGTTCTCGGATGCCATTTTCCAGTTAATTCCAAGTACATCATATGGTGAATTAGAATCTGCACCCATTATTCTAGTCACCTATCATCATTAATGTTACAGTACAATACATCAGCTAAGAAATATATCCAGATATAAATCTCATAGAGATATAATTATATCAAATATTCAAATGGCATGAGATCTGACAAGGTATATGATAAACCAAGTAATGGTAGGCATTACAAGTTCACAAAAATGTTTAGGCCTTTTCTTTGTCTAACTCTAAATCTTAATCAGACATCAAGAACACAAGGGCACAAAAATAAAAAAATCTTGCAATTCGATCAATATACAAGCAATACCCATTCCCCAGCAATGAGCAAACCTAATGGTGAGGGAAAGCTACTATCAACTAAAATAACAAGAAATTAACTGAAACTTTTGATAGAGAAGGGTTTTTCTGAAATTTCAGCATTCCAAATGGTGATTTTTAGCGCAAGTTCATATTACAGAAGTAAGAAAAAGAAAAGATAAAGATAAGGACCTCTTCGAAACGCTCAGCTTCATTAGCAGATTCAACCTCAGAAACCAAGGCTGGTGGAGGGGGTCCTATTAGCACATCACTTTCTTCTCCTATGTCAGCTTCCCTACAGAAGTATAAAATTTAAATCCTTATGAGCTTCATGTGCCAGTTTATAGACCTGTAAGGTTGTGCACCAGTAAGATTACAATACATCTATCTTATATGCTTGATTGGTGTTATTAGTCCAGACTTCAGATCACTAGTGCAGTAGACATAATAATAACAGGCAGGTCTGATACCAGTACCAGTGTATTGTGTGTGAACAAAAGGTACCTTAGTAAACCTGCAGCCTCAGTCAACTCAGCGGCAGCATCTAGAAGCTCTCGAGATGGCATTGCAGGACCAATCACCCTGAAAATATCAATCCATGCTGTGAGAAACAGTAAATGCACCAATATGAGATTGTAAAATACATTAATAAAACAAAAGATTACCTTTTCTTGGGAGCTGGCTGTGGTTCTTCTTCTGACACGTTCTTTGGATTTACCAGTTGCTCATCTTTTGAACTTATCAGCTGATCATCATTTATGTTTACCAAATGATCATTTTTGCTACCATTTTGTTCGCTATCTGATGCATGCTTAGGATTAATGTACTGGTCCAGTGTTGAACCCATGATATCTAGTGTGGGAACTGCCTTTGGAGGAAGCACATAAACACCAGTCCGGTCTTTCTCCAGTTTCAAAGAGGAAAATAGTTTCTTCAGAAGTTTGACCAGAGACTTGTCAGAAATCCCCGACAGGTCTACACCTTGGCCATTGTCTATCATTTGAAGAATCTAAATGATAATTCAAAGAGAGCAGTGAAAATAAAATTTGAAAAGAAAGTCATCTTAAAACAGAGAAGAATGTGAAAATATCAGACCTGCTGAGCATTTCTTAGAATTGGAATTTTTCTTACCATTAAAAAACACAAAGATGTACGTAGCAGTTTTATACTGTGGTTTTCAGCACTGTACCAGTGTAAACCAGCATGCACCTGTAATTTTACAATACTGGTTTTCTAACAAATTGACCAGCTTTTTAAGCCTTTTTTTTCATTATCTTCACCATCTACTTAAAAGTTTCTTATTCAGTTGTTTGGTACTTATTGCAAAATTGAGGATTAATAGAGGCTGAGTCAGGTACAATTGAACCTCAATTGTAGAAATGGAGTCTCATCGAAGCTTTAATTGAACCATTAAAAAACAACTGATACCATGTTATACTGATAGCTAATCTGTCAGTACTGGTAGCAGCATGAATACACCAAAATTACTATCCTTAGATAGTTAGGTTTGATAATTGATTTGGTCGATTATCCAATAGTTATCAGTCAAACATATGAAGCAAGGTCTCAATCTTTGAAACATGGAAAAGAAAAGGAAATGGCAATTTGCATCAAATAGCCATTAGCTACAAAAAAAAGGGTACAAAACCCTTACTTGATGAAGTTCAGAGGTGACAGCCGGAAACTCATCAAGTATCAAATTCACCACCTCCTTTGGCTCTAAAACCTTCTCCCTCACATTATCTTCTTCCTCTGAAGAATAATCCGACCTATCATCGTCTCTCCGTCGGTGCGACCTCTTCTTGCTTCTTGCTCTACGATCCTTCCCGTGGCCCCTGTGAGATGATTTCCTAGAACTCCTGTGGCTTTTCCTGTGGCTGTGACTGGACTCCCTATGGCGACGGGAACCCGATCTCTTCTGTTTGCTCTTGCGGGAGTCACGATCAGGGCTTTGGCTTGACGAAGTGTAGTCTGATGAAGAAGAAGAAGGAGAAGAAGAGGAAGAAGAAGTATGGTGGCGAGTCCTCTTGCTTCTCCGACCACGTTGTATATCTTTCTCTCTCTCTTTCGCCATTAATGGAGCTCTGCACGCCTTCCCTCTCTGCCCCTCTTCCCTTCCCTCTACAGATCAAATTGATACAATATGAAATGAAATTGCAGGGAAACAAAACCATAGCTACAAGCCTACAATACATGTCAATACCATGGTCCAATTGTTAGAAGGTTAACGGGTCGGTTACAACAGGGCTCCGAAGCCCAATACCAGGAGCTAAAACGTGGCTCGTATAGTTTATTACGTAACTTATTCATTAAATGAATAATATTATCGATATCAATTTTATTATTAAAATTAAATAAATAATTATTCATATTAAAATTTATTTATATAATATTCTTATTATTGAACTTAAGTGTATTATTATTCATATTAATAATATTTAGATTAAATAATAAAATATTATATAAAATAAATTATATAATAAAATCATTAAAATAAATAATAATTAATTTTACATAAAATATTAATAACGAAATTATTGTATCTCCCAAGGAACAAATACCTTCAGATCATCATCAGCCTCGTTTCCGCTGTTTTTTTCCCCGAACTTAAATACAGAACCATAGTTTATATTATCTGGACCGTCGAATCTAAAACAAACGAATCAGATCTAACTACAAAGCACTGACATCATAGTAACTATAACTCAACATAATTTTCAAGTCAATCTATCACGTTGATTTTAGATCGAACGGTCTTAGTAACAACATCAAGCCTCGGCAGTTGTAGCAGATACGAGCTCAAAATCATCGTCTCATCAGTTCTTAAATGAGATATTTAAATCCAGTTTCATTTCCTTAAATGGGGAATTTAAGTCCAGTGACGGAGTTCCCAAGAAGTGATCTCAGTTGAGTCGAGAGAGAACGCGAGAGAGAGAGAGAGAGAGTGCTATAATGCTGTGAAGATTGAAGAAGCGGTACCTCTCTAATCGACGAATGCTAAATAGGTCGAATTTCATATTTTTTTTCATGTTTTTAGAGAGAATATGATAAATTGAAGTTCAAACCTGGGATAATATTTGTATGAACACAGTAAGAGTAACTAATTTTTGTAATTCGCCAATGTAGGATTCTATTCTGGTTAAGAGAATGGCATTACCTGATGACAGTGTAAAAATGGGCTTGAAGGAAGAAGAGATCATGTGGATGCTATTTAGAGAAGACTTGAGAGATTTACAAGGAGATGCATTTGACGGATCCGAAGAGGAAATTAAAATCTTTCAAGGAGTTTTTTGTAAGAATGGAGTGGATCCCTTGTCTGAGTCTGATAACCTACCTGGTACAGCAGAATCAAGTCGAGCGGCACAGTGCCGTGTAGTTGAGTCATTTGGAGATGGCTACCTTTGTAGTTATAACATTCGTTGTATTTTGCCTTGTTCAAGAATGGTTTCGAAAGATAAGACTGGTAAACTACTGGTACCGACCATGATAACTTCTGAAATAGAACCTGACGGTGTGGATCAAACTAACCAAATAGAACTTGTTTCTCAAGATAAAAGCCCTACTGTACCTGTACCAACTGCATTGCCCTTGTCTCAAGCAGAACCTGATACTGTGTACCAAACCAACCAAAGAGAAGTTGCAAATGAGGCCAGTACCATACCAGTACCAACATCATCCCCAGTTTCTCAAGTGGAGCTCAAGAACCAGAGCCAAACCCAACAAAGAAAACTAAATTCTCAAGATAAGTGGGCTGCACCCCCTTTTTCTGAAATCAAATCTGATACCATGATCCAAATTGACAAAAGAAAACTGATTCCTCAAGATGACATAAGCATGGTACCAGCACCAAACACATGCACTTCTCCCAGTATGGAAATTAAGCTAGTGAATCAAACTGGCGTAAGAGAAGCTGCACCTAAAGGGATGGGTGGTATTGTACATGAACTGTTACCAACAACACCCCCTTCTTCACAAGCAGACCTAATAGATGAGCCTGGTACTAGCCTTTGTTCTGGTACATTGGATATATCAAAAATAGAGAACCCATCCCTTACGGACCTTTGCACGCATCTTCGTGCACATGCAAACCGACTCTTGGCTGACTGTGGGTACAAAATGGAGCTGCGAAGGAGAAAGAATTACCCAGAAAGATTCAAGTACTTCTACCGACTTCCTAATGATGGGCCTGCAATTTCTCATCTACCTAAAACTTGGATTTCTTTAGGTAAACTATTACAATCATCACCATTCGGGTCAGCTTTGGACAAGACCTGTTTGCTTGGCCGGCAATGGACCAATGCTAATGAATTCGCATCTGATCTGCGAAACACCTTGACTTACGTTGAAAAGATGCTGAAAGATCCAGACTGTGGGTTGACCTTATCAGATCAGTGGATTCTACTAGACCCATTTATTGCTGTGGCTTGTATAGATCGCAAAATTGGGGCATTGAAGGAAGCTGTACCACTAAAGGCAGTTCAGAGTACAACGAGTGTTCTTGAAGAAAATGAAATGATGGTTTTGCAAAGGAATGATGTCACTAATCCACGGACCTATTCACGTCGTCGGTGTAAAAAGTCTCTTCTGCCCCAACTTGCATTGGAACCTGAATCAGAGAAGAAAATGGATGGTGCAAACCAGCCCATGGTAGAAAGTCGAATTGTTCCAACTGGAGAAATGACACTGTCAAGCAATAAGGATATAGTAAGCCCAATTACTGCTGGAGAGGAAGTACCAAGTGCCTCAGACTTGCGCAAGGGTCCATGTACAGCTGAAGAAGAAGTGCAAAGTGCTACTAGATTGTATGCAAGTCTAGTTCCATTTGGAGAACAAATACCATGTAATACAGACTTTCATGTAATGTTAGAAAAACTGAGAGAAGTGCCACCTATTACAACAGGAGAGGAAGTGCAATATGCCACCCAGTTGCATGCAAGTCAAGTTACAAATGAAGTGGAAGTACTGCATGCTGCGGACTTTGGTGTAACTCCAGCAACAATTGGAGAAGAATTGTCATGTCCTGCAGACTTGCATGTGAATCCAGTTACAATTGGAGAAGAAGAGGTGTCCATTGAAAGACATTCTTGTGAAAATTCAGTTACACTCGCTGATAATGTACCTGCCAGAGGCACAGTAATGGTTAATCAAATATCTCAAAACATAATTCAGAGATCCATCAACCCAACATTAGAAGTGCCATTTACCACAGTAAGTACTGTTTCTGGGTATGATAACATACCGATTGGAGCCACATTCACAATAAACCAGGTGTCTGAAAGCATGGTGCCCCAACAGCCTGTGTTAATTCTGTATCCATCTGACGTTCCTTTTCCTTTCGATATGATCAATAGCCATGCTCAAAGCATGACCAATGGAATGGACCCTCCAATTTATCAAGCAAGTCTGTTTCAAGGAACTTTATCTTTTGATGCTAATAGTGGGTTTCAGATTCAAGAATATCCTATCACATGGGCTGTGTGTAAACCGATACAGTCGAAACTGAAGAGAAGGCATCAATCTACCTCTGAGATGAAGGAAAATGAACCATGCAAAAGATCAAAGGAAAACAAGGAGAAGAGTAGATTGGACACAAAAAATGAAACCCATAAGAGAAAAAGGCAGGGAAGAAATCGGGTGTGCCAATTTCATGAGCATGATCTCCTTATCTCAGCTATAATTTCAAAGAAGTCCTTGAAATACAAGAAATTCCCTAAAAAAGTGCCAAAAAAGAAGCCCATCTGTTCTAAGCAAACAGTTGAACTGGGTCAAACCAACGTTACCAACAAGAAGCATTTCATGCAAGGTGCAAGAACAGTGCTAAGGCTATTGATCAATACAGGCATTGTGTCTGTTAACAGCAAGATTCAATACCGAAATTCTACGGGAAACAAAGTAAAAGAAGGAAAATTGACTAGATATGGTGTATTGTGCCAGTGTTGTGGAGAGACTTTTACAATGTCAGGTTTTCAGATCCATGCAAGCAGCGAGCTGGGGAACCCAGGCCTGAATTTGTTTCTTGGATCTGGTAAGCCGTATATGATGTGTTTGTTCAAGGCATGGTCAGTGGAGTACAAGGGGAGGAGAGAGAGAATGAGGATTAGAGATGGAGACATTGACAGGAATAATGATATGTGTAGATTATGTGGAGATGGTGGTGAGCTGGTGTGCTGTGACAGCTGTCCTTCTAGCTTTCATGAGTCATGCTTGCCTTCCCAGGTAACTCTGCCACATAAATAACATAAAAGCAGTTTGGTCAGATTTTTTGGTGATGTTGTACAACACCTAGTGGTCATGACTTGTAGAAGCACTGTGTCATCAGGCCGAATAAGTTTGGCTATGTATGAGTACTTACATTACCTATTGGGTCTGATGAAGGAACAGGCCTTGCCAAGTTTAGTACAGCATGTATGATCAGTCGAGTCTTATACTTGTACGATTTATGTACTTTTGGCTTTAAATTGTCATGTCCTGTTCTTCTATTGTACAAGCTATCTCATTTTTTTACTTGGGCTGTGTGATACAGTTACCTATGTATGAGTTTAGGGAAACAACTGAAACTGTGCTATTTATGTTCTGATATACATAATCAAAGTGATAAAAAGTATAATCACACTATTCCGTTTTAACTATTCTTTTATTCACTTGTATATTTTTGTTGATTTGATCAATTGGTTTTGTTTTATGTTCAGCAAATTCCAGAAGATTATTGGGACTGTCCGAGTTGCAGATGTGGTGCTTGTCAAAAGATGATTGGTAAATCGTCGGTATTCTCCACTTGCACTAATTACTTGCAATGCTCTCAATGTGATCGACGATGTAATCACTCTCTTTCTCTCTCCTTTATTTCAGTGGCTAATGCAAGCATCAAAATAAGCCTAAGGCAATCATAAAACAGGTCAATACTGTACTGGTATTGGTAGCTTTTGTATCTTGTGGTAAACAGGTCCTATACTTGCTTTAATAGATCTTATGTAGAGAAATTGTTAATGCCTTTTCAATATTGTTAAGTGTAGTTTGGAGCAAAATCAGCAGGACATCGCATAGCTATTCATGACACATGCAAATGTGTTGGACATATAGAAAAATATAGCTTTAAAGTCCATATGGAACCAGAAAATCGTCACACAGAAGTGCATTTAAATGTGAATGCAGACAGGTTAAGTTCGACCTGAAATTTACAGCCAGTCTCATGGATTGTCCGAAAACCTCACAAGAAATTGTGTGGAATTGTCAATTTTGACATGGTTGATTCATAATATCCTAGTACACATGCATCAATCTACTCTCTTTCCTGGTTCTGAGTTGAATTTGTCTGTTATATATGCATATTAATCTGAGCTATGGTCTTATCCATAGGCTGGTTTTGAGTCTGGACTCAAAACACTTCCTGTTTGATTCAAATTAATTAGTCTGAAAACATACTTTATAGCCTTCAATTAATTTTAATTTACTTGAATCTTATTTTACAGTTCATGAAAAATGCATGAAGGATAAGAACATTATCAGCAGTGAATCGCTACCAGGATCCTGGTTTTGTGGAAATCAATGCCAAGAGGTATTACTAAAATTGTTGAACTTCTTTTCTTCTTTTTAAACTATGTATGCCTGGCCAATTGTTACATATATGCCATCAGATAGCTTAATTTATATTAATCACATTGCTTCACTCTTCATATAATCTTTCTCGTAGTCTATTTGCTTAATCATTTATGTATTTTTTTTTTTGCCAATGACCAGGTCTACATTTACATGCAGTCACAGGTTGGTTTGGCGAATTACATTGGGGATGGATTTTATTTCAGCATACTAAGATGTGACCATGGCCAAACAAAAATCTCGAATTTAGAGAATTTGGTGCAGCTGGCCGAAAATAACATGAAGTTGGCGCTTGCACTTAGAATAACTGAAGAATGCTTTTTCCCGATCGTTGATCCCCGTACAGGTCTCGACCTCATCCCCCTCGTTCTTTATAATTGGAGGTCAGATATCTCTCTCTTTGTGTGTGTCTCTCTCTCTTTTTTCTTTTTCGAAAATCAAATCTCTCTCTCTCACACACATACTCACTCGCACACATATGTGCACATAACTGCACAAATTCTTGGTTTCTACTATAAAAGAGCGCCTTCACAAAAAAACCACCGTTTCTATTACATTCTTTTCTTAAGGTATTATACCTTTGCTTTAGCCATGCACTATTACATATGTAGCACCATCTTATAAATATCTTGCTGTTTGTGAAATTGTCTACCTTGCATAAAGCATGCCATTTTCTCATTTTCTAAAACTCCTTACTGGATATAGCTTTTTATAACTGATTTTCGTTACGTACCTTCTTTTTATTTTTTTTGGATTAATCAGGGTCGACATCTTAGGCTTGGATTACAAGGGTTTCTACACGGTGGTGCTGGAGAAAGACGAAAGAATCATCTCCATGGCTTCCATCAGGTAGTTAAATGTCACAACTCACAAATGATCTTTTATTGTCTTTGATTATGATTGTATTAATTCTACAATATGTATATGGTGAGGTTGCGTGGAGCAATGGTAGCGGAGATGCCTCTGGTTGCAACAAGCATCGAAAGTCGCAAACAAGGGATGTGCCGACGTCTCATCTCTGCCATAGAGGAGGTTTAAACTCCTTATATCTTTTACAGACAACAGGGAAGTTTTCTAATTTTACCTCTTTTAAACCTTAATTTGTTTTTTCTGATTTGAGGCAGATGCTGAAGTTGCTGAAGGTTAAGACACTGCTCTTGTGTGCAATACCAAGCCTGGTCGACACATGGACTTCCTGCTTTGGGTTCGTACCAATTGAAGACGGAGATAAAGAGATGCTCTCTAAGCTCAGCTTGATCTATATACCGGGAACTGTATTTCTGAAAAAAGATTTGAGCACAATCTCAGTCGAACCACAAGGTGTGTGACTACAGCTTAAATAAATTTACCATTTTATTATGAAAAATTATATCACTAGATGATATGATTTCTCATTTTCTCGGAACAGTAGGAGATGATTGCTGCCATACTTCATGTGAAAACGAGTTCTATGGAGCCGGGGACGGAGAAGAAACCTTTCTATTGGATGAATAACAAACACTAGCTCCTCACTTTTTGCAAATATATCGAACAAATGATCGTTTGTTCAACACTAACAGGTTTCCAAAATTGACCTATTTTGCCCTAAGTACTACCCTTTTTGTGTATAAATTAATACTTGCGTATTAAGTATTAACCAAACATATCTATCAGTATGTATGTTTGTCTGTCTGCGTGTCTGTTGTAAATAAACTTGTAAATCTGGTTAACATATGCTTCTAGAATTAGCATGTTATAATGTGACATATTTTTTGTACATTTCACCAAATCAGATTGTCACTGACCCACCTGATCAGACCTCTGTATCCAAAGTTGG
This sequence comes from x Bolboschoenoplectus mariqueter, assembly GCA_037678475.1. Lineage (NCBI taxonomy): Eukaryota > Viridiplantae > Streptophyta > Magnoliopsida > Poales > Cyperaceae > x Bolboschoenoplectus > x Bolboschoenoplectus mariqueter. The sequence goes on from CM075277.1 coordinate 2,753,312, forward strand.
CGTAAATGTGGAAATTGCGTGCCAGTTTGGTTTTGGAAATATCTCCAGTGATTCTAATTGAGCTGGTAAAACTAATATCTCAGTGATTCAAATTGGTCTTGAAATATCTCGAGTGATTCAATCCGCAAGTTAAGCACTAGTCTCAGAACTGACTGGTAAAACTAATTTGCCTGAGATGACATAAATTCAAAAAAAATTAGAATCCTATATTTGACAACTACGGATTGGGTTTAATTCAAAACTGCATCCGATCGATCATTTTTCTTTCTTTTTTTTCCCTTTTGTGACCCGTGATCTAAAATTGTCCAAATCAGAGGCTTGTAATTTTTGATAAATTCTATGTCATTTAGAATTTTATATAGTTTTCCCTGGTTTGGAACTTCTTTGATGATCTATAAAAAATTGTTCAGACTGCATCAATCAACTTTTTGCAAATTATTTGATGGATGGTTACTGGTTACATGATTTTTAATAGATCAATTTTTTAATTTTTTTTATCTAAATTATGAAAAATAAATTTAGAATTTTTTTTATTATTTTAATAATACCTTAAGAGGAAAAATAAGTATACTTTGCGTATAAAATGAGTATATATGTGGCACAAAAAAAAATCTCTCTCTGGAAGTCTCTAGTGCCTTCTCTTTATTGGACCAAAATCATTTTTTTATCTTCTTGAAATTACTTTGATGTCAGATGATAACATTGGAAATGATGGTACATATTCTATCAAAAAAAAGAAAGAAAAAGAAATTATGGTACATACTCCATTGTCTACCACTACTTTATTAGATCAAAGAAAAGACTACTCATTAGCATAGCACCCAACTTTTTAATTATATTATGTTTTTAGAACTATCAAATATTATGTTATGTTTTTACAAATATATTTTTTTTTTGAGCATAACAATCTTAGTAAAATAATATAATATTTATATAATGTATTTTTTTGTCCGAATATGATATTAAGCCTGTATAACCACAAAAAATGAAAAAATTATTCACAAAGCCTTCATTTTAGAATATAAAGTTGAGTAAAACTAATGTGCTCTTAGGAGTACGAAATTTTTCAGTATTTTTAATTTAAAAATCTATCGAATTAACTTCAAATGAAAATTTTAAGTTGCTCAATAAATTTTTCATATCAAAATTTTATAGGATAATGAAATTTTCTATTTTTAGAATTTTCTAACTATTTGTTTCATATTTTTGAAAATGATCTATTTTTATATGCAAAAAAAATATTATTTTATTATTATTATTATTAGAGTTATCTTAAAAAATCCGAAACAAATAGTTAGAAAACTCTAAAAAGAAAATTTTGGTATCCTATAAGATTTTAATATGAATAATTTATTGAACAACTTGGATTTTTCGTTTGAAATTGATTTAATAGATTTTTAAGTTAGGAGCACCAAGTATCTCCATACTTCTAGAAACATGCTAGTTTTACTCTATAAGGTTAATATCAACAATCAATTTTAAAATTAAACTTTTAAAAAATAAATAGTTAATAATATATATTTTTTTGTTTTAGCGTCCAATAAAAAAATTAAAAATACATTTTTTTCTATGTGAATTATGTAAATTTAGAACAATGGCTAGTCATATTTTATTTATTTTTCTGTAATATAAAATTGGTAGTAATATACTTGATTTGCTTTAGTAAGAGATGAATTTTTTTATTATATCCTATTTTAATTTAAAATTTATCTAACCATAAATAAATGCTAAAGAACTGTAGTAATCTATTTGAAATGATCAGCAACGTTTTTTCCTATGCAATTTAAATATAAATTTAACATAAACCTTTATTTATGTTCTGGTTTTTGGGATGTGCAAATAAGACCAAACACTACAAACAATTTGAATATCTAATCAAGTTACTGAAAACTTATTATTACTTTTCAATAGAACATCTCTATTGACCAATAAATTCACAGATTGGCATACATCGCAATCCGCCACACAAAAAACCACAGAGTAGCCAACGCAAGGTCTAACAAATAATCAGTAGAGAGCGCAACCAATTAATTTTAGAAGAAAATGCACAGCAACCCGCCTCACAATAATGGCACACAAGAATGGTAGCAGAAACTAAAAAAGCACACTAAGTGGCAATTTAAGTGGATTAAATAACTATTCATAGGCACTAAAGATTTATTTATTTTTTTGAGTAAAATTTTAAAATAGCTCATTTTATCTCTGATATAGCATTTCAATTTCCCCCCAATTATTTAATTAGCTTGACTTAAGTTAGAATTAGTTGAATTCATCACCAAAGCCTTATTGAGAACTATATAACATTACCATTGATTTTATTTTCACACCTCTAAATTAGTTTAAAAAAAAACTAAAATTACTGTCAGATTTTAAGAAGAACATGTTTGAAAAACTAAAGAAAAATGTAATTTGAAGCCAATAAATACTTAAAGTAGTAAAATGTATAGAGGATCTTTTTTTTTCCAGTATTGCATCAATATTAATTTTTTGTTGAATATCACGCTATAAATGTTAAATTATCCAAACTAAAGAAAACAAATTATAAATGCAAGGTTTTATGCATGTTATATCATCAATGTAGAGTTGTTGCAAAACAATTCTTTTTTTTTTTTTTTACTTTACAGTCAGTATGAAATATTTTCTTATTTTTTCAGAATCTGAAAAAATAATTATGAATTTAGAAAGTGGGTACTGTCTAAATTTGCATTAAATTATATATGTTTGAGTTATATAAATTATAAAAAATCGAAAATATTTGGGAGATATCAAAATCGATACCGATTTTGTTATTCATATTAACTATTTTATTTATGTAACTTATTTTTTACAGTATTTTTATTATTCAACTCAAATATCACTAATATGAATAATAACTCACTTTGAATAATAAAAATACTGTACAAATAAGTTGCATAATAAAATCATTAATATGAATAACAACTTATTTAGTCTGAATAATAAAATTTGATTTTAATATATATATATATATATATATATATATATATATATTAGCTCCCATAAAAAAATATCACACGCGTTTCAAAAAATTTAAAAATTGTTAGAATAAGATCGGATATTAGAAACTTTATGGAAAAATATTTGAAGATAAAAACAACAATTAGTCCAATTTTGTTAGGAATTAATAGGTTCTTGGAAGAAAATTTGAATTTCGTTATTTGTATATTTAAAAATATAAAAAATTTAATTATTATGGAAACAAAAAAGATATCACTAATTGTGAAAAAGTAACAACATAATATATAGATTATCTACAAATAGTTATTAGTCAAGATCTTGATCTTCTGTTACATAGTATTACTTTATGCAGCGTACGAATTGATAGATTATTAGTGGTTTTTTAAATTTATTTTATACGAATTTTAATATAATCGAATGAACAAAATGCCATAATGTACTTTGAAACGTAGCAGAGTATAAAATCCTCACTAGTCATGACAAAGTTGCACTTTCCCTTCATACAAATTTGTGGCGAACTGGTAACAGAAGATCTCGAATACTCTTCGTACAAGTTTGTGGCGAACTGGTAACAGAAGATCTCGAATACTCTTCGTACAAATTTGTGGCGAACTGGTAACAGAAGATCTCGAATACTCTTCGTACAAATTTGTGGCGAACTGGTAACAGAAGATCTCGAATATTCGTCCTCATCCACTTCCGACGTGGCACAGCCCCGCCGTGCTCCTTAACTACTTCCAATCTTTGGTTCTCCGTACCTATTCCCATACAGTAAAACATGTTGCGGGTTGGTATCACTTGATAACAAAACTCCTCGGCGTCCACGAACGAGATGGACCCCACTGGAAACTTAATCCGTTACAAGATTATACATATACACAAACCATTAACATACGATTCCGACGCGTTTGCGTACATTTTATTATAGGTCGGTGACTGTGAGGTGTGGGGCCCACAACAATTCGTTGCTTATGGGTGGTAATTAACAAATAATAATAATAATAATAATAAATAATAATTCTTCCCCCTTGTAAGAAATCTCTGCTCATTACCTCCGCAATCCACGTGATAGAAGCTGTTTTGCGATACCAACCCTGTAAAAGTATGAAATATTGTGGCTGGGCTTTTCCAATAATTAGGAAAAGTTTTTACATTAGCTCTTTGAAAAAGACTGAACATTAAATATAAAGTTTTTACATTAAATATATTTCCAAGTTTTAATTATATTACGCATCATATTATATGATGAGCAAATGCATATGATCTGAAAAAACTTCAATTAGTTACTAGTATATATTTTGTAATAAATTTTTTGATCAATACTTTCATGCTTCTTCATACAATCATACCCATCCAAGTTTTTAATGTGGGAATCTATCTCCAAAGCTTTAATTTGCAAAAATGTTTTTCTTACAACTTTTTGTGTAAATGACAGTGGGAGAAAAATAAAATTTGTAAATTAATATTCAGTTTCCATTTACTAATTGTGTTAATTTCTCATACCCTTCCACAGTTTATATTTTGTTACTCTTTATTTTGAAGTATGTTGAAAGTAAACAAGATCAATCAAGCAAGAGGATGAAATATGTAACCTCTTTTTTTTTAAAACGTCATTTTGTAATATTACCATCAAATTCGAAGTGTTGATTTTCTGCTACGTAGTATTATGCTACATGACATATGAATGAATGGATTATTAGAGGTTTTTTTTTTAGATTTACTCTGCCTGCATGAATCTTAATACGATCGGACGGATAATATACTATACTGCATAGTGCATTGTAGCAGAAAATATGAACTCCCAAATTCATAATAAATTATATCATTCTATAATCTATTATATTACTATCATCAACACAGAAACAATCATTTACAAACAGAAAGCAGTTAACAGATCCTCCTCCACAAAGAAGAAAAAAACAATGTGAGGTCATAAAATAAACTTTTTTTTTGCGTGGACGTATAATAATTACATCTCTTAACTATTTTTTTTTATCAGAACTCTATATATTTATATTTTTTTAGAAAAAAATTATATTTAATGATATAAATGTTTATATCCTGCACTATTAGAATTAAAAGTTATATAAATTGTATTTTTATTTGTGTAATAAAATTTTTAACTTAAAATTTTCTATAATCCTTCAGAAAAAATGATAAATATTTTGTATATTAATTATAAATATTTATAAATTTAGATACAAATAAATTATTTATTTAATATAAATATTTGAGAAATTATTTTTATACCCTAAATTCTGCACCTATTATCTATACCTAGTGTTCTCAAACCGTGCCGTGCCGTGCCGAAACACGGCGTGCCGCGGCACGGCACGGCACGGGAGGTGGAAATTTGTTTTTGCCGTGCGTGTCGTGCCGTGCCAAAAATGGGAAGATGGCGGCACGGTACGGATAAGGCACGGCGTGCTACACGTGCCGTGCTAAACGTAACGTGTCTTAACCGTGCCGTGCCGTGTCGAGTTGACACGCTGTGCTACACGTGCCTTAACCGTGCTAAATGTGTTTGGTGGAAAAAAAATTTTAAAAAAATCGAAAAAAATTGAAAAAAAAATCGGAAAAATCTTTAAAAATATAAAAAATCAAAATTTTAAATTTCTTTGCTGCTAAAAAATAAAACAAATAATTGAAAAAAATAATATTTTTGTAAAAATAGCCAAAAAATTAGAAAAAAATCCGAAGTTTTTTTTTAAAAAATCCGAAATTTTTTTTTGAAAAATTTCAAAAAAAATTATTTACAAAATTCAAAAATTATTTACGTGCCTTAACCTAAAAAATTAAACAAACAATTGGAAAAATATAATTTTTTTGTAAAAATAGCCAAAAAATTAGAAAAATCCGAAAAATATTTTTGAAAAATTTGAAAAAAATTATTTACAAAATTCAAAAATTATTTACGTGCCTTAACCTAAAAAATTAAACAACCAATTGGAAAAAAATAATAGTTTTGTAAAAATAGCCAATAAATTAGAAAAATCCGAATTTATTTTTAAAAATTCCGAAAATTATTTTTTAAAAATTTGAAAAAATTATTTACAAAATTCAAAAATTATTTACAAAATTTAAAAATATACAAAATTCAAAAATTTTAAATTTATTTGCTGCTAAAAAAAATAAACAAATAATTGGAAAAAAAATAATATTTTTGTAAAAATTGCCCAAAAATTAGAAAAATCCGAAATTTTTTTTAAAAATCCGAAAATTATTTTTGAAAAATTAAAATATTTTTACATAATTCAAAAATTACTTTGAAAATACTTTTAACATATTCAAAAATTACTTCAAATATAACCGTTATTAACTGTTCATGGGGTATTTTCGTCATTTCCATCAATTTACAATTTTACCCCTGAATATAGCCGTTTATAGATGTTAAATGAGGGTATTTTGGTCATTTTCTTATTTTAAATTTGAATTTTAAATTAAAATGTGTTTATTGGGGTACATTATTTAGGGGGTGTTTAACATTGCTAAAGAGAGGAGATATGGCGGGGTACACAAATTGGGGGATATATATCATATTATCCTATTTTTTAATCCTTTTTCAAAATCCCTCCAAAAAATTTACAAAATCAACCGTCCGATCAACATCCAACGGCTCACAATCCATACATACTATGCTTATCCGTGCTAACCGTGCTAAACGTGCCTACCCGTGCCTATGCGTGCCTACACGTGCCTACACGTGCCGTGCCTATCCGTGCCTACCCGTGCCGTGCCTACCCGTGCCTATCCGTGCCTACCTGTGCTAACCGTGCCTACCCGTGCCTATCCGTGCCTACCTGTGCTAACCGTGCCTACCCGTGCCTATCCGTGCCTACCTGTGCTAACCGTGCCTATCCCGTGCCTATCCGTGCCTACGCGTGTCCCCGTGCCGTGCCTATGCGTGTCCCGTGCCGTGCCATGCCGTGTCGCCTCCCTTATCCGTGCGTGCCGTGTCGTGTCTACAGTAAAAAAAACCGGACACGGCACGACACGCGACACGCATAACACGGCACGCGTTGATACGCCGTGCCGTGCCGTGTCGCCTCCGACACGTGCCGTGCCATGCCTTGACACGCCGTGCCGTTTTTTATTCCCTATCTATACCTAATATTTAGTATAAAGATTTTTTTAAAAATATATATTTCAAAATTTAAATTTTGCACTCCTTTAACTTCAAATACTTGAGATATAAATAAAAAATATATATAAAAAAATGTAATTATCACTCCTGTAACATCTTATTTGAATAACATAAAAAGAAGAGGAAGGGAAGTAAAAAGCAAGAGGGAAGAGAATGAAATGAAAATAAATTTTACTATATTTTACATTCTCTTATTTAATTCAGCTTATTAATCTATTAACCTCTATTACACTCTAATTTGAAAATTAATAAAATATAAATTCTAAAAAATTAAAAAAATTAAAAAAAAAATAACATTCATTAACTTTAATCTCTTATTAAATATTCAACCAAATAAAAAATTAATTAAAAAAATATTTTCCACTCTCCGTACAAACAAGGGGTAAATATTTATAGTGTGAAAGTAAAAAGTACAAAACGTGGGTGTGGTGCACCAAATCAGCGGGTAAAAAAGTGCAAACCGCTCCAGGCTTCTCTTTCTTTCTTCTCCAAAGAAGCCACAATTTAATGAGAGGAAGTGCGACTTTTGCACCTCTTTTTTCTCCTCTCAGCACCCCCTTCTCTCTCTCCGCAAATCAAAGAGATCAGGCGTGGTTATTATGTTGCAAGAATTTGTCGATAATCTCCTCGCCGTCACCAAAGAGTCAGTCTCTCTCTCTCTCTCTCTCTCTCTCGCGCGCGCGCGCGTTGTTCTTTACCCAATTCTGAGATCTTTTTTCCTTTTTCTTTTTGGCGTATGATTTGATCTGCTTGTGTTCAATTTGAATGGATGGTGGATTCTAACTTTTGAAATTGAACGGGGGAATTGAGGATGCGTTTGAATTGGAAGAGTAATGGTTACCTGAATGCACTTCTCATTGTTAATTGATGATCGAAGTAAATTATAATTAAAAAAAAGGGGAAACAAGCGAGCTTTCTCCGAGTGTTTTTAGATCTCTGAGGTACTGTAAGAAAATGAGAATTTGGCTAATTTGATCGGCGAGCTTAATTGATGATGAATTGATAACGCCCTTTTTTGTTGTCACATTTTGTTTATTTAGTTATATATATATAATATGCATTATATTTCCCCTTTTGCATTGTAATAGGAGCTCATCTGACTACAACACATGATACGAATGAAAAAGAAATTACAGATTTTTGTAAGAATTGTCTAAGTTCATCTTTAATCATCTAATTATGACAGGTCTGTGAAGACATTTACATATGAATCTCTGAACAACGTTGCGAGGCTGATAAATGGAGTTTCGGCTTTATTGCTGACGCTTCTACCGGGGAAATCGAACATCCTAGAAGGAGTTAGTGGATGGGAACTCAGGCCAACGTTTTGTGGACCCCGCCTCCCGCGTTGGATGGAGAAGTAATTTATCCTGTGCTATATTTTATGTTTCATGATTTTTTGTGACTATATAACTCAATTATCTCATTTTGAAAAATAAACTAAGAATTAGATGACCCATTTTTAGCATATATCCTTACTCTTTTCATTGTCACTCTCTTATTATTATTGTTATTGTTATTATTATTATTATTGTTAGTATTATTATTATAAAATTGAAGTAGGCAAAGCCTATTTTCCAAAAATAAAAAAGGTATTATGGAGTCATTACTCCTAGGTTTGCCTGATACTAAACTAAATCGACCCTGTTTTGTCAATTGTTCATTTAGCCCCTATGCTGTTTGTATGTAGTGTAATTAAGCTGCTACGCTCAGTTGTGAATTGATCAATTCTAGAATTAAATTTAATTAATTTCTGCTTAATGGCACAACTTTGTTTATGCTTGGTTTTGTTATTAAACCTAACTATTCTGAAATTCTTTTTTAACGCCCTTTTCTTTTCTTTTACTTTCTGTAAAAAATAGTGGTGTTTCTTCATTCAACGAATTCATCCATGAGCTATCCTTTGACTCATCAGATGCAGAATCTTCCTCAGAATATTCTACTTATGGAGAGGAAGAACACGGAGATGCTGTTGCCCCTTCCTCTCCTCTCTCGACCTCTTCACGCATCTCCCGTACCAGTAGTTTCTCCAAGAATGATAGGAGACTGGCGCGGTTTGTCAGGTATGTCCTCTCATGGATGCTTTGGCCAATGACACTCCTCCTCTGGCTGCCACTTGTCCTGCTTCAGTTGTTCAGGCTGAGACAAGGAATATCTGGTACTAGTAGTGCTGTTGGGAGAAAGACAGTTTTGGTGAAGGAGCATGTGGTTCAGCATGCCACTGATAGAAGGCGTGGGGTCTTTGAGGTAATCTTTTGGTTGCATATTTGGGTCAGTACATGCAGGTCGGATTAGCAGCATTGCTTGTTATTTGTTACTCAATTACACGATAAAGCCTGTTGGATTCAAGGAAGCTTGACTGGTTCTGAACTGCATAACTAGTGTTGATATTGGCTAAAATATTGAACTTAATCGAGGAATTGAAGTTCAGGTTATCTAACTATTGATTGAGCCAAAATTTGTTAAAGTTTAGTCCTGATTGCTCTATTAGAACGAAACATGCTTAAGTTTGCTCTTTTTTTTTCCTTTGTACCTCTTCACTTGCATGAGAGACTGGGTCACTTGATTATTTTACCGAGCACTCTTGCAAATCGGTTGGTTTGAGGGTTTTAAGTTTTTGTGCCCAGAAATATGAGTTGAACTTGATTGAGACATTATTTAAGACTTATGACAGATGACATTATAAGAGAGGACTGTGTCTCAATGTAACCTTTTCTCATTAACAGGATCTTCAACTAGCAATAGAAATGTTCATAGAATCGGTATTCGAGATGGTTCAGAAGATAGCTCATTTCATTGTCTCACCGACTGAGGCAGGGAACAAAGTTTACTCCTGGCTATATCCTCATGAAAATGGAAATGATGAGGGAAGCGACAGCGATACTGAGATACCAATTCAGACAGCTACAGTTGGGAGTGAAAATCCAGTCCCCACTCAAAGACAGATTTCATATCCTCATTACTTGAATACTGATTCACGCACGTGTGAAGATGTTATTAATGAGCTTGGGTAGGAATTATTCTGCTATCACTATAGTAATGTTGGTCCAGGGAGGTTTGGTATTTCTCATTCTTGGAGTTAATAGCCCACAATTTTCTGAGGGTACTGACCCAAGATTTGTCCCCTCATTTCACTCACCATCTATGACTCCCCCCCACCCCCCCCCCCCCCCCCCTTCCCCAAAAAAAAAAAAAAAAAAAAACCAAAAAAGAAAAAAGAAAAAAAGAAGCAGGTCCCACCATCATAGGTGGTAGATGAAACAGGGAGGGAAAGTCAAGGGGCATGGAATATTTATCCATTTTCTTATCCGTGTTAATTACAAATTGATGCCACCTTGTTAGAGACAACTTAAGTCAAGCAGAAAGAAAAACAAAAGGCCTAATGGCTCTTGTAGTTATTAGGCATAAATAAATGGCTGTTGTATTTACTTGACATAATTGCTTTAAGCCAGTTGAATCTGGTAGGCTTGCCAAAAGGGCATTTGAAAAATGGTGTCCTTAGACATATTGTGAGCTGTCCACACATTAAACTAACAATTTTATTTTATTTTTCCATCATGACATGTAATAGTTAGGTCTTATCTGCATAAGCACTTAAAATGTTTCACCATTAGATTATAGCCTTCTCCATACTACTTAATATTGGTACCTGCATGTTGTACGTCAGAATGTGGAACAAGTGTGAAATTGTGGATGATGCACAGTAGGTTTTGGTGGGATAACTGCAGCATATACTTGTAAGGTTGCATCTGTGAAAAGAGAAAACTGATATATATGTTTGATGTTATAGGTACCCATATGAGTCAATAAAAGTAGTCACTTCTGATGGCTACATACTGCTACTTGAGAGACTCCCAAGGTTTGAATATGATATTGATTCTTAAGATATCCCAGTTAACCTAATATAGTTTATTTACTCCATAGTTCTCATGTAAATGAAAATTTGTAGGCGTGATTCACAGAAGGTAGTGCTTTTGCAACATGGAATTTTGGATTCATCAATGGGGTGAGTGTCTTTAAATTCTCCATTCTAAATTATGTCAATTTTTTTTTCTCTTATACAACAAGCGCAACTTTAAATTAATCACGTGCAACATTTCTAAGAATATCAAATGCATTGCCAGATGGGTGTCTAATGGTGTTGTAGGTTCCCCAGCATTTGCTGCTTATGATCAAGGTTCGTACTTTGAACATTTTCATTTGATCCTACATTGTTATATTCTCTTTACACACAATGTTAACACATTTTGTACCTGTTTACTTTCAGGTTATGATGTATTTCTTGGGAATTTAAGAGGGCTAGTCTCAAGGGAGCATGTTGACAAGAATTTATCTTCCCGCATGTAAGTCATCCTGATTCTGTTTAAATGAAGTTACTTCTTTTTGTTACATTTGTGTAGCATGAGTTTAATCTCTGATTAATATGAAAACAAACACAGGTACTGGAGATATTCAATCAACGAGCATGGAACTCGTGACATGCCAGGGATAATAGAAAAGATCCATGAAATCAAGACATCAGAACTTTCTAAAACGCCCCCAGCTTGTCCCCGAGATGATCTGCCACCTGACCAGCCATACAAGCTTTCTGCCATCTGTCACAGCCTTGGTGGTGCTGTGATGCTGATGTATGTTGTCACACAGAGGATCTCCAATTTACCCCACCGATTGTCCCGATTAATCATGCTATCTCCTGCTGGCTTCCATGAAGACTTGCCTCTGGTATTCACCATGGTTGAGAAGTTTGTGGTGTTATTGGGTCCTATTTTGGCACCGCTGTTTCCTGGGTTGTACATTCCAACCCGCTTCTTTCGTATGCTTCTAAACAAACTGGCACGTGATTTTCATAACTACCCAGGCTTAGGTGGTCTGGTTCAAACCCTAATGGGATATGCAGTTGGTGGTGACAGTTCAAATTGGCTTGGTGCTATGGGACTACCGCATTATAACATGTATGACATGCCTGGTGTGTCCTTTCATGTGGCGTTACACCTCGCTCAAATAAAGAGATCCAAAAGGTTCAGAATGTATGACTATGGGAGTGCTAGTGCAAATATGGAGGCTTATGGGTCCCCTGAGCCATTGGATATAGGGGCCAACTACCATCTGATGGACATACCAGTTGATTTGGTTGCGGGAAAGAGGGATCGGATTGTGCCGCCTTCTATGGTGAGAAAGCACTACAAGCTTATGAAAAAAGCAGGGGTTGAGGTATCATACAATGAATTTGAATATGCACATTTGGATTTCACATTTTCGCACAGAGAGGAGTTACTGGCATATGTCATGTCGAGGCTTGTGATGGAAAAGGGGAACAGTGTGAGAGGAACAAGTGTCAGGCTTAGAAAGTCGAAGAAAAGGAGTGAGATAGTGGATGAAGGAGAAATCCAAACTGCCATATGAAAAATTGTAGCATGTTTGTAGGTGTTTTTTTTTGTTAATATTTATAGTTGTATTGTATTTCATCGGAGTTACTGTCGTGGCGTCCCATTTTGCAAAAGTGGTGATGTTCAAGCATTTGTTGGGATAGGGTGTTTTGGATTCCTTGACCAATAGAGAAAAACTTTGTATTGTATCAACGTTGATTAAAAGGGGAAATTAAAGGGACTTGACACCTTGTGCCTGTTACCCTTGTTTTTTATTGATACCACATCTTTGTAGCCTCAACTCAGAAATAAAACAAAAGCAAAAATGTACACGTTAAATTTATATGCGTATATCTATCATGATGACCTGACTTTGGGCATGAAAAATTTGTGGATTATTTGTGAATTATGTGAGAACTTGTGGATCTAAAAAATGATATACTAGTAGAGGGGAAAAACAGCTGTGCGAGAGTAGCAAGCTGTGCCACCTCACATACGTTGTACGCTGAATCTCTCTTCATATTTGATGATTTTACTTATTTTTAGACAAGAAGTTCTTCCAATTTTGGAGAGATTTAATTGACACTTGGCAGATAAAAAGAAAAGAATTTGTTGCTGTCGCATTGGCTGGGAGAAGAGAGAACCAGGGTGCCATCCAAGTTGTAAAATTTAAAATTTTACAAGGTTCAAATCAGGCACAAACACACAATATAGGCATCATCATATCATATTTACCTAGTGGAATTTTTATTTTTCATTCTTAATTCTGATAGATCACTAAAGTTTTCGTGTTAAGATTAATAATCATGATTCTTTAGAATTCGAAAATAAAGAAGTATCAAAGGTTTGGTCGGTTTAAGCAAAGGGTGGGATCTTTTAATAACTATTATTTTGACAATCTTAACAACGAGTTTTCAAATAATTAAAAAAAATTTCTTAAAAGAAAAAAGTTTATAAATATACTCTTTAACTTATTGATCGATTGTGTTTCAAATGTTATATAATTTAAGTATTATTTAATACTTCATTAAAAATCAACAAAATTACATGATATTTACAACGGTCTACTTAACGGTTTTTGATAAAATATCAAATTATTCTTAAATTATATAAAATTTGAAAGACAATCAATCTATAAATTAAAAAAATATGTTTGTCAACCTTTTTCTATTTTTAAAAAATTTAAAAATTATTTGAAAATTATTTGAAAATTAATTATCAAAATTATCAACACAATAGTGCCAAATTACCCGGCCCATTTACTAACTAGGTCCATCAGAGGCAGAGAAAAAGGTAACCCCAAATTGGAAATCAACAATTTTGTCATTTGAATTTTATAAACTTTGTAAGTGTTCAATACTTTCATCCCCCTTATAAAATAAAATACTTATAAAGTAAAATTACACTACATTAGTTTATTTGGTCCCATCTCAATTTTCTCAAAATAAAATTGCATTACCTTTATAAAAAAAATGTACGGCAACAAAAATATGTGTTGGTAGAATACTTTAAGATGTCAAATGAAGTGCTTTAAAATAATTTTAAGGTGAATTAAATTAAAATAACTCAATATTTTCTTTATAGTTTAACATTTCTTGTATTTCTGAACACATATTATTAGCTTTATTATTTGCTAATAAATTATCCGAGAATAATTTAGTTTTTTTAACTACCACTACTTTATTTAGAGTTCATTGATAATTTGATATCATAGTTGTAATCTTGTCATATTATAAAACACAATATATATTGTTCATCTCGAATCTAACACGAACCTCAAAAATTATCTCAAAAACCACAAAAAAATCTAACACGAACCTCAAAAATTATCTCAAAAACCACAAAAAAATCTAACACGAACCTCAAAAATTATCTCAAAAACCACACAAAATCTAACACAAACCTCAAAAGCTATCTCAAAAACCACACTGCAGTGTGCACATTGAATCCATATCAGACATAAAAATGAAAATGAGGGAAGTACAATAGCTACCGGACTAATTTTTTATTCGATAAATAAAATAATCATTCGATGATAATAAAATTCAGATATTTAAATAATTATACGAAATATCAAATTATATAATCCGATAAATATAACTGTTTATCGAATTAAATTCAGTATAATAGAGATCAGATATCCTCCCCCGTTCCTATAAAAATTATGTATGATGGAAGTGATATTATCACAACTAATAAGTGCGAGTTTTATTTCATCAACCTACCCCATTAAAAAAAAACCATTTTTGAAAGTAATATATTTTCTGCTTTACTTGAATTTACTCAAACACAAACAAAAACAAAAAGAGTTGAAACAGAAAAAACATGGTTGAGGTCCTCTCCTGCTTGAGTTGTATACTGGAGAATTCTCAAGAAAATCTCTCTGTTCATTTACATCAAACGGTAGTTTATCTCTTTGGAGCAACGAACTTATATTGAAGAAGCATTCGTTCGAAGTAAAATAACCGTGAGATCTAAAATGGACGGTTCAGATTCAGAAGGATCATCATAATGTACTAGAGTGATACTATCTCAGTCTCAGAACCTTGCGAAATTCCAACCCTCGTTGACTTGACTTGCCACGTGGTGATCATCTAGAGCGATGACTAGATCTTCCCTTCCCTCTAATGGAAACTTACATTTCCAGAGTTGTGAATGTGATCGCCATGGCTGTTGCCACTACCTACCTCTCCTCTCCTCTCCATCGCCGATCCTTCCTCTCTCCATCTCCCTCCTGCCAAAGGTACGGTGCACTTCTCTCTCGATCGCTCTCTCTCTCTCATGATCTCTGATCATTCTCTTTTCTCTAATGCAGCTCTTGATTTTGACAGCTGTCATCGCCGCCGCGTCTCTCTCCTGCGTCTCTCTTCCAACGGAGATTCTAGAACCGTCTCCGACACCGCCACCTCTATAATTCCTTCATCTTCCGACTCCGTTGGGACCTCTCCACCTCTCCGAGTCGTCTTCTCCGGCACTGACGATGGGTCTCACATCTACTCCTCGATAGCCATTGCTGATTCTCTCTCTCTTCTCCATCCCAACCCTCAGTTCCTCTTTCTCTCTCCTCCTTCCCCTTCTCTCTCCTCCACCATTATACCCTCAGCTGGCTACACTCTCTCTCCTATCCCGATCCCCTTCCTTTCTTTCTCTCTCCTCCTCCCTATAGCTCTCATCCAGTCTACCATCTCATGCCTCTTTTCGCTCTCCAAGTTCAAGCCTCATATATTCGTCGGGACCGGAGGGTACCTTTCCTTGCCGGCTGGCATAGCAGCTTGTATTTTAGGAATAAAGGTTGTAATTCAAGAACAGAATAGCTATCCAGGAATAGAGAGCAGGATTTTGGGTAGCTTTGCTGAGCGGATCTTTCTCGGGTTTAATGGGTGTGTCAAGTACTTTCGGAAAGAGAAATGCATGGTGTATGGAAACCCCGTTAGAGTTTCATTAAAGAAGTATACTTCCAAGGCAGCTGCAAGGATGCATTTCTTTCCTAATTCGATAAAAAAAGGGGAAGGTGAAGCACAGGTATAATCTGATTATATAATCAAGATTAAATCTAATTGATTCTGGTGCCTGGGTGGCCTGAGGGAGTGGTGGGTCTGGTATTTTGCTGGTATGCTAATACTTTGGTACAACAAAGTCAAGGCCTTCTTTACTTGGATTTGTTTTCGAATTTTGAAGTTCCATTCAGGCTAAACTGGTTTAATTAAAGTCAATTGGGAGAGGGTTATTTTGTGTTTATTATGCACATAACCAAAGTACTATCTTACATTTGATTGTTCATTGAGGCTAAACATGGTTATATTGGTTTGCAATGCACTGTACCACATTTGATGGTCAGTTGAGAAAATTAGTTCTAATGGAAAGGGTAGTTGCACAATTGCAGAAAAACGAGGCTTTATTTGTTAATAATGTGCCACCAGTAACACCATAGTTTTGTAAGACAGGTAGACAGTACAGATCTCCAACAAACGTTGATGCTTATTTTATCATACATCTAAGGTCATTTTGGTGCTAGACGGGCAAACTGGTGCTGCAGCAGTCAACTACACAGTATTCAACATGTATGCTGACATGCTGACAGAGCACAAAAACTGGTACATCATCTGGCAGACAGGGTCTGATAGATTTGCTGAGATGGAGAGTCTTGTCAGAAGGCATCGGCGTCTATTCCTTACCCCGTAATTACCATACTTTATTCATATATTTGGAACTCTTTTCTCTTACAACAAGGGGCATATCCATCTACTATTTTCAATCCCTCCGTATTGAAAATCCAGGTCGGTTTATTGTATGTAGGACTAATTTGGGCAGTATGTGGCAGTAACAGATCTGACCAGAATGAAACAATGTTTTTGCATATAATAAATTAATCTTTAAATACTCCTTTGACATGCAATTACGCCATAATTTAATCTAATCTGTCCTTAGTTAAACCCTCACTATGTAACTGAATGCCTCTTTTTTTTACCAATCATCTCCTAAAATTAAAAAACTCAGAAGTTATGTGAGATTGAGACTGGGCCTCTTCCTTCCTTTGCTTAGATGGATATAGGGTTTAGTCAAGGATATCCTGTGAGGCTTTTTAAGGATTCTTTTTTTTTTTGGGTTGTCATTATAGGAAGAAAAGAAATAGGGTAGAGTTAGAGTGATAGGTTCTGTGATGCAGGTATTATAGTGTGATTGTATAAAAAGCTAGGATGTTTCATTGATTAAGAAAGTGAAGCAGGTGGTGCTCTAGACCACCTTTTTAAACTCGGGAGCAAGTGCTGGAGTGGCTTTCTGCTTTCCCTTCCATGACCCGTTCTGTAACCATCTGCTATTTTATTCCTACATTTTGCTTTATTCAGTGCTTGTGAGATTGAAAGCTGCACTTTTCATGGAACCAATTAGGTTCTTAAATGAAATGGATTTGGCATATGCTGCTGCTGATCTCGTCATTTCTCGTTCTGGGGCCATGACTTGTACTGAGATATTGGCGACAGGGAAACCTTCGATTCTGGTAATTGCTCCTTTTTCACAACATAATGATTACTATTTTCAAGCACCTTGCAGATAAAGAGTTTCAAGAATCTTTTGTTCTTTGATGATATATCTGTGTATATAATTTTTGTTCACTGCTATTTTGCTAATTACCATACTTGCTTGGTTACTAGTGTCATCTTTCATGTATATATTATGGCAATATGTCATTTTTTGCATAAATCTTTCAATAATTTTGTTCAGATTTTAAAGCATCTTGTCTAATTCAAAAGAATGCCATTTTGATTTAGGTACCATTACCTACTTCTCCAAATGATCATCAAACAAAAAATGCATATATTATGGCAGAGGTTGCTGGATCAAAGGTTCTAACTGAAGACGAACTCGATTCATGCAGTCTGGAATTTGCTATCGATGAAATCTTAGGTAATTAATTAATTATATATATCTTATAATTCTTTTAATATATAGAAAAGGTCTCTCGCACAATTTTTAAACATGGTACTACTTTACTTGAATTGCATAACCATTTGGGCCATTTTGGAAGGTCTTCACTAGATCAAGGACTGCAACCATGTACAGATTGTAACAGTATGATGGCTATTCCAATCAGTTACAAAAATTGGAAATTGTCCTGCTAACCTCAATTGTACAATAAAGTGGTAATTAACCTATTAGAAAGAACCAAAAGTGGAAAGGATTCCTCAGCAAGCACTAGAAGCTCTCCAGCTGGTACGAGCTGATGTTTTCTGGGTAATCTGATCGGAGAGATACCTTATTCCAAAATTGTATTATGGTAGTTACCTGTATAGGATCTGGTTAACCAGTGTCATATTGAAATAAGCAATGCTTATATGTTCGAATGATGCAGGAAATGAGAAACTGAGAGAAGAGATAAGCGAGAAGGCGCTGAGTGTAGCAAAACCCCATGCTTCCATGGATATTGCTAAATGCATCCTCTCTCTTCTTAACATATCGGCAACAAAATGAGATGCTTTTTTTTTTTAGAGTGAATGCAATGAGCTGAAAATTTTATATCATTGACAAAATTTTTATTAATGTGCTTATTGCAACTTGCTGGTGGGATCCTAGTAGAATTGTTTTGAAGATATTGATAGAATTATTGCTGTTGGCTTGTTTACCTTTTAAAAAAAAGAAAGATATTGATAGAATTGTTTACCCATGTTGATCTCCTTTGTCAATTCTTGTATTCGTACTATATAACTGATGAGGAAAATAAATGATTTTTCTTAAAATAATAGATGGTTCAGTGGTTTATCTGTCAGAGAAAAGCCTCTGCTTAAATTGTAGGCATAATGGTATCCAAATTTAATTTTCCTAGTTTCTGAAGATATTTTTGGGCTAGTGGATTTCATCTTACTTGGATCATGCAAAAAGAGCCCAATCTGTGTTAGAACAGGTGCTCAGCACATACTTCAGTTGAATTGCATTATAGACGTAACTAAATATATTAATTTCTTGTATAGTTCAATTTTAGTAATGATTTCTCTTGACAGCTCCACTATTCCTTCAAACAATTTTTGTAGGGTCTCTTAAGAGTACTAGCATGAGGTATTGTCAGAAATTTCCTTTCAAAACAAGGACACAGTTGACAGTTGGATAAATAAAATTATCACCTCTGAACCTTTGAGTGTTGAATTCTTTGTTGGTTGAATTCAGCTAAAACAATTTGGTTCATGTGTGACATCTTGATCCATTAATCTTTATATTAATCTGGAAATGTATCTTAACAGTACTTTTGATTGAGCACAATAGAAGAATTTCTGATAATAGACAAACTCTGAGCGGCTGAATCAGCAGTCGAATAATGCAGAAAAGCAATTGAGACAGGTCAGGTTATTTTATGAAGGAAAAAAAAGGCTGTGAAATTACCAACCTCTGTTGTCTGCTCAATTGCTCTCATTGATCTCTTTTCATGTACCAGAGGTGGTTGGTTCTGTACAATTTTATGCTTTGAGAAATTTTTTTTTTGTATCGTCATTTTACTTTAAATCACATGTTATGTCATCTTTGTTTTGTTATCTGTTTTTTTTTAAGTTTTTTATTTAATATGTATTTGCAAATTAAGTTGAATACTCTTTTTTGATGCACTTATTTAATGTCATTCTCATATAAATAGCTCCAAATTAAAGAAAATGATAAACAGATTTTTTTTTATATATTCTTTTCCATCAAATGAAAGAGTGGAAAAGAACTATTATACTTTTATACTGATACCTTTTTCTTTTTTCTGAAACTTTTGTACTTTTGTTTCATTCCATGAAACGGGCTATCATAGGCTCTTTTTTTTTTCAAAAAAAAATTAATTGGACAATCTTAATGACGTATTTTTAAATAATTTTGAAAAAAAGTAGAAAGAAATTTATAAACATATTCTTCAACTTTTAGATCGATTGTATTTCAAATTTTATACAATTTAAATATCATTTGATATTCTATCAAGAACCATCAAAATTACATGATATTTATAACAGCCCATATTTAACCGTCTTTAATGAAATATTAAATGATCTTTAAATTATATGAAATTTAAAATATAATCAATCTATAAGTTAAAGAATATGTTTATTAATTTTTTCTATTTTTGACAATTTATAAAAATTATTTGAAAATTAGTTGTTAAAATTGTTAAGATAATAGGAGTAAAATATCTTCTCCCAACTTCTAATTTCTAAAAGACTGTAGATGCCGTTAGAAATTGATGGTTCATGATTTTGCAGAAACGTCCTTTATCTGTTCATGATTTTCTTCCTTCTTTTTTCAATCTAAACACTTAGATATATGCTGATATAAATTAATTGATTATATGTATCGAATGATGTGTTATGTTAAAAATGATGCGTCATTGACATGACAGAGTCATATGGACCCGGTTAGACACATGAGCCTGTGCCATGTGGATCTAAGGGTGACAAGTCATATCGAAATTTTTTAATATAAGAAAATGATGAGGAATTACGGGACGTGGACAAAATGAGAACATGAGTTGTTTTCAGGAAGATTTGAGACCGTTATTATTATTGAAGCTCTCAGAGCTGAAACCGGTTACTACTATCCATATTCCTAGATTTTTAAATTAATTTTTTTCAAACCATTTGAAATCCAAAAAAAATAAGATTTAAAATAATTCAAATTAAAGGGAATCTCTGGAAGTTATACTCTCGGTAACAGTCGCAAGCCCTGGGAGCTCTACTCTCAGTAATATTTTCAAGAAACTGAAAACATGTCTCCTAGTCCTGTTTTACTAACATCCTGCAATTCCCTCATCATTTTTTTATATTTTTAATTCGATTTATTTTTTTTCTTATATTAAAAAATTTCGGACACAAGTGTGTCATAGTTTTTTTTTAGTCTATAACATATGAGACCAACTAAAATACAAATAAAAAAAAACACCTTCTATTACTCAATCTGAACCGTTTAAATCAAATCGGGTCATTTAAAATTAATGACAGCAACTGTGGCATAAATTTTAATGACAATAGATATAGACCCGACAAGCGTCATCTCTAGCTAAAAAAAATTCAAAAAATAGATTTTTGTACTTTCCTCAAAAAAAAAATTACAAAAATAGATTTGTTATTCAAAATAACAAATAATAAAACTATACTCCATTCCAAAATTTACTCCATTTTGTCATAAATCCAGTCTCCTCTGACCATTTGGAACTTGTGCAAGCAAAGTTGTATTAAATCTTTTCAGACCATGCATATCAAAGTAGCTCTTTCTTTCATGGAATAAGGGACAAATCATGCATATTTAAATAGTGCATGCCTTATCTGAACTTGATTTTTGCAACAAAAATGATGAGATATATAAATATATATTCACACAGAGTCAGTGACAATATTTTTATTTTATCGTGCTATATATTTATATATATATAAATTTATTTCTTTTGATGTATCTGAGTTCCGCATGGGTTAACATGTGCTCCTCCGAGCCTTCAACCACCAAACATTTTCTGACATGCTAACATTCAAAATACAAAGAGAGATGATTTAAGATGAAATGTAAATGATTTAAATATTTTAAAAATATTTTAATGCATTAAATAAAAACGATTTAAGATATAATATGTTAAAGTATTTATAAAGATGAAGTAAAGATAAATCACTAATATTTTTAACATTTTTTACTTTCATTATTTTATATATTTATTTTATTATTATTATTATTATTATTAAATATTAATATTTTAAAGTAATTAAACACTTATTATATTTTAATTTTATTTCACTTATCAAATGACGGATATAATATATTTAACTAGTTCTTTCCTTCAGCATGTATCCCTAGCAAAAGCATGATATGATATAATAGTATATTGATATAACATCTCTGAATTCACATTCAGTATAACCAAATTTGAACCGTTTCGTACAAATTTTGTTGCTACATGTTTTATTAATTAAATCTGTTTCGTAAATAATATTATATGATTCTGATCGTTTGAACTATTCACTACATAACGTATGGTACTATAGAGAATTTGGACTCGGCATTTTAGCCCCAAAAGAATATTTTAAGACATTAACACTCAAATCAACCATTATTGGTTTAATTTAATTTCTCTCCATCTTTGTCCACAAAACGCAAAAATAAACCCCAATATTTTCATTTTATTTAAGATTGGTGCAAAATTTGTTTGACAAATCTAAGTCAATACAAATGAAAAATTGAAACTAAAGCTCGATATTGGCAAATCGCAAGTCTAGCACAATAGTAATAGACCTCATCTTTTTACGGAGAGAGATAAGTTGAAATCATACAACAGATATTTGAAAAAAAAATAAATATCAGGATTAACGAAACTCTTATTGAAAAAAAAAAACTCAATGTTGGCATCTATAAATTTAAAAACATCGTTGTGTACAAAACAAAAAGGACATAGAGCTCTTAATTTTATGAAATTTTCTTGCACATGGACATGGTATGGTCTATATTCTGGAATAATGGAAATATTTTTTGGATGATTGTTAATAAATTGTGTCCAGTATTTTTAGGCGAACACAATTAATCCTTGGCGTGATGCTCATGTGAGAATTAATGGTGGATGTTTTTGTATAGTGTTTTTATTGGCTCTTTTATTTGAATTTGAAAGCCAGTGATGATTGGCTTAAATGTTTCAACTTGTAATTAGACTTTTTTTGGAGGGTTTACATAAAAAAAAGGTGGAAAAATAACATGAGTGTTTTTAGATTCTATGAAGTGGAAGCTAGAGTAACAAGTTCATAATTTGAAAATTATTGGATAAGATTCCAAATTTTTAATTCGGATATATTTTTTAAAATAAATTATTATATTTCTTATTATAATTAACTATGATTAATTAATTTTAATGCATTTATTTTTTAACACTTGATCTAGTATAAATTAAATTTGAAAAATTATAAAATTATATATATATATATATATATATACATCTCTCATAAAATAAAAATGATCAATATTTGAACTCAACCTTTGATGTCAAATTACAAAATATTAATAAAAAAAAATAAACTTATGAAATTTTATTACACAAATAATTTATGACATTGTGTAACATAATTACATCAACTGTGCTGACGATTGTGTAACATAAAAATGTTAAAAATCATACACTAAATTGAGGACTATAAGGTCTACTACCAAGGTGGGTCCTCATTTATTGCATGTTTATTTCTGACTGTCCTTTTATTTATTTATTTATTTGAAGGGGTCCTTTTAGTTTAATGCACTCAGAGGTTTCAATGGTGGGAGTAACCCTATTTGATAGCTACCTATTTTTATTTTATTTAATAGCATAACCTAAAGTTAGGTTTTGTTATTTTGGCTCCATCATAAGTTGTTGGTTGATTTTATTATGACTTGTGATTGATTCTTGCTTCCATCTAGCTACTCTAATAACAGTTCAATGCTATGATATTGCTACATCAGAAAAAACAGTTCAACGCTATGATATTATGTTAAACTAATTCAATGATTAATTTGGATGTAGTTGTGATAATTAATGTATATAAGATAATGAGTTGACATTATGACAATGACATAAACTTAACAATGTAACTGAGGATGTATGTATTTATTCACATTTATTCTAGTTCCAATTTTAATTTCTAAGACCATACAATTTCATGCATACTTGAAACAAATTATTATTTTTTATTTATTTCATGTATACTTCTTCAATATAATTTGATGCCAATTAAGCTAATTAACAATCAAACAATCTTTCCCTTTGTTGCTAATTGACAATCATGAGACAACCCACAAAAGGCAAGATAATCATTACATGAAAAAAATAAAAAAAAAATCAGCCTTGTTAAGCTTACTATAAAAGGTCATTAATCATAATTTCTTAAAAGATAAAAGAACACCAACAAGTGACAACTAAAAAGTGATATCTTTAGCTCTTTGTTAGATAATCATCACTGTTTCAGTGCCTCCATACAATAACTCACAACTGTCACTCTTTGTAAAGAAGCTATGCTTTTAGGAGAGACACAAGAAAAGAGAGAGCCAGAACAAAAAAAGAATATGTTGTTAGTTGTTACCACATAAATATAGTCATGTAAAAAAGAGAGATTCATAGGTAGTGATCATGAATTACAAAGGTGAGCATTGGAGTTTGTAAACCACCTACTTTATTGGTCCTTAATTTTCAGCACCATCACTCCTGATTTTAGTTTTGCTTACTGGTAAAAAAGAATATATGAGTCATTTTTCAAGTCTACTAGAACATAAAAGAATATATGTCGCACATCACTTGAATATAAAGCTCTATAGTGCAATAGATTTCACTGAGAACTTTTCACTTCTTCATTTTTTCAACTTATTTGAGTTGCAAGATTGACAAAAACATCATCATTATAACTACACACAACTTATGAACAGAACTAATTAAAACCCTCACAAACCAAAGTCTACTCTCATTATTATAGGTAAGAGAAGAGCTCAATTAGGACAAAAAAAAAAATGACCACAACCACCCAAAAAAAAAAGAATAAGATAAAATTAGAAAAACAAAGGATCCCCAACCATCTATTCATTTTATATCCATTAGTACATATCTAAGGACTTTAATTTTCTCCAGCTCTCTCAAGTGTATCAACCACACTCCTCATGCTCGGTCTCCTTTCGGGGTTTACTTGCACACAACTCAAAGCAATCTTTAGCACCAAAATTATCTCATCTTCTCGCTCTATCTCTCTGACCAAACCCGGATCCAAAACATCCAATAATGGTTTTTTCTCCTCAATGCACAACTCAACCCATTTGACCAAATCCATTTGCAAATTGTCCAATAAGACTACTGGCGCCCGACCCGTTATCAACTCTAACAAAATGACGCCATATGAATAAACATCCCATTTTTGAGATGGTTTTAGAGTTTTTAGAGCCTCAGGTGCTTGATACAAATTACCCTTGGTTGTCATTAATGGGCTAACAGATGCATCTGACTGGGACTTGTTATCTGTACCAGCTCTATCTGACGGGAGGTACGGGGATATGTTACCAGCTATGGTTGCCAGCCTACCGAGGCCGAAATCCGAGATGTACGGCTCAAAGTTTGGGCCCAGGAGAATATTGTTGGGCCTTAGATCACCATGCACATACTTCTTGGGGCTAAACTCGTGGAGGAATTGGAGACCTCTAGCGGTTCCCTTCATAATTTTTACTCTAGCATCCCATGAAAGGGGTGTAAATGATACAGCCCCAGGTTTTCCTAAGATTTTTGAAGTCAGAAAAGGCAAAAAGTAAGCGGTGGACTAGATAAAATATATGTAGCATTGTTTGCTTTATCTTTTTTTCAGTGTATATTTCAACTACTGGCATATGACGAATCATAAAGCTGATTTGGGAGCCAAAATTAGGTTTACTTCAGGCATACTGCATGATAGTGGTTTAAATGCTCAACTAATAAACATTTAAGGCAAAATGATCTCGGTTTTAATATTTTAATACAAATTAAAGGCCCTCTTGCAAAGTGTATCTCCACTTGACCTGCCTATAAAAGTATGAATGCATTATAACGATTTTAGACACTAAAGATATAAAAGATTAAGTTTACACTTGATGTTCTTAAAAAGTTGGAATCATTGGAGCCCATGTCATGATACTTTCTTAAAGAGAAAAAGATATTAAATTTCAATTATTGTTTTCTTTAATACTCTGTCGAAAAGGCTAAACAGAAGATATGCTTTGTCAAATAAATAAAAAGATATAAGAGGTTATATTACTTAAAAGTTTATATTCCACATCTAAGTTGGTATATATTTGATTGTTTTTATTCTCGATCTAAGACTGTCTATTTTCAAGTTTTCTCCGTGATTAAAATTTGCTGGTGTAGAATATAGAAATTAAGATATTCTATTAACTAATCATGTACCATGAATTGCAGAGGAGAGGCTCCCATTAGGTATATAATCATAAACCAGCAATTTCTCATCGTATGACCAGTAATACGCCCTTAGGGTAATGATATTTGCATGTCTCACCTTTCCAATAGCTTCAACCTGATTCAAAATTAGAACAACTTCAGACTTGATTAAAACAAAATATGACATAATTTCCATATTTGATTAGGATTTTTCGATATCGCATCCTTCATGCAGGAAACTCCAAAATATTTAAGTGTAAGGTTCCCAATTGCTAAAGTATGAATTTTGAAGTATAATATGACATATGTAAAAGGTTTTGGGAAAACTTCAGAGAGATATTATCACCATATGCTCCATACTCAAACTTGGTCTAAGTCATATGGTTCATAAAGTATCCAAAATATATTTGAACATCAATTACAAATTTTACAAAAAAAAATTAATTAAATTAACTTATTAAAACCCCATAAAAACTAAATTAAAAGAAAAAAAAAAGTACCTCTATTTGAAACTCCTTAAACCTCTGCAATCCACCTTCACCAAGCCGCCTCACTGCCAAGGTGGACCCACACTCCAGAATAACTTTGTACACAATTCCAATCCCACTCTTACCCAAAACAAAAGCCGATGCCTTTAATAGTTCATCCAAACTAAACTTGACATTTCTATCCAAGGCGACCAATTCATACTGTTCACCAATCTCTGACAAGCTCTCGCTCTCATCTTTTCTACTAAAACAAGGACAGTTAGTAATCCCCCCTTCTGTTTTCACCTTATTCCGGTTGGAGGTAGCCTTCCAGTAACAATAGAAAAACACCAGTGCAATTAAGCTAATTCCGACAATATCACTAATAATAATAGCAACAACTGCAACACGGCTCAAACCCTTGTTTCCTCTGGTACTATTTTTACTGGCAAAGGAACTGGATGGTGAATAGATACTGGGTAGAAATGGATTAGAAGATGGTGTTTCGGCCGAACACGGGTTCTTCAAGGGGGGCCCGCATAAACCCGGGTTGCCGATAAAAGCCGTGGGCCCACGGTTTTCTAAAGCACCATTCTGCGGTATTGGTCCAGTTAGGTTGTTATACGTGAGGTCAATGTAGACTTTCTCTGGTAAATTCCCAAGACTTGGAGGGATAGAACCAGAAAAATGGTTATGGGAGAAATCGACGGTGCCCTGTAGGCTAGAAAGGTTGCCGATGTCACTCGGTATTGGACCACTGAATTCATTGTAAGATAGATCAAGCTTCTCAAGCTCAACTAAGGCGGCACCAAGGCCAACTGGTAAGATGCTTGTGAAATTATTGTGGGCCAGAACTAGGGTTTTGATTCTCTTGCAAGAGAGAATTGAATTGGGTAAAGACCCGTTGAAGGAATTGTAAGAAAGATCTAAAAATTGAAGGTAAGATAGGTTACCGAGTTGTACTGGTAGAGAGCCATGAAAGGAATTGCCATAAAGAACCAAACTTTGCAACCCTAGAGATTTGAACAAACCAGGAGGCAACTTGCCGAAGAGCCTATTGTTTCTCAAATTGATGTGCCTAAGAGAAGGAAGTGCTCCAATGGAGGAAGGTATGAAGCCGAGGAGCTTCTTCTTCGGGAGGCTTATAGAGATCACGCTCTTCCCTTTACAAGCGATTCCATTCCAGTTACAAGGGTCTGAATCAGAGGCGTTCCAGTTGAAGAGAGTGTTGTCTGGGTCTTGAGAGATGGATTGTTTGAAAGAGAGAAGTGCTTGACCTTCACTGTTTAAGGGTCTGCAAAAAGGGAGGAAGAAGGTGGAGAGAAGGAGGAGAAATAGTAAGGGAGGAGAAGCCATTAATGGAGCGAGTCGATTTGACCGTTGAATGCTTCAGAAGGTCTCCATAATGCAACAAAAAAGGTATGTAAGAGAAGTGGAAACAGGTTCCCTACTCCCTACAGAGAAATGAAGAACCAGAGAAAGAACGAAGAAGAGAGCAATATAGGTCCGAGAGAGAGAGAGAGAGAGAGAGAGAGAGAGAGAGCGAGGGGGGTTTGAAGGAAGGGAGAGTGAGAAAGAGAGAGAGAGAGAGAGAGAGAGAGAGAGTGGCACTGTATAGGGAAGCGTGTACAGTGTCTCAGTGTGTGTGTGTGTGTGTGGGAAAGAGCGAAAAAGAACAGAGAAAAGTTGGAGAGCTTAGAGCGAGCGAGCCGAGCATCACTGGAGAGTAATGATGGACTGTCTAAATAAAATAGTAGCGCTAGGCGGCTCTGTAATAGCTGTTAATTTTGTTTTGTTTTGTTAATTTCTCCGCTTGAGGTGAATCAAGCGCGGCCGGTAATGATAAGTCTCGTCTTTTTTTTATGAAAAGAAAAAAATTTTAATTTTTTAAAATATATTTAAAAAAATAAATATTAAAATTAGCGGGAGTTTTTATGTTTAAAAAAAGTGTTCTCCAGTTGAGGTATAGATTTTGTATGTTTTCCTTTGATTTGTATTCTTTGTTTTTCGAAAAAGAATGAAAATCGGTGATTTTTTTGGAGTGTTTTTATCAGAGAAAAAAGGCAGATGTGTAACAGTGTAATTTACTTAAAAGAACAAATCTATTCATTAATTATAAGTATTTTTTTCGGAAACGGGAGAGTTTTAACGTCTATCGAATTAAATTTAAATCAAATAAACTGAGCAACCGTTCGATAATATTAAAATTCACACAAAAATTTCATTCCTATATATATTAATAATCGTACAAAATATTAAATTTAATGATTCGATCAGACTTAAAAATCTCCTATTTCTATCTGATTCTTGTTTATAACAAAATATAAGTACATGGTACAGTGGTCACTGGTATTAAGTAAAATTCAATGGTGAGAAGAAATTTTTATGAGAGGTGGCTTCAAATTATTGAGTATATAATGTATGTTATAATGACATGAGGTCAAAATCTACCAACAAACAAAATTGAAAAAGGTCAAATTTATTGTTATTAAATAAGGCGTGAAAAGCAGAAGAGGTCACGTACCAACTCATAATGACTTCACAAATCGCCATGTTTGGTGTAACAAACTGTAAAATAATTAATTAATCTTACTTCATTTCAGCCTTCTGTTGTGTATGGCATTATTATATATATATGACATTATATATGACATTATGGGTTTGTATATAAAAAAAATTATGAGTTCAAGTTCATTTATTATTATCATTCAATTTATCAAATTTTTATTTATTAATATTAATTATGTATTTATTGATTAAAAAATATTATATAAAATAATTAATTTAATTAATTAATAATAATGTATGTTTAATTAATAGATATATAATTGATGTGTTAATAAATAAATGGATGAATAAATGAATAATAAAGAGGTGATCGTTAAATATTTTCGAAATATTATTATGAAGTAAAATTGTAAAAGTGAACTTGAGAATCACATATTGACCGGTTGGTACTATCAGAAAATAAGGAAACATTCGCATTATTTCCCGCCTAAAATTCCCAAATTAATATTTTCTATATATGACAATACTCAACGTTTATTTTTCTTTTTTTCATAAAATGTATTTTGTGTCTTAAAATAATAAGCACATGGAAGTATGTAATTAGGCTTTTTGCTTAATATTACCCGAATAAATCAAATGGAAAATATACAACTCTCTCTATAAATATGGAATAAAGTATGCTTCTTAATTAGGATAATATTGGTAAAATATTATTATGCTCTCAACTAGTCAAAAAATAGTTTTGAGGACTAATTTGAATCAAATACAATAGTTCAGGGACTGAAAACAAAATTTTCTCATATAAAAATACTATGTTAAGAGATTGTGATATATTATCCTACCAAATTACTTAATATTAATGATAATGATGATAACTCTTGTGTTGATAATAATTATTTATTTATTAAGTGATGGATGATGATATATAATTATGATCAATAGAGATGTCATAACATTTAAATAAATGGATGTAGATACTAAACCTTCATCATTAGTACTTGGGTATAATTTGTCTCATATAATTAATTAGACAATTAACATATAAATAAAATTGGATAATTAGGTTGACAATAAGAGATGGATGCTTTATCTTGTAAAAAAAGAAATAATTTCACTTAGATATCTTAAAAATTTTAAAAATCAATATTTTTTTTTCTCTTAAATTCATAATATCATATTTATATTTTTTAAGTTTTGAAAACTCTAGTATCCACACAAATCATCATCTTCTCCATTAATAATAAATTTAAATTCATAAAATGTTCATCTTTCCCTCATGAAAAATAGAAAATTATGATAGTAAACCAATGCCATTTGTGTGTCAAAAACAACTAAAAATAATTAATTTTACTAGAATTTTATAATAATAGCTCCTCTTTAATGAACCAAACATGTTTTAGATAAAGAAAATAATCAGAAGTCAAACATCCTTTTACTTGGTAATAAATCAATGAGATAAAGAGAAGGCTAGATTAGCTAATAATTTATTAACAAATGTTTTTATTATAGTTTAAACATGATTATTTTAAAATTTGAATATATTTGATACATTTTAATATTTTATAGGGTATATATGATAATTTTTGTAATTTAGATTTTACAAAGAAATATACGAAAATATGAATTTTAGCCCAAAAAAAACATATATAAAAAAAATTTAATTTTTTCGGACAATATATATAAAATTATATGTTTTCTTATTAAAACTTTGTATAAATTCACATGACATAAAAATATCAAAAGAAAGGAAAATAAACCCCCACTATATGCGCATTGATAGCTGGGATGATTTCCCACTCCTCTAGAATTACATTCCTAAAATAATCCAATTGTAAATTCTTCTTTTTCTCATATTACAATTATTTATTTTTAAAGAAAAATTTGCACTTAATTTAAAAAAAATGCTATGTTTTATACTATATTCAAAGAAAAAAAAATAATCTATCATTAGAAAAAAAAATATTGAATAGATAATGGAGGTTAGTACTGTATAATGATCAATGAAGGATGAATGAATTCTGATTTTTTTTTTGAGGAAAAAAAGAATCTGGAAACAAAAAGTAAGAATAATAATTGAATAATGCTCTTAGAACAATTTATTCAACCATCACTCTATTTCTTTATCTTTTATATTTGCATCTATAATATATTATTTTCATTCTGTTGGGAAATACAATGCAAATAAACACTCCAAACATGAAATCTCTAAAATAACAGAGGATTGTAGAGGAAAGAATCCAGAGAGAGTGGGACCCACTCATTGTTCGCTCTCTTTACACGTGAATGTAACCGTTCGAAGATGGAAAAGTTTAAATGGACCTGGTTTATTTTATCAGAGCGTGTGCACCGTAGATCTCAACAGTCGTTTTTTCGGCGTTTGTTCTTGACCCGTTGACCCGCTTGGATTCGGTAATAAAAGGGATCTTAAATCTTTTGACTGATGTTTTGAAAAAAAAAGTAAAATAGAATGTTAATAAGTTATTTATTTCTTATTGATAATTTAATATTAGCACCACTATTTTCTGTTTTTTTAAAGTTGGTTTTGTGTAGGATCAATAACTTATATGATCAATTGACTTGAGTCTTTTTAGATAAAAAGGGATTTTTAGTTCAAGATAGATTTAAGTTATTCAATTTTAAATATTCATATATGATTTTTTATTTAAATATCGAACTTGAAATATTTTATATAAGTTATTGTAACTTGTGATACCAAAATCCTCTTTTGATTTGCAATAACTTTATATTTTGATATATTTTTTTTGTTTAGATTTTTTTTTTATCTCCGAGTAGAAATGTAGAGAAATTTGCTTAGTTTATATTTTTAAGGCGTTTTAATGTAGCGGCATACTAAATATTATCTTTATTGCAAATTTATTTCTCAATGATTTCATATCAAGTTACAGATCTTTTCAAATAATACATATTGTTTTGTTAAAAAAAGATGAAAATTTAATTGGACATTGCAGAATGTCTCAAAGATATTTTTCCCATTCGGTAAGTGTAGTAACGGTGATTTAAGTATTTTAAAATGATTTAATGAATCAAATATAAATAATTTAAGATGAAGTAAGTTATAATTTAACTTGTATCTTTTACAGAAAGCTGAAATTCAATACACTACTAGATTTTAGATTTAAATTTTATTTTCGGAGAGTACTGTGTGAAAAAAATTTGAGCAGTTCAATAAAAAAAAAAACTTTGACTTTGAGAAGTTCTTGAAGTAAAAAAAAAAAAGGCAGCTTGAAAATCTCATGATATATTTTTTTTTTTTGTGAAAGGTCCTTGATGCAATGAATCATAGAAAACAACATCCAAATAAATTATTTTTTTTAGGCATATATGCTTCTTTTAGCATCCAAAATAAATGTGACTATTTGAATGTAACCAATCATACCAATTAATGGAGAATATCTATATATCATATCTAATTGATTAAATTACTCACATTTCAAATAATAGATGTAATGATTATTCGACATAGCCGTTAGTGTACCATTTTAAATATTTGACCTAATTATGACCAAGTAATGAGTACTATTTCTATATGTTATGCATATCATAATTAGGCCAAATATATCCAAGTAATGACTATCTTAACAATAAGCAAATGTTAAAAATAATAATATTTTTTATATATATGCATTATGCATATTATATATATGAAAAATGATTAAAAGTTAATGTAAATTTTTTTCTAATGTTTAACAAGGAACAATATTTTTATGGATTGTCACATATAGATCACTTAAATGTGAGATTTGACAGACAATTAATCCATGAAACAAACAACATGTTTATTATTTTATTATTTCTTTTACAACTTCTTGACTTAATTTTGAAAAAAAATATTTTCAAAATTACCAAATTACCATTTTCAATAAATTCATCCAAAAAACTAAAAAATAAATAAAGCATGTAGGCGACCCAAATTAACATATTTGTACCACATAGGAATAAATGTTCCTTATTTTATGAGGTACCTAATTAATAAACCCCTGGTCCTTATTAATTTATGCTTAGAAGTTCAGAGTTAAATTAATACAACCTTTTAGAAAATCTGAACAATCTTGTTTTTTAAATCTGAGCTGTTCAAAAAAAAAAAAGTACATAGTCCTGTTAAGTGTAATTTTGATCTAAAAAAAAAAGTGATGTCACCCAATAGAAATAGCATTTAATTCTATAACAATTAATGAGATATTGTACTCGATTAGTTTTGAACAACGAATTAGTGTTTCTTGCCAGGCTGTTAACGAGCCGAGTTTGAGTGAGTTAGGATTAACTCGAACTCAGTTCATGTAATAGACGAGCCGAGCTGATTCGAGTTAGCAACCCGCTTTCAAGTTGAAAATGTAGCTCATGAGAAGTTTGAGCTAACTCGTAGCTCGTGAAATAGTTCGTATTTGCAGTTCAGTTTGAAAGTACCACATTACAAGTTTATAGTACGTTTTCACAATTTTAATTGGAATCAAATCGTTTAAATTATAGCTTTTGAACTTAGTTTCGATATCTCGTTCGCAATTGAAAAACAATTTTTGTGGAATCTAAAAGTTTAAATCATTGTTTAATTACATTATTAAGTTTCAGATAATCAATATTCATCTAACAAGATTACATAATTTCAGTTGATTATATTTAGTGGAAAGGATAGACAATTCTTATCTCACATTACAATCATAATAAGAATTATTTATTTTTCCCTTCACTTAATTCCTCCGTCATACATAACTAATTAACATATTAATTCCGTTATAAATCAAAATTTATATTACAGACGAATAAGAGATCAGACTAAAATTAACGATTATAATACATTAGCATTCGCCATCGAAACTACGATGATCTTCTTATTGAAAAATGAAAAAAAAAAACAATTCTGATTCAAACCAACCAATAATAACTACTACCTCATAAGGTAGTTTTTTTACATCTAAATTTATTCTAAAATTTTTAATACCAATAAAATTTGATTGATTGACAATGAAAAAAAAATTAAAAGACATAACAAAGGAAGCTAATATCAGTACTTTTAAATCACTCATAGGATCCCTTCTCATTTTTCTCAGCTTATATTTATTTAAATTTTGCTACCACTTCCAAGCTCCGTGCAAAAAAACATGAGGCCTCGTCTCCATGCTGTCTGTAACAACTTTCACATTTCTCCAGTTATTTTCTACTGGACATGTCCAGTGATTAATCTGTTTATATGGAGCGAGGATTATTACTACTACTGGAACAGCGGAACCAACTTTAATAAGGCTACCTACGCCGGAGGGGACCTCTCCATTTAATGAGAAGCTCAGATGCCTAGGCAGAGGATTTATTAATTGATTGAATGATTGGCAATGGAGAATGGAAACAATAGAGAGTATGTGTATTTGTACATTAGTTTGTTGTGTGTCTCTCAAATGATTACTTTACAAATTCACCAATGTACAAAGTCTAACTGTCACAGACGAAGATGTTAATGTTGGATATATATATGAGTTTTATTATTTAGATAAAATAACATATTATTTATATTAATGATTTTATTTTATAATATTTTTGTTATTTAATTTAATAAGTGGTTATTCATATTAGTAATATTTAAATTAAATAATAAAAATATTATAAAAAATAAATTATATATAAAATTATTAATATAAATAATAATTTATTTTATATAAATAATAAAATCGATATTGACGGTATCATAACTATCTTTAATTCTTTAATAAAAGAAAGAAGGTAATATTAGGTGACATGAGGGAAAACTTGTTCACCTTATGTAAGCCTAACATAAATCCAACTCCAATAGAAAAAAAGAATTGAAAGGAAGTTTAAAATAAGCCCAATAAGTTTTTTGAACAGAATTTGGCCCAACCCGACCCATTTAAAACCGACCTTCAGTTCTGAGTTTTTGAACCGGCGGCGTTCCAACTCCTATCGGACTATATTTTGGTCTGATGGGGAGAATCACCGTTGGATCATCAAATCTGATAATTAGCACGATTATTAAAGCGTAGACGAAACTTTTGTGCGGATCTTGATGTCATCGAACGGATATTTTTCCCATAAAACCAAATTTTGATACAAAGAGCGTTGGAACCCGAGTTTGACATATTCCGAGTTTGATATCTCGATCTCGCGGTAATGTTGCGCATTACGGGTATAAATCTGAATTTGGATCTACCTCTATCGGATCTGAACCCGCGCTCCTCTGCCATTGACCTTTTCGCAGGAAAATTACAAACAAACTCCGCTCCGCCATTAAACCTTTTGTTCTCTGAGCTTCGTTCTCAGATCTGATCTCTCCGACCGAATGGTGTCAGAGTACATCACTGACAGTCAAACTAACGCCTAGTTGAATCCACTAGATTCTCTTGGTTCAGATTTGGATGTATGAGATGTTTCCGAGCGATTCTAGCTGAGGAACTTTGAAACTGGAGAGAAAAGAGGGGGTATTGTAAGTGTCTCTCTTTGTAATATGGGAAAGGGATCAATTGAAGAGGATGGGAAATGGGCGTCCATGTGCAACTGCGTGGTGAACTTTTTGTTAGAAGAAGGTTACCAATTGACTGCATTCGAGCTGTTGCATGAGTTACTTGAAGATGGACGCCCTGACCACGCAATTCGGCTCAGGAATTACTTCTCCGATTCTGAGTTGTTCCCTCCTGATCAGATTGCTCGATTCAATAGCTCAAAAGGTAGATAACTTCTTTGGCAAAAATGTCTTTGTTATTCAGGGTATCAGATGAAGATCAGACATGTCTTTGGTGTGTTTTACAGTGGCAGATCCCCAGACTTTGCTAGAAGAGAAAATATCGACAGAATCAAAATTGGCACTTGCTGAGTATGACCTTAGGTTAGCTCAAGAGGATGCGGCAAGACTCACATTAGAGTTACAAAAGCAAAAAGAATCATCCCCTCAGGGGACAAATGGTTTGTTTTCTCTTTTTCTGTCGTTTTGTTATGTACTTTGTCAGTAATTTACCAGTATTTGGTACTTTCTTGGTTCAAAATCAGTGCCCTAAAAAGAACCAGTTACATGACATATGCACAATTAATCAGCAGATTTGATTACTAGTTCTGTACCACTACCCAGTATACCAGTACAACAGTAATACCTAACCTGACCATGGGATGTGCTCATACAATGAGAGAGAACAATTTGTGGTATGGAATGATAGGGAAAAAATGTAGGGCCTCCTTTGGATGTACCATTATCTGATGGACCTGCTGGTGAGAAAGCAAAACGAGAAATTACTCTTTCATCCCTGGGCCCACTAAAGGATGCTGAGAAAAGAGACCTAAACTGTGCTGTGAAGGAGTACTTGCTTTTCGCTGGATATAGACTTACCGCCATGACTTTTATCGAGGAGGTGATCTTTCTTTACTCACTCCCCCCCCCCCCCCCCCCACCCCCCCCCCCACCCCCCCCCCCCCCCCCACCCCCCCCCCCCCCCCCCTTCTCTCTAATTTTGGACATAGGAGAGTGAGTAAAGAATCATTTGGGTTAGGGTTGGTACTGGTTCATTTTTCTTTTGTTCAAATAATCATTTGGGTTTCTGTGTGCTTTCTCTTGGCTTGTTTGATCTCTACTTGTAACAATGGAGGGTAAAGCAGGGGAACAATTATTGAAAATTGACGTAATTATTCCAGGTTAATGATAAGTGTGACACTTGACTGCACAATCGAGGTTTAACTAAGGGTAAAATTAACGATTACTATCTAATTTCATTTGAGATTATTTGTGTAATGAAGAATTTAATGATATATAGTTAAATCTGGGACATGATTTGGTTAAATTTTGGACATAATTTTAGTTAAAACTTGTTATGTTGATATGTACAAAAGATAAATTGCCACAAAGTTAGGTTTAGCTTAATTGGGCTGAATTCTCTAAACGTTTTGTTACATTTATTTGTGTTGCTTAATGTTAATGTTTTTGCACACCTGTATAGGTCACAGATCAGAACCTTGATGTATGGCCAAACAGCTCAGCATTTGTTTCTGATGCCTTGCGCCGTTATTACTATCAGTATCTCTCCTCAACCTCTGAGGCAGCTGAGGTATATCCTATCTGTATTGATAGTTTAATATGCGTTTGTATCCTTGTTCATTTGATATCCAATCCATATCCCAAAAATAAAAATGGATATGGATACAGTCTGACCACTATACAATCATATCTCAAT
Organism: x Bolboschoenoplectus mariqueter; assembly: GCA_037678475.1. Classification (NCBI taxonomy): domain Eukaryota; kingdom Viridiplantae; phylum Streptophyta; class Magnoliopsida; order Poales; family Cyperaceae; genus x Bolboschoenoplectus; species x Bolboschoenoplectus mariqueter. The sequence goes on from CM075277.1 coordinate 2,790,319, forward strand.
CTGTTTTCACCCCTACATTCAGGGCCATTATGTACCTGGTATGTATGGTATATTACAAGCATGTGCTTGTCAGGTTGGTACTGGTAAGTGAAAATTTTACCAGAATGAAATTGGCAGGTTGTTTCCAATGGTGTATATTCATGTAAAATATAGTAGTGCTTATGCCTCCACTTGATTCAGAATTATTGTGTCTCAACTCTGTACATTTATAGGAGAAGATATCTCTTTTACGAGAAAATGAAATATTGTCAAAGGAGAATGAGAGCCTTACAAATGAAAATGACTCACTTATGAAAAGCAAGGAGTTGGCAGAGGGACAGTTATCTATGCTTAAAAGGTCATTGGAAGCTACTCAGAAGGATCTGAAAGACAAGGAAAAACAGGTAATCTTCACCACTGGTCAATCTTGTGTGGATGGATATTAATGCTCCAGACAACAATGCTACAAGCTGGTTCAACACTTTAAAAGTCAATATGGACAACCATGCTGGTGATACATTGATCGCTCTTCTGCATGAATGCCATATTTGGATTTAATATTATTTTAAACTTTAAAAATATAACAATTATGTAAATAAGTTTTAAACTATTTCTTATCTGAAGATCCAAGATCTGAAACAAGCAACTGAGATTCAGAGAAAGGAGTTGAACAACTGTAGGGTGGAAATCACAGCTCTAGAAATGCACATTGAAGGTAGCCGATCTGGCAAGGCATGGTCAAATCCTAATGGAAGTGAAGATAGAAATCTAAAGCTGCTTGATTCTGACCCTAATTCCAATTCCGGTTTTAATTCCATTCCCGCTGAAGGAATGAGTTCACAAATCAACAAACCCGTGACAGAGAATTCAACTGAGGGTATCCAGAGCGAAGGAACTGAGAAATCTGATTCTGTCAACGTTCTTCCTAAATCTGTTCCTGTTATTTGCAATGGTGATGGGAAAAAAGAGGAATCGAAAGAAGATATGCTTGCATCAGTTCCGGAGGACTCAGAGCCCCTATTGGAGAATATACAGAGCTCAAATAAGGAAAAGGATTCTCACAAAATGGTTGGGTTATATATATTTTTTTTCCATCTTGTTGATTTTATATTTTTTGACTTAAATAGTATATAACCATTAATTTGTTTCTAATTATAATTCATGGAATGCATGTTGCTTAAGGAAGTTCCACTCACGTATCTCATGATTGTTATAATTCTCATCTGTAGGGGCACACATACAATTGTTAATTCTTTTTATAACTGGAATTGGTATTATTTAATAAATTTGAACTATACAGGCAATGGAAACAATACAAGTACTGGCAGATGCTTTGCCAAAGATAGTACCATACGTCCTCATCAATCACCGTGAGGTTTCCATCTATAATATCTTTCCTATTTTCTCTTTATCATTTTATGTTTCCTCTTAGTTCACTAATTAATTAGATCTTAGAAGTCTGGAAACTGTATCATATCTTCTGACAGGCTCTTGGGATGAACTTTTTCACTTGTAAATATTTTGTTGTTAGTTCGTTAAGTTGGTGTTATTAATTACCAAATTTTGTACCAAACCTGTCCTGTTCTGTTCTGATGTCCCGGACAGTGCATTTTTGATCGAATTGTGGTCATGTAGCTAACAGTGAAATATGAAAATATTAAAATAGGAGCTTCTTCCGTTAATGATGTGTGCAATAGAGCGTCATCCAGATGGCAACGTACGTGATTCACTTACCCACACACTTTTCAATCTCATCAAACGCCCCGATGAGCAACAGAGGCGTGTTATCATGGATGTATGCTTTGCTCTCTCTCTCTCTCTCTCTCTCTCTCTGTATTTGAAAACTTGGCAGTGATTGCTGAGGAGACACACTCTCTCTCTCTATACCTATCTGTTTGCCTGTGTGTCTCCAACGCCCTAATAGAATGCTTGGTGAATTATTATATACCAGTTCTGAGCCTGACTACATGGCTTCCGCCATGCCAGCTTGATACTGGAGCCACCAACTGTGCAATTGATCATGTGGTTTATCCAACTGAACACTTGTTCATGCTATTATGAGTACTCAGACCAAAAGTGTTGTTTAATGTAATGCTTAAATTATGATTGATTAAATTAGACTTGAAATGTGCTCCAAAACAGAAAAAGGAAAGGCAAGACAGCTTAGTCAGCGTTTTTAATTAAAATGGTACAAGTATCATACAGCCTGGTACATACTGGTTCTGAATGCAGTAATTTATTCCTTTGCCTAGAAACAAGCTCGAAGCAATTGAATGGTGAGACATTTGGTATGGTGAATTATTAATCATATTTAATATTCTTTCTTTATTTAACAAAAGATTTTTGGTAACAGGCTTGTGTAAACCTAGCCAAGAATATAGGGGAGATGAGAACGGAAACAGAGCTGCTACCTCAGTGCTGGGAACAGGTAGAATGCTAGTAAAGATTTTGGCATGAAAAGTTACGGCTCACCTTGTTGAAATTATTGTCCAACTTACCTTCAGGTTAGGTAATCACAGTTGTGAAAACTGAAATGAGGAAAATTCAAGTACCTCTACTTTTTCGACCTCCATCATGCCTATACCTTTCACAAATCAACAATAAAGCCTCTAAAACTTGAATGACAAAATTGAAACTTTAGTTCTGATTATCACTTTATCTATTTACATGTAAAGATCTGTTTCTTTATTGATCTCTGTTAATAATAATAAATGGCGGCATTTTTCTTCCCATTTTTCAATCCCTGTGCATTCTATCTGCTCAGATAAACCACAAGAATGAGGAGAGAAGGCTGCTGGTAGCACAGTCATGTGGGGAGCTAGCTGGGTATGTTCGTCCTGAGATACGAGACTCACTTATCCTCTCCATTGTCCAACAACTTGTTGAAGACACAGCCACTGTAGTGCGTGAGGCTGCAGCCCACAATCTTTCCCTCCTCCTTCCACTGTTCCCCAATCTTGACAAGTATTTCAAGGTTTGTTACTCTCTTATATACCATAGTTGTTGTACTGAACCTCTCTTATAATTTTTGTTATAAGGACTTTCTAAATTAAAACTTGCATGCTTTACTGATTGGGTCAAGTAGCAGTAAATTGGTTTCTGCTGTCTGGTTTTGGAACTTTACCAGCAAAGAATATGAGACGCTAAATGTTAAGTTTTTGGACAACTGATCTGTTAACTATTGCTATTGACTGAATCTATCACAGTTCATCTTGGTACCTGTACTGCTTTGCTTATATAATCAAAATAATCCCCCTTTTTTGTTGCTTCTATTTTTGCTTGGTTTGCTTGGCATATAGTGTACAGCATAGTAAAAAAGCTTTTTATGCACTCAACTGCTACCCAGCTAATTCGACTTAAACATAAGCTTGCTGCAACAGCAACCCACAGACTGAATGATGGGCTCGATATATTTCTTCAATTTATGAGAATGTTCTTACAAAAATGCATCATGCAAGAATTCCTTTCTTGATTTGATTAGGTAGAGGAGCTAATGTTTCAACTGGTATGTGACCCTTCGGGTTTGGTGGTAGACACTGCACTAAAGGAGCTTGTACCAGCTGTTATAAATTGGGGAGGCAAATTGGACCATATTTTTCGTGTCCTTCTCTCCCATGTCTTGGGATCTGCTCAAGTACAGCCCTCTTTTTGAACATTTTACAGGTTTTTGTAAAAAGTTAAGTTATTTTGTTTCTCTTAGAAATAAAGATTCTCATTTTTTTAACAATACATACAACTTAACCCATAAGGACTGATGTTTTTCCTATTACTGAAAATTGATGTTTATTACAAACTTGCCATTTTATTATCTATTGTCTTCTCTAGGGCAAGAAAATTCCATGTTGAACAGGATCTTTTCAGCTTTCGATTCCAAGAATGGTAAGCTATTCTTGGTTCAGAAGAAATTTACATTTTTTCTTCTCAAATTTTTTATTGCTCAGAGGTGCCCGCCGATTTCGGGAGTGGAGGGTTCAGTGGATTCATACCTGCGGGCATTAGGAGAAAGGGAGAGATGGAATATAGACGTGCTCTTGCGCATGTTGACTGAACTACTACCCTTTATATATCGGAAAGCGGTTGACACATGCCCCTTTACCCCTTCGGCAGAGCCTCCCACGAGCCCCAAGAAGGAGAAGTCATATTTCTCCGCTTCCTTCCTTAAGCTTTATGCCACGTAATGTCTATTTAAGTCCTATATGTTTACCTTTTTTCATTAGTCGGCTAAATCTCAATGTTGGGTTGAATTCAGTCTGCTGTTGTTATGTCATGAGCTTTTTCCCTTTTTTCTTGTGATAATAGTAGTTTTTGTGGACTACTAATTCCATTAAAATGAAACTGTGTAAACTGCAAAACACAAGTTGATGAAATAAAAATAGGCTGAACTAGAGTTCAGTTTTAAATTGACTGAACTAGAGTTCAGTTTTAAACAAACTAAAGAATAGGCTGTTCAAACCATAACAGAACCACAAAAAAACCCATCCTGTAATGAAAAGCATTTTCCTTCCCTATTTTCTGCCCCTTTGCCAGTACAAGAGAGGTACATTGGAAAATGCTATAAGCACACATCTAGAGGTTTAACAGCAGCCTTTTGAACTCTAAAGGCTGGCCAGACAGCTGGTGAAATAAAAGCGGCCAGCACCTCCAATCTCTATCATGTCTACTCATTATAAAAAATTCGGATAGCTGCACTGGACCTCCAACCTGCCACCTGTCCAGTAAACGAAATGAGAGAGAATGAGAGCTGACTTGCAGGAATTTGGTACCCCCAGATCCCCTTGGGCAAAGGTCAGCCTATTCCACACCGTTCAAATCACCTAGAGGACTGCCATAAAAGTGCAATATGTGCTCGGAAAGTGTCCCTGGAGAGAGATTTGCATCCCTCCCACAGGTTTCCTAGGAGTTATATTATGAGTTTTAAGTCCTTGACCAAGGGCCACTATTTGAGAAGTGAAGAAGTCAAAGCCCTAATTTCCCTTCCTCTCATTATATGAACTTGTAAAACAATAAAAAAAATAAAAATCATGTTATCAAATGCACATGAACAACATTTGTACTATGATAAAAATTACAGAAATGGATCAGACACAATTATTTAACTATTGGTCCTATTTGCTATCAACAGAGGACATATGGAGTGGCCCCTTTTTGAGTGGATGCATGTGGACTGTCTTCATGATTTAATAAAACTCGCAACATTTCTTCCACAGAAAGAAGATAATTTGAGAACTCGAATTGTGAAGGTAATTTTTTTTTCCTGGCCAAGTAGAGTGAAGCTTTCCAATCATGACAGAAACCCACCAGACGAGATACTGCTTTACTATATTTTATGATGAGATTGAATTGACCACTGGTTTCATCAGTAATTCGCTCTTTTCTTTTACTATTGGTCAAGAGGCCAGATGATACTGAAAGATAATTGCTGCTTATTTGTTCATTACGTATTATATTTATTTGATTTTTTTTATTTTTTTGAGGAGTATCCTTCTATTACTTTATTATTTTTTGTTTTAGTTTCTTAGCCTTTGTATAGAATCAATAGTTAAATTGCTGCTTAATTTGTGTTAAGATTATTTAAACATTCTCTCTCTTTTTTCTATAACTAAGATCAGCGTTCTATTTGTTTGGTTTATTTTAATAAATTTTAACAGTACCTGTTGAATGTATCCGAGAGATATGGGGAAGATTATCTGGAGCACATAATGCTGCCTGTATTTCTTGTGGCAGTTGGTGATGGTGATAGTGCTGATTTTACATATTTGCCCCTCGCTATCCAGTCTAGAGTTAAGGGTACTGATTCTTCATTTCTACCACAAGTATTAAGAACTCTTTTTCATATCCTCTGTTACCATGTTTGTTTTTTTTTTTGTTAGCAAGAAATGCAAGGATTCTGTACTGACTCAATAGGCCTTAATTGTACAACTAAGCCTCAATTTATTCCAATCTAGCAGCTAGTGAACAAGATACTTGCAGCACAAACTACTCATTCATTGTGTTCTGACAATAATGCCATATAAATTTCGACAAAGCTAGGCAAAAATAGTCAGTTAACACTTGGTTCTAACAGATTAAACTTTCTTTATTTGCTTTTGAAATTTCTCTTATACATGGGATCATTTCACCAAATGCAAGTTGTAACAAATTGTAGGGTTGCAACCAAAAAACATGATCTCAGAAAGGTTGGCAATCATGTGTGTTCTTCCTTTGCTACTCTCTGGCATTTTGGGCACTCCTTTGATGCGTAACAAGCTGGCTGCATACCTAAGAAAAATACTTGTACAAGGTACAACGAGAGATGGTCCTTTCTCTACTCACCATACCACCGAGTTCATAGATGCCGTTCGATTCCTTTGGTACGTACTTTTAACATAAAAGGACTTATTTGTGAGAAATATGCATGTTTGAATTTGGAGTTGAGCATTCCATTCAATATGTAGGACTAAATATAGAATGTTTATACACATATAATAGGATTGCTACTAATTGGTATCCATGTTCTAGGCTTTTCTGCATGAATGTAATATTGATGCTCAATTGACAACCAATAATCAGCAACCACAAAAAGACTCCTTGAGACAACAAGGAGATTTTGGTTTATTTGAAAGATGCATGGAATGATCTGAAAACACTGAACTTTATTTGATTATTATTTCTACTTGATGTGTAGTACATTTGAGGAGCATCATGGGACGATATTTAATATCCTGTGGGAGATGGTTGTCAGCTCTGACCCTGACCTGAAAGCCAATGCTGCCGCTCTTTTGAAAGCACTAGTAAGCTTTTCAATTACTAAAAGTAGTTTAGGACCTGACCAGTACATTGACAGGGATACAGACACCCTCCCAGTTAAGCCTTAAGTTTGTGCTCATTAACCTAAGGAGATCTCAATTTAACCCAAATTTACTGTAGAAGTAACAAAGTTAATCTGTAACTATATGAACAAATAATAAAAATAAATAAATGAATAAAATGTATACATATAGGATTACAAAAATAATGGTAGTTGATGATGGGCAGGCTGAGGCTGGCAGTTGCCTTTTCTCATCTGGAGAGAAGTCTGTGAAAACCTAGGACTTCTGGCTTTAGAGGGACATGATTTAGAGGAAGAGATATAGGTTCAGTATAGTTTGGGTTTTGAGGAGATTCTTTGTTAGCAACTTAGCATTGATATGTACTAGGGTGTTTCATTTAATAAGGAAACAAGTGGTGTCATGTACAACCTTTTTTCAAAAAAAAAAATAAAATCATTAAGTGGTACAATAATAGTTTACACTGACCCATGGCCTGATCGATATGATACTTAGATTGCACTCCAATTATAGAGTTTAGTTATCTCCAACCTTTCTCAAGTGTCAATTTCTTTTGCTCTTACAGTTTCTCATCTAATCTAGGTACCATACATAGATGTGAAGGTGACATCCACGCATGTATTGCCAGCTCTGGTGACTCTGGGCTCTGACCAGAATTTGAATGTGAAATATGCAAGTATTGATGCTTTTGGAGCTGTTGCACAACATTTCAAAGATGAAATGGTATCATTATATTTCCAAAGATTACCATATTTACTGAGTTTCAAACTTTTTCAGCTTTGGTTTAAAGAGTAGAATGAGAATGTGTATTACATTTACCTGGTTGCATGATATAACTTGTGTATCCCTGCAAAACTTCAAATTCTTTTTCTATTTAAAGGTTAGATGGTGAAGTACCATCTAATAATTTACATTAAAGTAAAGAAAACAAGTACATGGTTCAGTTTTCACATGAAAGAAACAGAAAATGGATAAAAGCAAAAAAGCTAAAGCTGAAGAAGTTGAATAAAGAATGTCATCTGTGCCCTTCATGTAATGTTAGTATGATGTATAGGAAGTTCCAGTTCAAATTTCAGAATAACAGCGGAGGTATTAAATATGCCCTCCAGTTCATCCTGAAATTTGTTCCTACTTTCTACTTGGATGATTTACAATTGTTTGAATAGGTTGTTGATAAGATAAAGATACAAATGGATGCATTCCTTGAAGATGGATCCCATGAGGCTACCATCTCTGTTATACATGCCCTGGTTGTTGCCGTGCCTCATACAACTGATAAGCTTCGTGAATATATCCTTTGAATTATTCTTTCCAAGTTTTGTATTTAGGTTCGTTAGGGGTTTCCTGTTGTAAACATCTTAGTTAGACATTCATTCCATTCTATAGATGGATGAACTGACACTGTCTGCTAAAGTACACAAAGAATGTAATTCCTATGTTAACAAAATTAGCTGTATTGGTGGTTGAAAATCTTAGAAATTCTTTTATGAGGATTTGCACTTCAGGAACCTTTTTAGAAACAGTTGAGAGTTGTTACAATGACTATACTATTTTCCTTGACGAAAAGAAACATCTATTGTCAAGGATATTCAAGTTGACAAGTGTGCTGTCTCAAGGGAGTGATATCAGACACCACCATGAGAAAGCTAATGCCTTTTGTGAAGCAATTCGTGCACTTGATGCCACTGGTTCTCTTCTTTTCCTTTCTTTTCCCGTTTCTATTACTTAAAATAATTTATTTTGTGAACATTGACATCCCAGGTTTTTCCCATATTCTGCATTATATTAGCTTTTTTTTGAAATTAATTGCAGAATGCTGGGGAAACTGTACTAGATCACCTTAACTCTAGGCTGAAGTATTTTTAATGTAGTATTAATAGAGGTGAAGCAGGGGTTATAACTGATATGCCATTTTCAAAAGAAGAAATCAGAATGAAAGAGCTAGCACAAATTTCTATACAGATATGAGAACAGTCTGGTATGTGTGAGTTTAAAGAATCAATAGGATAAGACATCACCAACCTCTCATGAGAACTGAACGCTATTGTTGTTAATAAACTAGATTGATATATCTTTGTTCATTTGTTTTATGTTTATCGTGTGTGAAGATATTTCCACAACAAATACGAGAGATTTCCTCCTGCCGTCGATACAAAACCTGCTCAAGGACCCTGATGTACTTGATCCAGCCCACAAAGAAGCTCTAGAAATAATCATAAGAGAGAGATCTGGCCTCACTTTTGAGAGCATAAGCAGTAAGGTCATGGGGGCCCACATTGGGCTCGCCTCATCAGTCAGTAGCTTTTTTGGCGACAGTGGACTCCTAGGGAAGAAAGAAGCTGCCTTAGGAGTAACTACAGAACAACTAACCCATGAGGTGGTTCCTGTGGGTCCTGCCTCTCAGCCTTCTCCCCAGGCAGCCCCATCTCCTGATGATACCGCGTTCAGACGGATTATGAGAGGAGGGTTTGGGGATATGTTGCGGGGTAAGGGCAAGGGGGTCGATGAGTCTCCTAAATAAAACTATAGTATTTCTTCAATTACTTTTTTGTACAAGTGTAATATTTTAGGGGTACATTTTGTATTCATTACTGTATAGGAGGAGCAAAAATAGCATTGCTTTGTGTAGGAACACTATTATGGTGAAGCTTCAGTACATTACCTATAGCAAACAATGGCCTTCTTATTTTTTTTTTCTTTATATATTCCCAGGAAGTTTTATTTTGTTCCATAAATAATTGAGTTCTTTTGTCTCAGAATACTTATTAGTTCATTATTTTATATCGAATAGTTTTTCTTTCAAAATTTAGGTATGAAATGATATTTCCCTTGCCAAATCTCAATTTTCTTATGCTTGCAATTCTTTCCAGTGTCAACTTTCTATGTTTTCATTTTCTTTAATAGGTTTGTGGGGTCATGCCTTCCCAGCTGGCCTTGAACAATTTGATATTGCATCTAGAGTTTACAAGTCGATCGAATACTATTAAGAAAATAGTGAGTAATTTACTTATTTTACTTTTGATTTAGAGTTCATGTGCACATAAAAAATATCTACCCTAGTACTGCAGTCTGGTTGATTCTTGACAATGCTATATATGCTTGTTGTTATCTGAGATTGGCAGGGACATTACCACCTTGTCCCGACAATGCTACATATGCTTGATATCTACAGATGCTTACTGAATCGCCGTTGACTTTTTGGTTTGTAGTGCTAAATATGTGAGGTTTGACTGAGTTCTGTTATCCCTCTCAAATATTGATTCTTGAACTGAGATTGCCGAATCAACAGCTCAGCCAGTTGAAATGCATAATGGTGGGGAAACATCAGACATGAGTTTAAACTTAATGAAAAGAAGAAAAAAGATGAAAATTGCTCTGGTAACACCCTTTAAATTGGAACCAACATACCAGAATATTATTTATTGCATGCAATGACCAAGCATTACATTAGCGAGCTCAATTATTCCTCATACTCAATCCTAAAACTATTTCCAACACAAACGCTCGCAAATAGTACTACCGGTTGGAATAGTGGTACATTGTTATATGATGATTGCGCCAATTAAGCAATCTCAATGTTTATTTTAAGCTGGAGCTGGACCAGGTGTCGGTGCCGGCGTGGGAGCTGGTGGTGGGGTGCATCTAGGTATAATTATACCTGTTGGTTCATACAAGTCAGTGCCTTGCGCTGCAAAAGGCTTATTAATGCAAAAAAGAGGTTTAAGAGGAGGCACATTAGGCAGAATAGGCGGCAGCAGAGGAGCATCGGGGAAAATAATGCCTAAAGGTTCATACAGCCCATCCTCCTGAGGAAGATCTGTGAATAAATATTCAACAGTGTATAGTTTAGTAATCTTATATATACAAGGTGATTGTGAGGGCTCAGATAAATACTTTTTTGAATGCAATTAGACCAAAGTAATGCATGTACGTACGGTTCTGCATGCGAGTGCTTGTGTATAGTTAATACTGTGAGTGTATCTATGGTGGTACAAAGTTTCTTATGCCCATATTTGGTTGGAGAATAAGTGGGGAATAAATTCCTTATTCTTTCTCTAAGGAGCCCAACATGAATAATTAATAGAGATATAAAGAGGAAGAAAGGAGAGTTATGACTAAATAACTTAAGGAGTCTAGGGAGGCTCCTTGAGTTATTCCTCAGGTTATGTCTCAATGAGCCCATAATTCATAGTAACAATGGTCATGTTGATTATTATTATTATTATTAGTTGTTGTTGTTATTGTTATTATTATTATAATCATACTTATTGTTGTTATTACAATTTTTATTAATATTATAATGGTTACTAATATTATTATTAATAATATGATGATTATTTTTATTTTTCATTATCACCATAATTATTGTGGTTATTGATGATATTATCATATTTCATATTTTTATACAATTATTTAATTATAAATATTGATATTCTTAATTAAATAATATCATATTTTATTATTTTATATAATTATTAATAATCATGATTATTTTTATGTTTTATTACCATCATAATTTTTGTGGTTATCAATGATTATTACCATTATTTAATTACAAATATTGGCATTGTTATAATTAATTATTATTATATAATATTTTTAATATCATTGCATAATTGTTGTTGGTCTATTTTTTATCGATATTATTTATTTAACTGATGTTATCATGATAGTAACTATTATCGTTATGTTCATTGTTATTGATATTGTTATAATAATAATAGTAATAATGATGATGATGATGATGATGATGATGATGATAATGACGACGACGACGACGACGACGACAACAATAATAATAATTGTTATTGTCATCATCATCATCTTTGTTTTTATTATTTTCATTATAATAATTATAATAATTGACATTATTAAAAATATTTATATTTTTTTAATGTGATGACATAAATATACTCTCTTCTTATTCTTCCATTTGTTCAACCAAACAAAAATATTTTATGGTGTCATAATTTTACATAAAAAATCATGTCTCCATAACTTTATGCTCCAACCAAACATGACCTATAAGAGCAATCATGCATGTTAGTAGTTTAGGTCAAGAAATATTACCAATTTGGGTTGCCTCCTTGTCAGAAGGATTCTGTCGTGCCATTGCAAAAGGAACTAGTGCAATGACAATCAGCACAAGCAAATTTCTCGAAGCCATCCTCACTTCTCCTTTGCGTTGATGGATATCTTTCAACTGCCTTGGTGGCAATGGAGCAGTAACAAGTGCGCTTTTATAGACGTGGAGGTATGTTGGAATGCAGGAACAACGTTGGCTCTGAGATTCTCAGTTAGGTGAAAGATTTAATTTGAAAAATGACACATTCTGCAAGGTAGTAATTCTTATAGTAATTACCAAAAAAAAGTAATTCTTTTGGTCCCATTGCACGTGAAATCTTTTAATCTTAAACTTCTGAGCAGCGATCAACAATTCTGGCTGCTTAGCCCCCCAATCTGTCATCACATAAATTTTCGAATAACTTCGGCACATGATTTCTGCCTTCAGCAAAAGAGCTTTCTTTTTCTTTTTCTTTTCCTGGCAATAAAATTTTCACTAACCACAGTAACTCCTGTAATCTTTTGCTTTTCTGATCCCACTAAAATGAGTAGAATCCTTGATAGATGTCTATTTTGTAAGAATTTGCTTGTATGTAAAATTGAACGGTTTGTATCGTGCGGCTGATCATTTGACGAATTATGCTATAGGGAGCCGATATACAGATATCATAATCGATACAAATTTTATTGTTAAAATTAAATGAGTTATTATTTATACTAATGACTTTATTATGTAATTTATTTGTATAATATTTTTATTATTCAATTTAAGTAAGTTATTATTTATATTAGTGGTATTTGAGTTGAATAATAAAAATACTGTCAAAAATAAATTGCATAACAAAATAGTTAATATGAATAATAACTCATGTGATATGAATAAAAAAGTCGGCATCGATTTTGATATCTCCCAACCATTTTCCTTGTGCTATATATCCGACATATATCGATAGACTCCTCACCTGTCGAACATTTAGACAATGAGGGGAGTACATTTCTCCTGATAGGTTGTATGTAGAAATTTCATGTAAGAAGGGTTCAATCTACAATGAACATAACAGATTATATCAAAAGATCACCTGTGAATAGCGTCAATTGATTCATAGATCAGACAATCTGCAAATGAAAAATTGATTTGTTCTTTTCATAGGATGAATAACAGCATGTATATATATATATATATATATATATATATATATATGGAGAAGGGATCCAATAACTATAACCATTGGTGCTCATAGTACCTATTTTTTTTATTAACATTTTAATTAATATATGTAAACTGTTAGATATATTCTAATTCAACTCAATAACATGCATATGAAAACTATTGAATTTTAGCTTTGTTTCGGTAATCATCAAGAGAGTGAATTAAATCACAAAATTTGGTCCGTTAATTTTAGTTAGTGCTTGATGTATATCAAAATAAAGTTATAATAATATAATTTTTTGGGTACATATATAGTATGATATATACGAAATGTCCAATTAATAAGTTTTATTATTTAAGAATTTAAGAAATAATTATTTGAAATTTAATTTTATGATCATTCATGTGACGTCAATGACTATGAGTATTAAATATCTCCTCATATATATATATATGTACCCAGAACACATTGTGACTTTTACCTTCTTTTATGTAAATAATGGTTTCGGTAAGATTTTGGTTTTCTTTAAAAGGTTTGTATGCTGAGTGATAGGCGTGAAAAAGAACCTATTTTTGGTGTGGTTTTACTCTTAAAAATTTTGGTCAAATTCCCAAATTTTATATGCATTTTGTTTTATTTTTGTCCAAATATCATACTACTGTTGTTTCCCTAGCTTAAATTACAAATGTGAAGATTTTGGAGCAATTTGGAAGAAAAATGGAGCAAAAACACGTCAAGAACACGAACCTTGGAGCCCTTGCGATCTTGTTGCGGCCATGAAAGATTTTTTCCTTGCGACCGCAAGACCAGAAGCCAACCAGTACCTAGCGCCCCCCTGATGTGGGTTGCATAGGCTTCCAAAGCCTAATGCAAGGTGCATCCCAGGGGTGCGGGGTGCACTGTTCCGACAAGTAATTTTTTGCACCGCGCGCTTTGGTGTATTTTAGCTAGGGGTGTTAATTTTTGACCCAATCTAATGGATCAACCTGACGTGACTTGAAATGACTCGAGAGAAAATGGGTCGGATATGGATGAACAATTTTTGATCTGTCTCGAGTCGGGTCGGGTTCAGGTCGGGTCGGGTCAACCCGAAATGACCCGAATAATTATTCTTTTTAGATTTAATTTTGAAAATTTACGCTAATTAAGGTTTATTTATATACTAATTTAAATTAATTATATATTAATTAAGATTAAGTTACATAAAAATATAAAAAAATAATTATTAAATGCTAATTAATTTATTCAGATCGGATCAAATAAAAAATAATAATAAAATAATACCGGCCCGACCCGACTCTACCCATTGGCACCCCTAATTTCGATGGTTATTCTCTAGTCCGAACTGTAATTTCAGTGAAATTTGAACCCATAAACTCGTCTCTTCGAAGAGAAGAAGCCATAGATTATAAAAGAGGTGATCGGGGCAGATTTGGGTAGTTCTTGAAATAGGAAGTTAGGATAGACTCTCGTGAAGAAATCGAATTGTTTTTTCTCATTTTCTCTTCTTTTTTTCTTCATTTTCTTTATGGATTTTCTTACTCTCATGGCAGAGTACAGGCCCTTTTCTAGGGGATTAAGTATGTAAACATTAATACCTTAGTTGTTATGAGATGAATTTGTTTGGTATTTCTATGATTGTGGAGTTTTGATTTATTCTTACGGTTTTTTTTATATTAGATCTTGTTATGGTAAATGGTAAATAAACTTAGGTACATATCATGTTTAGGTTTGTTTGAAAGTGCACCAAATCTTGATTTTGAGTAAAAAATCATAGGATCGAGCGAAGTACTGACTTGGTGAAATTATATCTCGGTTCGAGAATAGACTTAGAGAACAAAGTTCCAACGCATTGAATGAGCCTTGTTTGCTTTCGGAGAATCCTGATTGAAATCATATCTATTAGAGACCTACTGGATTGGAGAAGGTTAGGCTAATCACATATTTTAAGGCGTTCAGGATAGTAAGTCTTATTAAGGATCCTATCTTAAGTAGGATAGTGCTAAATTGGATTAGAAACTCTTAATTCTTAACATGAGAATAATCAACCAAACAAAATTATTTTGTGACACCAATTGTATCATGTTGAAACCCGAAAGCCTTGGAATTATTTTAGTATTAAAGTTTCTTTATTTTAATTGCTTTAGTATAGGATTGATAAATCATTCTATTAATTGTCTTGTCTAATTTATCGAACTTTGAAATACATATAGTAGAAGTAATCTTTATCGATTGATCCCTAACTATACTATATGATAGATCTATGTATTTGTAGATCGATCTCAGTGTATTTAGGATATTATAAATTTAAAAGACCTGCAAAACATGTATCACTGAGTAATATTTTAAAAGAAATAATTTTAATTTTTGTAATTACGGAATCACACATACCCTACTAGTCAAGCCTAAAATTACTGCTAATGAGCTAAATAGGTCTCAATTGAACCCAAATACATAAGTTTTGAACATGAACAACACTGCAAAAAATAACAGTGCTTTGCAAAAATTATTGTGCTTCAACTTGCCAGTTTCATTTCTATGATTTTGGGTCTGCTGCGCCGACCTAGAATAGGCCTCAAACTTTACAACCTAGTTAGAATTCTGTTTTGTTGTGATATCATAGCCTTCAATCCTATGAGTTTATTGTTTGCTTCAGTTTCAACCAAAATGATCAAGAGTTCCTGTGCACTATGGATACTGTTCTATTACTTCGTTGAATTAATTCATTTGCCTCTAAATAGAATGTTCTTAATCTACATATCTCAACTATTTTAATTAATTCTTCATATGTAGAGGCCGAGCTTAGCTTTGATTAGAGTGGATTATCACCCTTTTTTTTTATCCAAAATTTTATACAGAAATAATATATTTTTTTGAGTTAGTTGCTATTTGGGCCACGAAATTATCCTCTCTAATTTGTTTTGCGTCATGATTTTTTTTATTTAATTTGGTCCCCTCTTATTTTAGGCTCAAGCTCTGCTATTGTTTATATGATTTACGTACGGTGCATGTTATGCTTTGAGTCATGGTGCAGTCGATTGAGCTCTTAATAGCCAAATATGATCTTACTTAGGGTTCTCAAACCGTGCGTGCCGTGTCAAAACACGGCGTGCCGCGGCACGGCACGGGAGGTGGAAATTTTTTTTTGACGTGCGTGCCGTGCCGTGCCAAAAATGGGGAGAGGGCGGCACGGCACGGATAAGGCACGGCACGGATAAGGCACGGCGTGCTACACGTGCCGTGCTAAACGTGATGTGCCTTAACCGTGCCGTGCCGTGTCGAGTTGACACGCCGTGCTACACGTGCCTTAACCGTGCTAAACGTGTTTGGTGGGAAAACAATTCAAAAAAAAAAATCGAAAAAAATTGAAAAAAAAATCGGAAAAATCTTAAAAAAATATAAAAAATCAAAATTTTAAATTTCTTTGCTGCTAAAAAATTAAACAAATAATTGGAAAAAAAATAATATTTTTGTAAAAATTGCCAAAAAATTAGAAAAATTCGAAATTTTTTTAAAAAATCCGAAAATTATTTTTGAAAAATTTGAAAAAATTATTTACGTGCCTTAACCTAAAAAATTAAACAAACAATTGGAAAAAAATAATATTTTTGTAAAAATTGCCAAAAAATTAGAAAAATCCGAAATTTTTTTTAAAAAATCCAAAAATTATTTTTGAAAAATTTGAAAAAATTATTTACAAAATTCAATGAGGGTATTTTGGTCATTTTCTTATTTTAAATTTGAATTTTAAATTAAAATGTGTTTATTGGGGTACATTATTCAGGGGTGTTTAACATCGTTAAAAAGAAGAGATACGGCGAGGTACACAAATTGGGGGATATATATCATATTAGCCTATTTTTTAATCCCTTTTCAAAATCTCTCCAAAAAAATTATAAAATCAACCGTCCGATCAACATCCAACGGCCCACAAAATTTGCATACTATGCTTATCCGTGCTTCTTGGGATCAAAGTTCCATAAAAAGTAAAAAAAAATTGTGCTTCTTGGCCAACCTATTTGCTTGTTTTTATCCATTGAATCTTCTTCAAGGAATCGCCTATCACAGAGATTGAGTTCCCATAGCAGGAGAGCCCATTAGGTTAAATTAAGCCCCATCCCATTGTCCTATTTAAACCTTTTGTAAGGCAATCGGCAATATTTTGTTCAGATTTAACGAAATTCAAAGATATAATTTGCCGAATATTTTGTTGTCTCACTGACTTTTGTCTTCTTTTAATGTGTCTATTCAATTTTGAATTCACAAGTTTCTTTTTGCAAAAATCAATTTGAGGCTTTAGAATCACAATGAATTGATATTGGTGGTATGGGTAAGGAAATCAAAGGGATATCAGACAAAAGTTCTTTAAGCCACTCGGTTTTTGTACAAGTGGAATCAAGGGCAATCAATTCAGCTTCCATAGTGCTTTTAGCAATTATGATTTGTTTAGTGGACTGCCAAGAAATAGCTGCACCACCAAAAAGAAAAACAAAACCAGATGTTGTTTAATGTCAAGAGAATCAGAAATCCAATTTGCATCTGTGTACCTTTCAAGTACAGCAGGATATCCAACATAATTTAGTCCATAATCAATTGTGCTTTTCAGATACTCAAATACTCTTTCTAAAGCAATCCAATGAAGAATACTTTGGTTATTTGTGTATCTACTCAA
Organism: x Bolboschoenoplectus mariqueter; assembly: GCA_037678475.1. Lineage (NCBI taxonomy): Eukaryota > Viridiplantae > Streptophyta > Magnoliopsida > Poales > Cyperaceae > x Bolboschoenoplectus > x Bolboschoenoplectus mariqueter. The sequence goes on from CM075277.1 coordinate 2,807,991, forward strand.
TCTAGAAATGGCATATGAAATATCTAGTCTGGTTCTGGTTGTAAGATACACAAGTGAACCGATTATTTGGGCATACTTTTCTTGATTAATTGGTGAACAAGTATTTTTAATTAATTCCAAGGTTGAATCATAAGGGGTTGACACCGGTGTACAATTGGAATAACCAAATTTCCAAAACCATACGTGTGTAATGTGACTGTGAAAGTTTAATAGAATTTGGGGTTCTAATAATTTTCATACCTAGAATTTCATCAGCTTCTCCTAAATCTTTCATATCAAATTTTTTAAATAAAAATTCTTTAATTTCATTAATAGTTTCTAACTCATGAGCTAAGATTAAGATGTCATCCACATAAAGACAGAGAATTACATATTTATTTTTTACTAATTTGTGGTAAAGACAATTATCGGATTCACTAATTTGAAAACCATAAGAAAGAATTACACTATCAAAATTTTCATGCCATTGTTTAGGAGCTTGTTTTAGACGATTGAGTGATTTTACAAGTTTACACGCTTTGTTTTCTTGATCCGGCACAATAAAACCTTCCGGTTGTTTCACGTAAATTTCTTCTTCTAAATCACCATGTAAAAATATAGTTTTAACATCCATTTGATATATTAAAAGTTTATGAATAGAAGCTAACGCTAAAATCATTCGTATAGTAGTTATACGCGCTAACGGTGCATATGTATCAAAGAAATCAAAACCTTTGTCCAAAACCTTGAACTACCACTCTTGCTTTATATTTTTCAATTGAACCATCAGTTCTAAGTTTCTTTTTAAAAATCCAACGACACCCTAAAGGTTTAGCACCTTGTGGTAAATCGGTAAGAATCCAAGTATTATTTGATATAATTGATTCTATTTCACTCTTGATGGCTTCTTTCCAATATGGATAAATAATAAAATCGTTTCCTAAATTCTTTTGAATTTTCTTTCTTTTACTTCTTCTAAGTTCTGGTGTTGATTGTGATTCTTTAGAATTCTAATTAAAAGGATTTGATGATGTAGATGGAGCGATATTCACAGATTGAGATATATTTTGATTTGATATTGAAGAATGAATTTGATTCTTAAATGGAAATATATTTTCGAAAAATGTAGCATCTCTGGATTCTATTAAAGTATTATTTGTAATTTCACTAATTTCAGAATTAATTACTAGAAATCTATATGTATTACTATCTAGTGAATATCCTACAAATATGGCATCTACAGTTTTAGGACCTATTTCTTTCTCTTAGATTCAGATATTTCTACTTTAGCTAAACACCCCCACACTTTAAAGTAATTTAAATTTGGTGCATTACCATTCCAAAGTTCATAAGGTGTTTTAGTTTTATCTTTAAAAGGAATTCTATTTAGTATAAAACATGCTGATAAAAGTGCTTCCCCCACAAGTTTTGTGATACTCCTGAACTTAAAATCATAGAATTTATCATATCTAATAATGTTCTATTTTTTCTTTCAGCCACACCATTAGATTGTGGTGAATATGGAGCTGTAACTTGATGAAATATTCTATTATCTTGACAATACTGATTTATTTCATTTGAAGTATATTCACTACCTCTATCGGATCTCAAAATCTTAATTTTCTTTTCTAATTGATTTTCAGCTTCGGCTTTATAAATTATAAATTTATTTAAAACTTCATCTTTTGTTTTCAAAAGATATGTATGTATAACAATATCTTGAGTAATCGTCTATAAAAGTAACAAAGTAACGACTTTCTCCTCTAGATAGACCTCGATTTGAATCACAAACATCACTATGAATAAGTTCTAAGATTTGTGAATTTCTGAATTCAATGGATTTAAATTGTTTTCTAGGTTGTTTAGTTTGAGCGCATATTTCACATTTACTGTCAAAATTAATTTGAATTTTTGGTATAAGATTTAATGATGTCATTTTTCTAATAGATTGTAAGTTCACATAATCAAGTCTACCATGCCAAACATCACAAGATTCTGAATTATAAACAATAGATTGAGATGAATCATAAATTTTATTTAATGATGATGATTCAACATTAATTTTAAACATTCCATCTTGAACAAAACCTTTTCCTATAAAAACATCTCCTTTAGATATTACAAGATATTACAACTTTATTAGATTCTAAAACAATTTTATAACCTAACTGCACTAATAAAGATCCACTTATTAAATTTCTTCTTATCTCCGGTACATGTTGCACATCAAATAATTTTAGTATTTTCCCAGAGGTGAGCTCCAATTCTATTGTTCCTTTTCCTAATACTTGAACAACATTTCCATTTCCTACAGTCACACATCCTTCACTTGTGATCTAAATAACGGATCTGATTTTTCTCCCTTGATTACATTCACTTCTGACTTGCTCTTCTCAGGATTCTTCGTATATTGAACATTGTGTTTTTTCTGATGCAAACATTGAAATAATGCTAGATGATTGTCTCTTCCACATACATAGCAAAACCTTCCATCATTTCTCTTCTTATTCTCATTAGATTGATTATCAGATTTATTATGAAAATTATTATTATTATAATTATTATTTCTGTTTTAAAATTTTTTGCCTTTATGACTAAATTTGCTATTTTTAGACTTAAAATTCTTATTTTGATTTTTGTCATTATATTGGTTTTGGTTTTTATCTTGTATTTCAGTTAAACTGACTTTAGATTTCATTTCATTTTCTTTGGATTCCCTTATGCATATTGATGCTCCATCCTAATATACTGGAGTGCATTTTTTAAACTCAATTTATCTTGTGCTTTTCTAAGATCCCGAGCAAAATTAGACCATGATGGTGGTAGTTTATCAATTAGACATGCAACTTGATAAGTTTCATCTAAATTAGAACCACCCCTATGAATTTCTTGGATTAGATTTTTAAATTGTTGAATTTGATCATTTAAGGGGTAAATTATCAACCATTTTAAAATTATGAAAATCAGACACAGTAAAACGCATAGCACCCTCATTATCTCTTTTATATATATCTTACAGTGCATCCGAAATATCCTTAGCAGTTTTATATTTGCTAAAAGTTTCATATAAAGCATCACTTAAACAATTTAAAGTCTAACCCAACAGTGAAATTCTATTTCTCAGGAAGATTTTTCAGATTTAGTTTTAGCCTGTTGAGTAGCATCTTCTGTAGATTTATCATTTGATGTGGTTTCATCATTTGTTGTAATGATTTGATATGGCATAGGCAAACCTACAGCCGTTATTAAACCTAAAGTAACAAGCCAAGCTTGTAGTTGTTCTTGCCATCTAGCAAATCCAAAACCATTGAATTTTTCAGGCTTAAGACTTGACACATCCTCAAAACCCATTTTTTATATTTTATTAATTGCTCATTTAATTTTTACTAATGAAAATTTTAGAAGAGAAAAATGAGAAATAATTGCCGGGGTTATACAATAAAAACAGAAAAAAAGAATGATAAAAATTACTCCGCAGAACACATTGTAAAGAGGAACACTGTTAATAATCGAGGGTATACAGAAACAAATTCGAGGGTCTGGAAACACTCTCGAAAATTAAAAAACTTTACAGCAATGTGAAGTTATATACCTACTCTTTTTGCCACGAAATATATGCTGGGGTGAGCCGACGTTTTTATTGACTCTTGAAAATACCTACTCTTTTTGCCACAAAAAGAAAAACGTGGGGGCCTAATCCCTTAGTCCACATGAGAGAGAAAATATATAATTTATTGGCCCCACGTATTAGGTAGATCACATGTCCACGTTTTATTCTCTGAACGAATTCAAATTTTAACGAATGTTATATTCATGGATTTACCCATAGAATTGTTAAAGGAAGCCTGAAGGGTATATTTAAATGACTCCTTTCATCCGGTTTAGACTGATACATCACAATATCAAACAAGTAGCACTACTAGAATCTAATTTATTTTGAAAGATAGTTATAATTATTTGCATGGTAAAACAAGTCTTTGAATGTTTATTATAAGCATTTGATTCTTTGAACTTTGAAGTAAGACTATCTTAAAAAATATTGAATGGAATTGAAAAAAAAATTGTTGTTTTCATTCCAATTTGAGTAAAATTTGATTCATTAAAAATAATTTTTTACTCTCTTCAATTTTATAGTAAAAACATTGAATGATGTTTTTCTAGCTTTTTTTGTTTTTCTAAAAAGAATAGAAATTATTATAAACACTTGTTTTAAGAATAAAATAAAAATTATTTAAAATGGATAATTGATAAGACTATGATAAAATATTGTTCTTCAAAAGAATTCTAACGAGTCATTTGGAGTTGGATTTTAAATGAAAATAATATGAGTATCTAAAAAATTGTTTTTTAAAACCAATTTGATTCCTTAGGAAGAATATCTTGACGCTATTTATTTTTATCATAATATCACTAAATGATGTTTTTGTAGTTATTTTATTTTATTTTAAAAAAGTAGAAATTATTATAAACTTTTTTCTAAAATTAAAATAAAAATTATGTAAAGTTTATTAATTTATAAGACTATGATATTATTGTAGAACTTCAAAAGAAGCCCAAAGAGTCAAATTTCATTTCGATCAGATTTAAAAACGAATAATATTAGCAGTTCAAATTAAAAAATTCAATGAAATAAGAACAAAATGAATCGGAGGAGGCAAGAATTGAACCTGGGTTTGTGACCAAGACCAAGTGAACATCTCATATTGCATAAAAATGCAGTTCTTACATAAACAGTCCATATTAAATATGGACTCATTCGAATTCCATAAAAATTCTTCAAATAAAAAAATGACTGGACTTTTCAAAATTCAATGAAATACTTTTAGCGTAACCTTTCTATTACAAATTAGAATTCGATAATATCGTCCATCCCCTCTCTCCTATGTTTAAATCGTGCTTTATTACATCCATATCTTAAGTATTTTTTAATAATTTAATTATGTATTTGATATATTCTATCGATAGATATTATTTAAAATAACAGTAATGAAACCTTAAACTAAAATTGAAAAAAAGTTTAGTTTCATTATTTTAAATATGAAATAAAATGTGATTATAATTTTAAATAAATGTTCTATTATTTTCTATGATTTAACAAAAAAATTTGATGACAATTTTTATACTATCACCTAATTCTCCGATTTTAGCCATCTTGGAGGGAAAAAATTGAGGACTTCCCCTTGAAAAATTTTAGAGAAACATACTCACCATTTCATTCTAAAACTTAAAATTCTACTTTCAACACATCTTTGATGCATTCTATCATTTTAGAATTGTAAAATATATCAAAATACATAATTTAGACACTAACTTGTGTCTCCTAAATTTTGCTCAAGGACTGGACTATGTCCTAGTCTCTCTCGACCATTTGGGTTAACTCTCTCTCCGCCTTTCCCTCTATTTCATTTCTCTCCTCCACCGATGCCTTCTCCTTCTCTAACCTGTCCAGAGATCACTATCTGATACCATACCAAGACGAAAGCCAGAGATCGACTCTCTTCGCCTCTCCATCATTGAAGGTTTGCATCGCTTGTTTGCTGCCTTTCTTTCTAATCCCAGTGGTCAATGCGCTTCGTTGCTCTTCCATTTCATTCTTGCAAGTTCTATTATTTTCTATTGCTTTTGTGTCTTTTCTCTTTGGTTCAGGTTAGCCAAGTGCTTCCCCTTTTCTCCTTGGTTCAGGTTTAACATCTAACAAAAATTTCATAGTTCAAAAACCATATTTTGTAAATCAAATTCAATTTGGTGAATTAAAGCTAAATGTAATTTGAAAAATTAACCGAAATATATATTGCATCTAGAAATTCAATTTGGCAAATTAAACCTAATTAAATGTTTAATATCTGACAAAAATTTCATAGTTCAAAAATCATATTTCTTAAATCAAATTCAATTTGGTGAATTAAACCTAAATATAATTTGGAAAACCGAAATATTAGATCTAATTAAGTTGGATCAAGTTAAGACTTGAAGAGGGAAAAACAAAACCGACAACTGTACAAGTGAAGTCAAGACTATAACTTATCATTATCTCGATCATATGTATTTAATTCTACATTTTTCTAAACTTGGCTTTCTAGCTGTCTATAATCGGAATTGTCCAAATATTTGCTTGCTTGCTATATAGCCCCTATTAATCTTACTTGCTTGCTAAATATGATATATTTTTTTGTTTTTTGGCAGGTAGCTGAGTGTATACAAGATCCAAAAATACCAAGGTAATTCTCACTTTTACATTATATGATTCATCAAGGGATTCAAATTTTAAGATTTTACATTATATGATTCATCAAAAATCCTACTTTTACATTATGTTGACACCTAGCTAGAGATCGATCTTACCAAACTTGCATATATTGTAGGCCTACTGGTAATTTTGAAGGTCCGTTAGTCAGAGGGTATAAAAATATAAAAAAGGTTTGGCAAAGGAATATCATAAAAATACAAGTACAATTTATAAGGCTGTAAAAGATACAAATTATGCAAATTATTCAAAATTTAACTATAATAGGGATGCTTTGATAAAAGTCGCATAACAATCCTTCTTATTGTGCACTTATGACATAGGCTCAAGATGCCACTTCTCAGCCACAAATTGGAAGGATACTTGGGATGCATATGTCTAATTTATAAGTAAGAAATCAATGGTAATCTGACTTTAGAGACATGTGTAGGACAAGGGGGTGATACTTAGCAACATAAAGATATACTGTTACAAATTCTGTTGGTCCTTGGTCTAAAAGTTGCAAATTGCTCTTGAAACGTGTTTGCTTCAGGTTATTTAATGTCATAGTTTTCTGTTATCTATGTACATTTATGGAATTAATTTGTCCCAAGTAAACCGATATCTAAGTTTGTTTTAATTGGTTTGTTATTTTTGGTCATTGGTGGGGGCTTCAATGAATTTAAATGGTAAATGTTTATCGTAGAATTGATGGACTTATCTTATTCTTACTAGTCGACACATTTGCTGGTCATATCATCATTTTTGGTTGGTTACTCCATTTTTTAATTGTAAAATATTATGTGAAAATATTTGTACACAATATCTACTATTAACTTAAATAAATTAATTAACAACTGAAGTCTAAATCTTTTAGAGTACTTTCTGGACCAACATAGGATTGCTTACAACAATAAATTGTCTATTGTATTTACCGTTTAATTGGACATGAGTTCTTTATGTATGAGTTAGAGTTGAGCACTAGGCTAAGCAGCCAGGGGGATCCAAGTCCAACACCTCTGATAGCTTGCTTCAGCAAACACAAAATGCAAGCATTCAAAAAGTATTTATTGCAAGTCTAATTTACAAATTTTAATTACTTTTCATATTTTTCTGTAATATTTTTGTCTTATACTTTGCAGCTGAGTTTTGACAAATTTTCCTAGGGCATCTAGAGGAGATATGTATTATACTCACATAACATCTAGCAGATAAAGTAAGGACAGTTAGGGAATCACTTTCAAGTTAAAGCTTCTAAGAATCTTTGTCAGGTATGTCATCATTAGATTCTTTTTTTTTTTTTTGGTCTCTCTTATATTTACTTAGTGATTCATATGTAAATTTAACAATACTTTATATAAGGAGTGACAGTTGATTCCTACTTTGAAACTAGTCACAAATTGATTCAAAAAATACGTAGGTGAAATTAAGATGTACCTTCAGTGATAGTTTTCAGGTATTGATCATCTAACAAATAGGAAACCTGTGATCTTGTTAAGCGCTATATATGGCGACATGACTAGTAACAAGATGTATTTTCTAAAATTTTTTTGCACTCTATATGTGTTGTGCAAATATGTTTTTTTTTTGGCTGATAACAATATGAAAATAATGCAAATATGTTTTTTTTGGCAGGTTCTTGCTATAAAAAATGTTGAATACATTCAAATATACATAGTTACTTGTCATCTTCATGAGGAATAGATGATAAAAGTAAATGAAACTTGGATTTATTTTTTCATGTTTAGGGTATAATTTTGGGAAAATGAATATCGGGGTATACTTTTTGTGAATTGGTATGTGATATTTTGAAAAGTTTAATACTGATATGTGATATTTGGTTAGTATCTGGGTCGGACTAATTTGTTTTAATTTAATATGCAACGCAAGTGGCTTAATTATAAATTTGACATTTTACTTTAATATGTATGTGATATATATTGGTTTTTAAGTTTTTATTGATTGCTATTTGTAAAATTGACTTCTTTTGGGTGTGGATACAGGGTGCAAAGTTGATTAATGGTGATTTTGGAAGGTATAAAATGAAACAATGATCATATTTTTAAAAATATAACTAATTGCTGGTCTACATATGCAAATACTAATATAGTAAAATCACACCATATATATAACCATGAGATGAAAGTATTTGTATGGATATAATAATATGAGTAAGCTCACAAATATATTTTCTTCACTCATGAAAATCATGTTAGAGTTTGCTGCCTAGGACAACAATTAAACGTGAGAAAATCCATGAACTTAATATAAGATCACGCACAAAATAAACTATATACATCGGCCTTACGAATATAAAAGGTATTTTCGTGAAGACCGGATTCGTCAGAGCTAAAGTGTGTGTAAACTCACAAATAAATATATTTATATACAATGGCTTACCCTCGTTTCATCAGTCAGGTCATGGGGGCCCACATTGGGCTCGCCTCATCAGTCAGTAGCTTTTTTGGCGACACTGGACTCCTAGGGAAGAAAGAAGCTGCCTTAGGAGTAACTACAGAACAACTACCCCATGAGGTGGTTCCTGTGGGTCCTGCCTCTCAGCCTTCTCCCCAGGCAGCCCCATCTCCTGATGATACCGCGTTCAGACGGATTATGAGAGGAGGGTTTGGGGATATGTTGCGGGGTAAGGGCAAGGGGGTCGATGAGTCTCCTAAATAAAACTATAGTATTTCTTCAATTACTTTTTTGTACAAGTGTAATATTTTAGGGGTACATTTTGTATTCATTACTGTATAGGAGGAGCAAAAATAGCATTGCTTTGTGTAGGAACACTATTAAGGTGAAGCTTCAGTACATTACCTATAGCAAACACTGGCCTTCTTATTTTTTTTTTCTTTATATATTCCCAGGAAGTTTTATTTTGTTCCATAAATAATTGAGTTCTTTTGTCTCAGAATACTTATTAGTTCATTATTTTATATCGAATAGTTTTTCTTTCAAGATTTAGGTATGAAATGATATTTCCCTTGCCAAATCTCAATTTTCTTATGCTTGCAATTCTTTCCAGTGTCAACTTTCTATGTTTTCATTTTCTTTAATAGGTTTGTGGGGTCATGCCTTCCCAGCTGGCCTTGAACAATTTGATATTGCATCTAGAGTTTACAAGTCGGTCGAATACTATTAAGAAAATAGTGAGTAATTTACTTATTTTACTTTTGATTTAGAGTTCATGTGCACATAAAAAATATCTACCCTAGTACTGCAGTCTGGTTGATTCTTGACAATGCTATATATGCTTGTTGTTATCTGAGATTGGCAGGGACATTACCACCTTGTCCCGACAATGCTACATATGCTTGATATCTACAGATGCTTACTGAATCGCCGTTGACTTTTTGGTTTGTAGTGCTAAATATGTGAGGTTTGACTGAGTTCTGTTATCCCTCTCAAATATTGATTCTTGAACTGAGATTGCCGAATCAACAGCTCGGCCAGTTGAAATGCATAATGGTGGGGAAACATCAGACATGAGTTTAAACTTAATGAAAAGAAGAAAAAAGATGAAAATTGCTCTGGTAACACCCTTTAAATTGGAACCAACATACCAGAATATTATTTATTGCATGCAATGACCAAGCATTACATTAGCGAGCTCAATTATTCCTCATACTCAATCCTAAAACTATTTCCAACACAAACGCTCGCAAATAGTACTACCGGTTGGAATAGTGGTACATTGTTATATGATGATTGCGCCAATTAAGCAATCTCAATGTTTATTTTAAGCTGGAGCTGGACCAGGTGTCGGTGCCGGCGTGGGAGCTGGTGGTGGGGTGCATCTAGGTATAATTATACCTGTTGGTTCATACAAGTCAGTGCCTTGCGCTGCAAAAGGCTTATTAATGCAAAAAAGAGGTTTAAGAGGAGGCACATTAGGCAGAATAGGCGGCAGCAGAGGAGCATCGGGGAAAATAATGCCTAAAGGTTCATACAGCCCATCCTCCTGAGGAAGATCTGTGAATAAATATTCAACAGTGTATAGTTTAGTAATCTTATATATACAAGGTGATTGTGAGGGCTCAGATAAATACTTTTTTGAATGCAATTAGACCAAAGTAATGCATGTACGTACGGTTCTGCATGCGAGTGCTTGTGTATAGTTAATACTGTGAGTGTATCTATGGTGGTACAAAGTTTCTTATGCCCATATTTGGTTGGAGAATAAGTGGGGAATAAATTCCTTATTCTTTCTCTAAGGAGCCCAACATGAATAATTAATAGAGATATAAAGAGGAAGAAAGGAGAGTTATGACTAAATAACTTAAGGAGTCTAGGGAGGCTCCTTGAGTTATTCCTCAGGTTATGTCTCAATGAGCCCATAATTCATAGTAACAATGGTCATGTTGATTATTATTATTATTATTATTAGTTGTTGTTGTTATTGTTATTATTATTATAATCATACTTATTGTTGTTATTACAATTTTTATTAATATTATAATGGTTACTAATATTATTATTAATAATATGATGATTATTTTTATTTTTCATTATCACCATAATTATTGTGGTTATTGATGATATTATCATGTTTCATATTTTTATACAATTATTTAATTATAAATATTGATATTCTTAATTAAATAATATCATATTTTATTATTTTATATAATTATTAATAATCATGATTATTTTTATGTTTTATTACCATCATAATTTTTGTGGTTATCAATGATTATTACCATTATTTAATTACAAATACTGGCATTGTTATAATTAATTATTATTATATAATATTTTTAATATCATTGCATAATTGTTGTTGGTCTATTTTTTATCGATATTATTTATTTAACTGATGTTATCATGATAGTAACTATTATCGTTATGTTCATTGTTATTGATATTGTTATAATAATAATAGTAATAATGATGATGATGATGATGACGATGATAATGACGACGACGACGACGACGACGACGACAATAATAATAATTGTTATTGTCATCATCATCATCTTTGTTTTTATTATTTTCATTATAATAATTATAATAATTGACATTATTAAAAATATTTATATTTTTTTTTAATGTGATGACATAAATATACTCTCTTCTTATTCTTCCATTTGTTCAACCAAACAAAAATATTTTATGGTGTCATAATTTTACATAAAAAATCATGTCTCCATAACTTTATGCTCCAACCAAACATGACCTATAAGAGCAATCATGCATGTTAGTAGTTTAGGTCAAGAAATATTACCAATTTGGGTTGCCTCCTTGTCAGAAGGATTCTGTCGTGCCATTGCAAAAGGAACTAGTGCAATGACAATCAGCACAAGCAAATTTCTCGAAGCCATCCTCACTTCTCCTTTGCGTTGATGGATATCTTTCAACTGCCTTGGTGGCAATGGAGCAGTAACAAGTGCGCTTTTATAGACGTGGAGGTATGTTGGAATGCAGGAACAACGTTGGCCCTAAGATTCTTAGTTAGGTGAAAGATTTAATTTGAAAAATGACACATTCTGCAAGGTAGTAATTCTTATAGTAATTACCAAAAAAAAGTAATTCTTTTGGTCCCATTGCACGTGAAATCTTTTAATCTTAAACTTCTGAGCAGCGATCAACAATTCTGGCTGCTTAGCCCCCCAATCTGTCATCACATAAATTTTCGAATAACTTCGGCACATGATTTCTGCCTTCAGCAAAAGAGCTTTCTTTTTCTTTTTCTTTTCCTGGCAATAAAATTTTCACTAACCACAGTAACTCCTGTAATCTTTTGCTTTTCTGATCCCACTAAAATGAGTAGAATCCTTGATAGATGTCTATTTTGTAAGAATTTGCTTGTATGTAAAATTGAACGGTTTGTATCGTGCGGCTGATCATTTGACGAATTATGCTATAGGGAGCCGATATACAGATATCATAATCGATACATATTTTATTGTTAAAATTAAATGAGTTATTATTTATACTAATGACTTTATTATGTAATTTATTTGTATAATATTTTTATTATTCAACTTAAGTGAGTTATTATTTATATTAGTGATATTTGAGTTGAATAATAAAAATACTGTCAAAAATAAATTGCATAACAAAATAGTTAATATGAATAACAAAGTCAGCATCGATTTTGGTATCTCCCAACCATTTTTCTTGTGCTATATATCCGAAATATATCGATCGACTCCTCACTTGTCCAACATTTAGACAATGAGTGGAGTACATTTCTCCTGATAGGTTATATGTAGAAATTTCATGTAAGAAGGGTGCAATCTACAATGAACATAACAGATTATATCAAAAGATCACTTGTGAATAGCGTCAATTGATTCATAGATCAGACAATCTGCAAATGAAAAATTGATTTGTTCTTTTCATAGGATGAATAACAGCATGTATATATATATATATATATATATACGGAGAAGGGATCCAATAACTATAACCATTGGTGCCCATAGTACCTATTTTTTTATTAACGCTTTAATTAATATATGTAAACTGTTAGATATATTCTAATTCAACTCAATAACATGCATATGAAAACTATTGAATTTAACTTTGTTTCGGTAATCATCAAGAGAATGAATGAAATCACAAAATTTGGTCTGTTAATTTTAGTTAGTGCTTGATGCATATCAAAATAAAGTTGAAATAATATAATTTTTTGTGTACATATATAGTATGCTATATATGAAATGTCCAATTAATAAGTTTTGTTATTTAAGAGTTTAAGAAATAATTATTTGAAATTTAATTTTATAATCATTCATGTGACATCAATGACCATAAGCATTAAATACCTCCTCATACATACATACATACCTTCTTTTATGTAAATAATGGTTTTTGTAAGATTTTGGTTTTCTTTAAAAGGTTTGTATGCTGAGTCATAGGCGTGAAAAAGAACATATTTTTGGTGTGGTTTTACTCTTAATTTTTGGTCAAAATCCTAAGTTTTATATGCATTTTGTTTTATCTTTGTCCAAATATCATGTTACAGTTGTTTCCCTAGCTTAAATTACAAATGTGAAGATTTTGGAGCAATTTGGAAGAAAAATGGAGCAACAACACATCAAGAGCACGAACTTTGGAGCCCTTGCGATCTTGTCGCGGCCATGAAAGATTTTTCCTTGCGACCGCAAGACCAGAAGCCAACCAGTACCTAGCGCCCCCCTGATGTGGGTTGCATAGGCTTCCCGAGCCTAATGCAAGGTGCATCCCAGGGGTGCGGGGTGCACTGCTCTGACACGTAATTTTTTGCACTGCGTGCGTTGGTGTATTTCAGCTAGGGGCGTCAATTTTTGACCCGATCCAATGGAACAACCCGACCCGACTTGAAATGACTCGAGAGAAAATGAGTCGGGTATAGGTGAATAATTTTTGACCTATTTCGGATCGGGTCGGGTTCAGGTCGGGTTGGTCAACCTGAAATGATCCGAATAATTATTCTTTTTAGATTTAATTTTGAAAATTTACGCTAATTAAGATTTATTTATATACTAATTTAAATTAATTATATATTAATTAAGATTAAGTTACATAAAAATATAAAAAAATAATTATTAAATGCTAATTAATTTATTCAGATCGGATCAAATAAAAAATAATAATAAAATAATACCGGCCCGACCCGACTCTACCCATTGGCACCCCTAATTTCGATGGTTATTCTCTAGTCCGAACTGTAATTTCAGTGAAATTTGAACCCATAAACTCGTCTCTTCGAAGAGAAGAAGCCATAGATTATAAAAGAGGTGATCGGGGCAGATTTGGGTAGTTCTTGAAATAGGAAGTTAGGATAGACTCTCGTGAAGAAATCGAATTGTTTTTTCTCATTTTCTCTTCTTTTTTTCTTCATTTTCTTTATGGATTTTCTTACTCTCATGGCAGAGTACAGGCCCTTTTCTAGGGGATTAAGTATGTAAACATTAATACCTTAGTTGTTATGAGATGAATTTGTTTGGTATTTCTATGATTGTGGAGTTTTGATTTATTCTTACGGTTTTTTTTATATTAGATCTTGTTATGGTAAATGGTAAATAAACTTAGGTACATATCATGTTTAGGTTTGTTTGAAAGTGCACCAAATCTTGATTTTGAGTAAAAAATCATAGGATCGAGCGAAGTACTGACTTGGTGAAATTATATCTCGGTTCGAGAATAGACTTAGAGAACAAAGTTCCAACGCATTGAATGAGCCTTGTTTGCTTTCGGAGAATCCTGATTGAAATCATATCTATTAGAGACCTACTGGATTGGAGAAGGTTAGGCTAATCACATATTTTAAGGCGTTCAGGATAGTAAGTCTTATTAAGGATCCTATCTTAAGTAGGATAGTGCTAAATTGGATTAGAAACTCTTAATTCTTAACATGAGAATAATCAACCAAACAAAATTATTTTGTGACACCAATTGTATCATGTTGAAACCCGAAAGCCTTGGAATTATTTTAGTATTAAAGTTTCTTTATTTTAATTGCTTTAGTATAGGATTGATAAATCATTCTATTAATTGTCTTGTCTAATTTATCGAACTTTGAAATACATATAGTAGAAGTAATCTTTATCGATTGATCCCTAACTATACTATATGATAGATCTATGTATTTGTAGATCGATCTCAGTGTATTTAGGATATTATAAATTTAAAAGACCTGCAAAACATGTATCACTGAGTAATATTTTAAAAGAAATAATTTTAATTTTTGTAATTACGGAATCACACATACCCTACTAGTCAAGCCTAAAATTACTGCTAATGAGCTAAATAGGTCTCAATTGAACCCAAATACATAAGTTTTGAACATGAACAACACTGCAAAAAATAACAGTGCTTTGCAAAAATTATTGTGCTTCAACTTGCCAGTTTCATTTCTATGATTTTGGGTCTGCTGCGCCGACCTAGAATAGGCCTCAAACTTTACAACCTAGTTAGAATTCTGTTTTGTTGTGATATCATAGCCTTCAATCCTATGAGTTTATTGTTTGCTTCAGTTTCAACCAAAATGATCAAGAGTTCCTGTGCACTATGGATACTGTTCTATTACTTCGTTGAATTAATTCATTTGCCTCTAAATAGAATGTTCTTAATCTACATATCTCAACTATTTTAATTAATTCTTCATATGTAGAGGCCGAGCTTAGTTTTGGTTAGAGTGGATCATGACCCTTCTTTTTTATTCAAAATTTTATACAGAGATAATATATTTTCTGAATTAGTTCTTATTTGGATCATGAAATTATCCTCTCAAATCAGTTTTACGTTATGATTTTTTTTATTTAATTTGGTCCCCTCTTATTTTAGACTCAAGCTCTGCTATTGTTTATATGATTTACTTACGGTGCATGTTATGCTTTGAGTCGTGGTGCAGTCGATTGAGCTCTTAATAGGCAAATATGATCTTACTGATGTAATATCTGAAATTGACTGAGTTCATGTAACAACTTCTTGTTCTACCAACACCATTTTAGCTAGTTATTCTTGCGAGCTCAGTTATTCTTAATTTTCAATCCTAGAACTGTTTCCAACACAAATGCTCGCAAATAGTACTGCCAGTTGGAATAGTGGTACATTGTTATCTAATAAATTGCAGCTTTCATGTGCTAATTAAATAATCTCAATGTTGATTTTAAACTGGAGCTGGAGCTGGAGCTGGTGTAGGGGTTGGAGTTGGAGCTGGAGCTGGAGGAGGCGTTGGGCTTGGAGAGGGGGTAGGGGTAGGGGTTGGGGTTGGACCTGGACCAGGTGTCGGTGCCGGTGTGGGTGCTGGTGGTGGGGGACATATAAGTACTTTTGCACCTGATGTTTCATATAGGTCAGTGTTTTGTGCTGTAAAAGGCTTACTCGAGCAAAAAGGAGGTTTGATCGGAGGCAAAGTAGGCAGAACAGGAACACTAGGCAGAATAGGCACAGTAGGCAGCAGGGAAGGCAGAGGAGACTTAGAGATGATGCCTAAAGGTTCATACAGTCCATCCTTCTGAGCAAGATCTGCAAATAAATATGCATCAGTGTACATTTCAGTAACCTTATATATACGAGGTAATTATGATGGCTGAGATAAATCTTCTTTTGAATGCAACTAGGCTGAATCATTGCACGCATAGTTCTTATATTGTGAGTTTAATTAGACATTATATATCTATGATTGTACATAGTTTCTTAATTATAAGGGCAATCATGCGCATTAGTAGTTTAGGTTAAGAAATATTACCAATTTGAGACGCCTCCTTGTCAGAAGGATTCTGTCGTGCCATTGCAAAAGGAACTAGTGCAATGGATATCAGCACAAGAAAATTTATCGAAGCCATCCTCACTTCTCCTTTTCCTTAATGGATCCCTCAACTGCCTTGGTGTCAATGGAGCAGTCACAAGTGCCCTTTTATAAACATGGAGGTTTGTTGGAGTGCAGGAACAATTTTGGCCCTGAGATTGTTAGTTAGGTGAAAAATTCAATTTGAACTATTGCGAAGTCTGCAGAATGTAGTAATCTGATATATAGTCAATACCAAAAGAAGTAATTCTTTAGTACCATTGTCTGTAAAATCATTTAATCTCAGATTTCTAACTTAATATTCCATTTAAACTCAGCACATGATTTTCTGCGTTCAGCATGAGAGCATTCTTTTTTCTTTTCATGGGAATAAATTTTACAGTAACCACCGTAACGCTTGTAAGCTTTTGCTTTCTTTTATCCCACTAAAATGAGTAGAATCCTTGAAAGCTGTCTGTTTTGTTAGAATTTGCTTGTACATAAAAGTCAATCTTTTACATAGATCAATTTTTTTTTTGAGATAAAAAAGAAGATCAAAATTACTTAACTTTAAATATCTATAAATGACATTTTATTTAGATTTTGAATCTGCGATATTTCATATAGAGAACATTATTTTCTTTAATGGGCCTATTTGATATGCAAGAAAATAGAAGAATCCTAAAAAATACTGAAAACTTATTTCTTTCATCCTAATTTCTACTGATTTTACTTTCCCATTAACGTGTTTGTTTTGTAAGAAAGTAAAATGAATTTTTGTTGCTTTTTGATGTTTGATGTCCTACAATGTAAATGTGGTTGGGAAAGAGAAAAAAATGGTTTAAATGAATTTTTGTATAAGCATTTACTTATTATTGACTTATTTACAAATAGGTTGCAAAGCACTTTTTTCAAATTTTAAAATTAAACATAAAAAAATTAAAAATTAAAATAAATCAGAATTGATTAGTCTTATATAAGCTATCACTAGAGTTTCAATTTAATTCAGTGTACGGAACCCCTTTTAATAAATGTTTCTACAATTGTCTCAGTATAAGCTATACAAATCACTTGGGCAAAAATTTTTTTTGTTAGTATCAGCGTAGAGGGTATGTACGTTTTGAATACTAGCAGTGTGAGAAAGATCTCATGAATTTAAGATTTAATTAACACAAAAGTATCAGTCGGTACCTATACTTCTTCTCTTAAGCAAGGTTATAATACCACTAGTATTATGCAAGATTTTCGATAGATTATAGGTACTTACCAGTAACTGGTACAACTGACATAATTGATTCTATGCATGATCAAAGTTGAGTTTTTATCAAATTGGTACACAATTCTTCTTGTAATTTGCTCAAACCAGTTCAATCATGACAATCATTCTCAGCAAATGCAAGTTTCATATTCGATGATTTCCAAGCAAAGTATGAGGGCCCGAAATTAAGCCAAGTTTTCAAAAAAAAAAAAAAACTTATATCATAGATTTTATTCTTAATCAATATTTTAATTAGCAGAAAATACAAGGTTGTCTAATTCATTAATGACTGTCTTGAATAAACAAAGGAAATAGTTAAGAAAGGCTCAAGCCCCCTCCTCCGCCATTATTACCCATGACATTGCTCTTCTTTGACTTGTTCCTCCTTCCAGCCCTTTTATCTAACACATGACAGAGAGAGAGAGAGAGAGAGAGAGAGAGAGAGAGAGAGAGTATATATTTGCATATCATGGAATGGAAGGAGTGAACGAGGAATGGGAAGGCGAATTGAATTAGATGGAGATTTCGTTGAACAGAGGAAGACAATGGAAGAGAGAAAATGAGAAAGAACAAAGGAAAATTTTCTATTTTCCAATAAAATTTTTGGAGAAAACAAAAAGAAGGATACTAGCGGGACAAGGATCCGACAAGAATTGTTTATACCGGGAAATTTGACAACCAAACATGGTAAGAAATGTAATATACCGGAATATTTCCTATTTTCTTTCATTTTCCGGTGTATCAAACAGACCCAATGTTAAAAATGGTTTTGGGAAGAATTTGGTTTTCTTTAAAAGGTGAATTACGTTCAGTAAAATCCTAAAAGAAATAACTTTTTTTTGCAAGGACAGAATTGCACATAAGCGCTCTACTAGTTAAACCTGAATTTACTCATAACGAGCCTAAGGAGGTTCAATTAAACCCAAAGATGCATAAGCTTCGAAATTTGAACGTAAACAGGACTTCAAACATGACAGTGCTTTGGAATTGTGTTTTGGATGCACCAAAGCCATCCAATCTACAAGTGATTCAATCAACACGGTTCAGCTCGTCCGTTCAATTTCTATGATTTTGGGCCTTATGGCTGGCCTATAATAGGCCTCAAAAGTTAAAGACCTAGTTTGTTAGAATTCTGTTTTGTTGTGATCTCACAACCTTCACCATCAGTTTATTCTCCGTTCCAATTTTTGTTTGGTTATAGTTCTAATTCCTTTTAAATAGAGAGTTGAACTGATCCTAAAGAAACTTGTATAAATTAAGAGTACTTGTATGTAACATGCATGTACATAGAACTATTAGAATAACTAGTAGGATTCATAAGGACATTTTGTTCTAATATTTACCATCTTTATTATTTGTAAAATTTCCCTTTTCATTTTCCTTTCCCTCATTTACTTATACAACTATGATATTTTGAAAGTTTTTTGTTCCTAATCATCATACTTTATTATATGTCTTAGTTCGACAATTTTGTTATATTAAATTTGACATTTTTAACTATGAATTTCAGTAAAATGAAATTTAAAATGAATATTTTTTTTTTCAAAATTCAAATTTCAAAGCAAGACAATTTGATATCTCAAATTTAAACTCAAAACAGTTTCCAATATTAAAAATTATGTGGTTAATGTTTAATATTTTGTACGTGAAAATTGGGAAGTATTGTCGATCTGACATTGCATTTTAATTCAATATAAATCTGCAAGAAAGCATCTAAAATATGAAGCTAATTTTTTACTTGAAAATTAAACATTATAATAGTATGAAAATATTGATGTAAATAGGAAATAAAAAAGAAAACATGCGAGGGAAAGGTAGAAACAAAATCTTACTCTTCTTTTCCTTTATTACATTTTATTTCTTGAGAATTTTTGACACAGCGATAGAAGTGGAGCCTTCCTACTTTGAATATCATAGGAAATCTCAATCGAGTTTATTGTTTGCTTTAGTTTTAACTATGGACTCTGTTCAATTACTTCGTTGAATTAATTAATTCATCTCTGAATAAGAATGATCTAATCTACATATCTCAATTATTTTAATTAATTCTTCATGTGATTTACTTAAGGTGCACGTTATGCTTTCAGTCATGGTGCAGTGGGTTGAGTCAATAGGCAAATCTGACCTTGCTAATTTGATATCTAAAATTGACTGAGTTAATGTAACAATTTCTTGTGCTACGTATCAAATAGCAATAGTTGCTTTAAATTTTTGCTGAACCCCTTTTTTTTTTTTTTCATTTCCATTTGGCGCTAATCAGTTCATCGCGAAATGTGAGATTTGTCCCTTTAGAGGAGCCATCTATTATCATTTCTTAAGTTAGTTCAGTATTTGAAATAGTTGAATGAGTTGCTTAGCCCCATTTAAATTAGATGCACATAAGGGGGAAAGCATTATAAGACATGGGGTTAGAGTTAGTACTATAAAAACAGAAAAAAGAAAGATAAAAATTACTCCGAATAACATATTGTAAAGAGGAATCATCTCAATAGAAATATTACTTATTGCGTACCATGACTTGAACATTACACTTGTGAGCTCAATTATTCTTCATTTTCAATCCTAGAACTATTTCCAACACAAACGCTCGCAAATAGTATAGACGGTTGGAATAGTGGCATATTATTATCTAATAGTTGAAAATTTAATGAGCTAATCAAGTAATCTCAATGTTGATTCTAAGGTGCAGGTACAACTGGAGCGGGTGTAGGAGTTGGAGCCGGAGCCGGAGTAGGCGTTGGGGTTGGAGAGGGGGCAGGGGTTGGGATTGGGGTTGGAACTTTACCAGGTGTTGGTGCCGGTGCGGGAGCTGGTGGTGGGGGACATATAGGTATTTTTATGCCTGATGTTTCATATAGGTCAGTGTCTTGCGCTGTAAAGGGCTTACTCAAACAAAAAGGAGTTTTGATCAGAGGAGGCAAAGTAGGCAGAATAGGCACAGTAGGCAGCACGGAAGGCAGAGGAGGCTTAGGGATGATGCCTAAAGGTTCATACTGTCCATCCTTCTGAGTAAGATCTGCGAATAAATATGCATCAATGTACATTTCAGTAACCTTATGTATACAAGGTAATTATGATGGCTGAGATAAATCTTCTTTCGGATGCAACTAGACCGAATTATTGCATGCACGGTTCTTATGTTGTGAGTGTAATTAGACATTATATATCTATGATTGTACATAGTTTCATATAAATAAGGGCAATCATGCCCGTTAGTAGTTTAGGTTAAGAAATATTACCAATTTGAGATGCCTCCTTGTCAGAAGGATTCTGTCGTGCCATTGCAAAAGGAACTAGTGCAATGGCTATCAGCACAAGCAAATTTCTCGAAGCCATCCTCACTTCTCCTTTGCCTTGACGGATCCCTCAACTCTCTTGGTGGCAATGGAGCAGTAACAAGTGCGCTTTTATAGACATGGAGGTATGTTGTGATGCAGGAACAACGTTGGCCCTTAGATTGTTAGTTAGGTGAAAGATTCAATTTTAGTATGTAGTAATTTTTATAGTCATTGCCAAAAGAAGTAATTCTTTTATTCCCATTGGCATGTGAAAACTTTTAACGTTAATGTTCTGAGCAGCGATCAAGAATTCTGGCGGCTTAGCCCTCTCTTTCATCCCATAAATATTCCAATAACTTCAGCAGATGATTTTCTGCTCTCAGCATGAGAGCTTTCATTTTTCTTCCCTGGCAATAAAATTTTCACCAACTATTGTAACTCGGTTATGATTTTGCATGCCTTGTTTGGTCCCCCCCTAAAATAAGTACAGGATACTTGAAAGATCTTCTAAGAATTTGCTTGTACATAATATCAGACGGTTCGGATCATGCCGGATGATCACTAGAAGAATTGTACTATCTGACATATATCAGTCAACTTTGCACTTGTTGTGCATATGATCGCTTCACATGCAATGATTATTTTGACAATCATGATAATGAATTTTCAAATAAATTCAAAAAAATAAAAAAAAATTATAGACATATTCTTAAACTTATTGATTGATTGAATTTCAAATTTTATACAATTTGAATTTAATCTGATAATCTATCAAAAGTCATTAAAATTTATACAATTTTCAATGGTTCATATTTAACAACCTTTATTGAAATATCAAATATAATTTAAGTTGTATGAAATTCGAAACATAATTAATGTATAAATTCAAAAATATATCTATAAAGTATTTGGCAAGATTTTGGTTTTATGTAAAGGTTAAGTATGTTTAATTGGTAATATTTTTAAGAAATAATTAGTTCTACAGTAATTGACGGGATATATAACTAACTAAATAACTGTATTAACTTTGTTTCAAATTTGAGATGTGGTATAATTTTTCTCTAAATTTTCAAATTTTGGTTCTTTATAAGTAGATAACTATGACATTTGAATTTAAAACTACAAAAATTTGGCACATAGAAACAAAAAATAAGAATAATATGAGCTCTAAATTTTATGAATATTATGTAAAATTGATTAAAATTAAGAAACTTAATTATTTTAGAGTGTTTCTAAGATACATCTAACTTTAAGCATACATTTGATTTTAATTACATTCTAAATAATAGCCGTTAATTTATAAAGGATAGAAAAGTCATCTCCAATAATAATATCAAATTAAGAATTTTTTATAAAAGGAATGGACAATTTGTATCCCAAGGTCATAACTTCTGATCTTCAGCTTTCTAATCCCCATTAAAACATAACAAATGATGTTTGAATAAATTAGGAACAAACTGAACAAGTAGCTAGGTTTTGCATCCATGGAGGACTAAAACCCAAAAATAAAACCAGAAACTATGATTCGTCTCAAACTGTTTGAAAGGAAATCTGATACCAACATCTAATTGCTCATCCTCGGCATCAAAAAACACGTTGTTGTGATATGGGAGGAGATGACCTTGTATACTTCCACCCAAATAAAAAAAAAGAAGTATATTTTTGTAACCAAGAGTCCAAGATGGT
This sequence comes from x Bolboschoenoplectus mariqueter, assembly GCA_037678475.1. Classification (NCBI taxonomy): domain Eukaryota; kingdom Viridiplantae; phylum Streptophyta; class Magnoliopsida; order Poales; family Cyperaceae; genus x Bolboschoenoplectus; species x Bolboschoenoplectus mariqueter. The sequence continues at coordinate 2,830,637 of CM075277.1, forward strand.
ATTCCCTGGTCTGAAGAAAAGGAACATATTGATTATCTCAAAGAATCCATTGCATGAGCTTCGATCTTTGTCATTATAATGAAATTTTATATTTACAGAATGCATTTTTTGTTGCAAATTTGTTTCAGAAAATAATTTCATTTGATTGCTTATTAGTATAAGTAGAGACTAGTTAAATTTTTACCTCAGTTTCGTGAGAACAAATTTGTCACTTCTACTGTAATTTCAACGAGGTAAGGGATTGAGAAACGGAAAACAAGAGAGGTAAGGGATTGAGAAAGGAGGCAACGAGCTGAAGATCTTTTCGAAAATGCAATCGGAGATGACATAAAATTCAAACGGGCTAAACTTTTCATTGGGAACTCCAATTCGAGCATATGACCACTTTTCGGAAAGCTTGTGACAAGATCTATAACACGGGAACAATCACCAAAAATTGCAGGCTGCAAAGACATTATTACATTTTGTTTCTTGAGAATTTTTGACACAGATATTAGTCAAGCCTTCCTACTTTGAATATCACAGAAAAATCTCAATCGAGTTTATTGTTTGCTTTAGTTTTAACCAAAATGATCAAGAGTTCCTGTGCACTACGGACCCTGTTCAACTACTTCGTTAAATTAATTAATTCGTCTCTGAATAAGAATGATCTAATCCACATATCTTAACTATTGTAATTAATTCTTCATATGATTTACTTAAGGTACACGTTATATGCTTTGAGTCATGGTGCAGTGGGTTGAGTCAATAGGTAAATCTGACCTTATTAATTTGATATCTAAAATTGACTGAGTTAATGTAACAATTTCTTGTGCTGCGTACCCACACCATTTTAGCAATAGTTGCTTTAAATTTTTGCTGAACTCTTTTTTCGTTCATTTCCATTTGGTGCTAATCAGTTCATCGCAAAATGTTAGATTTGGCCCCTTGGAGGAGCCAGCTATTATCATTTCTTATGTTAGTTCATTATTTGAAATAGTTGAATGAGTTGCTCAGGCCAAATTAAAATGCACATTAGGGGAAGAAAATTTGTAAGACATGGGTCAGAGTTAATACAATAAAAACAGAAAAAAAGAATGATAAAAATTACTCTGAATAACATATTTTAAAGAGGAATCATCTCAATAGTAATATTACTTATTGCATACCATGACTTGAAACATTACATTTGCGAGCTCAATTATTCTTCATTTTCAATCCTAGATCTATTTCCAACACAAACGCTCACAATAATACTACCGGTTGGAATAGTGATTGTTAGCTAATGATTGCAGCTTTCATGTGCTAATTAAGTAATCTCAATATTGATTTTAAGCTGGAGCCGGAGCTGGTGCAGTGGTTGGAGTTGGAGCTGGAGCAGGCGTTGGGGTCGGGGTCAGAGACGGGGCAGGGGTTGGGGTTGGGGAGGGGGTAGGGGTTGGGGTTGGGGCTGGACTAGGTATTGGCCTCGGTGTGGGAGCTGGCGGTGGGGGGCAACGACGTATTATTGGTAGACCTGATGTTTCATACACATTGATGCCGTTAGCAGTGAAAGGCAGTTTGATGCAGAATGGAGGTCTCGGAGGAGGCAGAGGAGGCTTTGGGAGCAAACCTAAAGGTTCATACAGTCCATCTTTCTGAGAAAGATCTGTTAAATAAAATTCAAGAAGGTGTTAGTATTGTATCGTTTTTTTTTCAAAGTAATTGGAGCCCCTTCTTTTTTGTTATGGTATGCTGCATATGAGAATTTTTTTGATGAAAAATAGAAGCCGGAATCACTTAACTTTTAAATATCAATAAGGAACTTTTCATCGAAATTTGAAACCTACACACTCTAATACACAAAGAGTATTAACTTTTACTATTAGACTAAATGTTAAAGACTTGTTATTTTGAATAATGAAGATGGATATATTAAAATGTTTGTAGTCAACCAAAAAATATATATGAAGTTTTTCTCAAGTACTATGAAATTCTGTGCTTTTTTATCGTAGTCAATAAACAAAGATTAAAGAGGTAGGGAGCACAGGGTCAAAGGAAGAAATATTGTTCATAAATCTATGTAATCAAAAAGATATTTAGAAAAAGGTGGAATAAAAATAAACCAGTTTTATCTTAAAATAATTAATCTATGTCCATTCTGTAGTAAATTTCTTCGTACAAGCGTGCTACAATACTCCGTACCACTTCGAGACCCTAATTACTCTAGTTAATTAATGTCATACACTGTTAGTCCGTTGCCAATTGGAGATGCCTCATAATAATCTATTTAGTTAGGTTAGATCAAGAACTGTTACCAATTTGAGATGCCTCCTTGTCAGCAGGATTCTGTCGTGCCATTGCAAAAGGAATAAGTGCAACAGCGATCAACACAAGGACATTTCTCGAAGCCATTATGGATCTTCCCTGTCTCTTTGTACCTTGATCTCTCCCCCAGCTCGCTTGGTGAGATTGGAGCAGAAGCGAGTGCGTTTATATAGATAAGGAGGTACGGTGAGACGCAGGAACAACTTAGTTTGGTTGAGAGGTTCTTAGATGAAAGATTTATCTTTTAGTCCCATTTGACATGTGGGATTTTCTTACCTTAACATCAATCGCTGAGAACGAGATGACCATGCATTCTGGCGGCTTAGTCCCCCCCCCCCCCCCCCCCCCCCCCCCCCCCACACACACACACACACACACACACACTTTCCTCTCATAAATATTCCAATAACTTCAGCACATGAATTTATAATGTACTTTTTTTCATTGTATCAAGATTTTCACCAATTAACCGCCGTAAGTCGTGTAAGTTTTCAATGGAAAATATAATGAAGATATCATTATTCATACTATCATTATTAATACTATTATCGATATAAAATTTATTATACACGTTAAATGAGTTATTATATATTTTAATGATTTTAATTTATACAGTACTTATATTATTCAACTTAAATATTACTAATATATATAATAACTCATTTAAGGTCAATAATGACTGTACAAAATAAATTTATATAATAAAATAATTAATATGCATAATAACTCATTTAATGTATATAACAAAGTTTCTATCGACAACGATATCGGCAACCATATATGTGTGTTAGTTCTCTTTCATAATAGGTGAGTGGAGGTGTTTAATTTTTCTTGTGATAGCAGGCTAGTAGCAGCACATAATATATTGCACAGATATTTTTTTTACCCCTTTTCTTTTTCCTTTTTATGAAAATGGTTCACGTAAAATTTAGTTTTCCTTTGACATGCAGGTTCAGTATGCTTAACAACTTATTTTAGAAAATAAAACTCGTTAGTTGACGGTGATTTTTTATGGATGGGATCTATTGACAATGGTTAATTTGACAATTTGACAATGATCAATTTTTTAAATAAATTATAAATAAATCTTAAAAGTAGAAAAAATATTTGGACATATTCTTTAATATATAGATTGATTGTGTTTCAAAATCTAACGCATTTTAAACTGTCTTGGGATATCCCATCAAGAATTAATCATTAACTATGAATTGTTATAAAATTTTTACAATTTTAATAATCTTTAATGGAGTATAAATCAATTTGAAATTTAAAACACAATTAATTCATAAGTTAAAGAATGTATATCTATATATTTTATTCTATTTTAAGATTATTTCAAATTAATTTTACAAATATTGTCAAAATTGTCAAGTTAACCATTGTCAATGGATATCCCACCCTTTTTTTTAATATTGTATGCACTTTAATCCATAGTTTGACAAATGAAGTAAAGATAATTTAAGTGTTTTAAGATATTTTAATACACCAAATGAAAGTAATTTAAGGTAGAATAAGTTAAATCATCTATAAAGATGAATTAAATTAAATCATCAAATTTCTTAACTTTTAATATTTTTTACTCTCACTAAATTTATTTACTTCACCACTATCAAAATTAATGTTTTAAAGTGATTTAATATTTACTTCATTTTAATTCTACTTTATTTTTCAAGTGAAGAGTTAAAGTTTCAATATCTTATTTTCTTTTATAAAATATGTCAGCTATATCTACCAGTCAGAAACTATAAATGCCACATTTACTCTATGGAAAATTCATGCTTAGAGAAAACAGATAGCGAGTCGTCAGTTATATTTTCAATATGGAGCTTCAGTTGTTTGATCAAGTTTACTTTTCAATTGAAAAAATTATCGTCAATTAGTTTCTTAACTTAACTTCTAGTTTTCTTTTTCTTTTTCGTTTTTTGTTTCTTGGAGATTTAGTTTGAAACTTAACCAAATAATTGTGAGTTTCTGAACAAAACTGCAAATTAAATCGTCCAGCCCCAAAATTGTACTTTGGACCCTAGCTGCTTTAAGTATTCTTAGGTTTTAATCCAGAGAAATATCAATAGTAGTATACAAAAACGCTTGACAAAACAAACGTTTTTATGCAGCCACGTCGTCTCCTTTATATGTGCCGGTCGATTCAGAATTTTAACGGTAGCGATTAGATCAAAATAGCCGCCTCTTCAAATGAAACTCAAATAGGCTAAGAGTAAAAGATGCCTCTCCTGTGTCTTCTAAACCTTTCGTGCTAATGCAACCTCTTGAGAATCTCTCTCTTTCCACTCCATCATCGCCTCTCTAATCCTTTCCGACGCTACTTCTCCGGCCGATCTCGGAGTTGAAATTAGAGGTGCTTTCTTTGCTGCCATCTCTTCAGAGTCTCTTTGTTCGCTCCATCATTGCCTCTGCCAGAGTATCTCTCCGCTCCTTCTCCGCCTCCCAAATCCTCGACTCTCTCTCTCTGATGCTACTCCTAAAAATTGTCGATCTCATAATCTTAATTAGAGGTGCTTTCCTCACAAGTTTGTTTCTTTTTCATATTTTATATTATATTAACTTAGTTAAAAGGATCGTGTTTGTTCTTCACATTTTTTATATTCATTTGCAATTTTTCCAAGGCATTGTAAGCCCTTGATTAAGATGTTCTGGTTCACATAATTTCTTAATGTTTTCTCTAATAATATAATTTTTTTATGTACTAAAATGCGATTGTAATCCAAACTTTTATGATACCATGACATTGCAGTTTTGATTGCTATGCAATTACTTAGATGAGACTAAAGAATCTGAAATTGAGGTTCTAACAGAACTAGATATCATTAATTCTCTAACTAATTTAGTATTTCTTCATAATAAGAGTCATAATTTGATTGCATAATCAGCCCTTTTAACTTCATGTACCAGTATCCAATGAATTCCCAACGCAAAATTGTCCTGTTACGTATTATATAATAAATTGAGAACTTTATGTCGGAAGATATGATTTTTTTCACAATTTTGTAAATAAAAAGTAACAGACAACTTATTATACAAGATTTAGAGTTCAGTATTTATTCTAATTTGTGTGATTTTTACTTTTTTTGGAGTGATAGATGAGAGCGCGAAGCAAGCGGAACCTATATTAGGATCATAACTTGGCACTATTCTCACACATTTGGTAACCTCTCTAAAGCGCACCACTGAGTTTTTTTTGTTTTTGTTTTTTTGGTTGAGGCATTTTACAACTACATTAGGTATGAGTTACTATGAGGTTGATTGTTTTTTTCATACTATTTTCAAATTTATTAGATTTTTCAAGTTTTATCAAATTGATAATTGGGGTAACAATCCAGATTTAGGAGTTCTTTAATTTTTTTAGATTTATTTTTTATTCTAATTATCATATTTCTCTAATTACTTCTATAATTATCTTTATCTTTGTTGTCTTCCTTTCGATCATCTGATTTTTGGTTTGAATCTTTTTGTACATTTTGTAGTCTAAACAACCACATTATAATTTTTTTTAAAATATTACTCTTGTGACTTTAATTTTAAATTGACTCTGCAAATTCATCTATAGAAAACTTTAAATACTTTGCTCACTGCAGTTGAAGTTGTTTGCTGATTAAAAGTTGTCAGAAAAATACACAAATTAAATTGCATGAAGTTAATGATATAGTTTCATGTGATTTTCATACCAAAGATTTGAAACTATGAAATTATGTCCAATTTCATAATTCACTATATGTGAAAATTATTTCTTGAAATTAAAGAAATAATTTCATAAAATGACCATGTCAAATATTAAATCATGAAATTATGTTCAATCTCATGATTTATTAAACCTCAAAATTATTTCTTGAAATTAAAAAATAATTTCATGAAATAATTATGCCAAAAAACCCCTCTAAAAAAGAGAGATATGTATATGTGTGCAAAAAAAATCTATGCACAAAACTCTAATTATATGAAATCAAGAAATAATTTCATATAATTAACCATGCCAAATTCACAAAAAAAATCAATCATGAATTTCATTCATGAAAAATGCCCCAAATATTATCCCTTGGAATTAAAAAATGATTCTTTGGAATAATCATGCCAAATATTAATTGTATGAGATTAATATGCTTAATCATATACAATTAATGATTTAAGTGAAATTAATGCCTAATTTCACACCCAAAAATACAAAAAATATTACCTAAAATAACAGAATCATGGAATATATTTTCTGTGATTTTTCAGTAATTTTTCATGGATTTTTGCATGAGAAATAAAATAAAATGGAAAAAAGGAATAAAGAAAATATCAAAATCAGAACTGGAGATAGTTCTGTGTGCAATTTGGGGAATGTGCAACACTCTGAGTACAATCTGAGGAGCTCAAACACAACCTCTACCCTTGGGATCCACCTGTCATACACACAAAGTGTTAAGGGTGCTTTGAATGGACCCAGTACACATGCACCATACCACTGACAATACGCTTTGGTGTACAAAAACCGAGCCCACAACCCAGTCCCTAGTTAAAGCCAATTTACATACCATTTGTTGTATATGCATGCATTTGATTTGAGATTACATTTTTGTTGCTTATCTAGAATTTTAATTTTATCTTACTCTTTTTCTTTATGAGTAGGAAATATTTTGTTAGGGATTTTTAACCAATAAAAGAATTGAGTTTGTAATTCCTCGAACACCTCTTATACATCTAAGACACCACTCAGTTAATCAATAATTTTTATACCAACCATGATGAGAAACCCACCGTCAACAATCAATAGTCATATATCACATTAATTAAGAAATTAGAGATTAAATTAATCATGCATCAACCACCATCAAATGCCACAAGAAAGAGGAAAAAAAATCCAACGATATATATATTTTTTTAAATCTTGGCAGCAGCTGCTAAGTATTAAAATTCAAAGATGTTATGGCAGGATAAATCAAGTCAAGAGATGCACAAAAGAAAAATAACACTGAATTCAAGTGATTTGGTCAAGACCTACTTCACCGGAACGTTGTAAACTGATAAATTTCATTATTTTCAGGAGGATATAAAAAATTAATGTACAATCGTTAGATCCAAACAATCACTCAATCTCTCAAGCTCACAAAAAAGCTCTCTCTCTCTTTCTCTCTCTATATTTTTTTTTGAAATCTTGACAGTGACTGCTTAGAAGCTCTCTCTCACTCTCTCATAAGATCTAAGCTTTTTTTCTCACACTGGAAATCTAAATATAAAGAATGAACTATATCACCATGTACTTCCTAAATAAGAAAGGGAAATGAGATATAAAAACTCAACCAGCCACAAAGTGGGTTTTGTTTTTTCTTGTGAGTTGGGTCAAGCCCAATTTGGATTTTGATCCCAACACATTTGAAATTTACTTGGTATTTACATACTATTATTTGAAATTTAATTTTTGTAGAATATATAATTTAATAGTTTTTAGTTTTCTTGGTCAGCTTTTATGTTCATATTTCCATCCATTTGTTTTGTTATAATTAGTTACCCACATGTATATTCACATTGAATAGAAAAATTAAAAATATGAAAATCTAGAATTCAATTTCATGCTAACTGAATTGATTTATCAAAATATTTGGCCATAAGTTTGATAAATTTCAAAATCCAATAGCACAATCAAATGAAATATAACAAGCTCGAGTGGTAATAGTTTCTGGAAATTAATACAATGCTCCCGACATAACCATTTATTCGTCCACCATCACTGATGCATAGACCTTACGTAGATGGCTTTATGGGGCACCCTTTTGTTAATGGGAGGAAGTAGAGTGGCAAAATCCGATCCGATCCGTCAAATTCGTCCAACCTGTTTGACATCCGACCTGACTTGACCTGAGACTTAAAAAAAACTGATGCTAGATGACTCAAAGTCCGACCCTATCCGACCCAACTCAATCCGTGAGCCGACAATCATTCACAGTCAGATCAACACGACCCGACCCAAACCTAACCTGACCTACTTGATTACCACCTCTATAGGTAGCAAAACACTAAAACCCGACCCTGACCAACCCATCTGACACCTAACTTGTCCCGATCTGATTTTTTTCAAAATGTCAAATTGACCGAACCCGACCCATGACCCAATAATTCTTCTTAGCCAAATTAATCTGACTTGACCAAGTCTGTCCCGACCTGTCCGATTACCCCCTCTAGGATGAGGACAACCTCTATTCCTAGAGGCAAGATATATTTTTACCATAGTTTTTTGAACTTCTTAATAGGAATTGGCAAATAAAATTAACAATAATGCTCAAAATATGATTTTTTATAGACATTTAAAATTTAAAATTAGATAATTTAGATTCTCAATTTTTATCTAAAAGAAATGCCGAAAGCGGGGTAGCGGTCCCCTGCTCCTAGTACTTGATTGCTTTCTCCAGTTTCACAGTGCTTTTAATCTCCATATCTCAAGTACTTGATGTAGTTAAGATCGCGGGTTCAACTTATTTAGTCATTGTAAACCCTAAACCCTTAATTAGTCACTGTGAGTCCTCAACAATCAACCTTAATTAATGACTTTCTGTAATCTATGGAGACATTAATTAAAGCTATTTTCCTGCAAATGCTGCCAAAGAATGATTGATATCTAACTAGTACATCTTAGATTATATAAGTAAAACAAATGAAAAAAAGAAGATGGAATTAAGTTGCTTTGGATAACACTAGATAAAGAAGAATTAATCAACACACTATAATACAATATTATTTATTGCATAAAATGATGACTTAGACATAACACTTGCGAGCTTATACTTAATCCAAAACCTAGCTACTTCCAACAACCGCTCGCAAATAACAATAAGCACTAGTTCGAACAGAGATACGTACATTGCCATCCAATAGCTAGTTGGAACTTTCATGACCTAATTAAGTAATCTTAATCTTGATAATTTCTTGTTCATACTGAGATTGGAACTGGAATTCAAGCAGGGCTTGGAGCTGGAGCTGGTGCCGGGGTTGGTGTTGCGGTCCGGGCTGGAGCTGGAGCAGGTGTTGGTGAGGGCGTGGGAGCTGGTGGCGGGGGACATATAGGTATTTTTTGTTGGAACTTTTTCGGAAAATAAAGGAAAATACAGAAGACAACAATTGATTTTTCTCACAACTTAATTAATTCATCAACAGAAACAGATGCAGTATTTAAAATGGAGCATATTTTGAATTTAGCACCCACTAACCCCTAATAACCAACCCACTAACGCTGCTATAACTAGCCTATAACTAACTCACTACATGACAAACTAAATATAGGAACTATCCTTTCTAGACTGCTCCCTGCACACATCTAAACTGAAAACGTACTGCCTAAATTTAACAAACAGTTTATAATTAACTCTTAACAAAAATAAACCTACAACTAAACCACAACTTCTAGAAACTGCATCTCTTATGCACTTTGCTGCTGACTTGGATTATTTTCAACACTCCCCCTTAATCCAAAGTCATCTACATCCATCGTTCTTCGACACCAAATAAACTTCTCTCTTGCAAGAGACTTGGTCATGATATCTGCAACTTGTTCATTAGTATTAACATACTGCAATTCGATTTCCTTTTGCTCAACCAACTCTCGAATGAAGTGTTGCTTTGTATCAATATGCTTAGTACGACTATGAAATACTGGATTTTTGCTCATTGCTATCGTTGACTGGTTGTCGCATAATATTATGGTTGCTCCTTTTTGCTTGCAATTTAACTCTTCTAGCATGCGCCTAAGCCAGACCCCTTGACGTGCAGCTGAAGTCACAGCATTGTACTCCGCTTCAGCTGTGGAAAGTGCAACAGTTGATTGCTTCTTTGAATTCCAACAGATTGCATTGTCGCCATAGAAGAACACTTGCCCGGATGTGCTCCTTCTATCATCTAGGCTCCTTGCCCAATCGCTATCACTATACCCAATTAAACTTGGATTCTCCACAGATTTGTACCACAGGCCATAGCTCGTTGTGCCTGCAACATACCTTAATATCCTTTTTGCTGCACCCATGTGTTGTTTGGTCGGTGTTTGCATGAACCTTGAAATGACCCCAACTGAGTGTGAGATGTCGGGCCGTGTGTGTGTTAAATACATCAAGCCTCCAACCAAACTTCGGAATCGTGTTGCATCAATATGTTCTGTGCCATCCTCTGCTGTGAGCTTTTCGTTGACATTAGATGGTGTTTGCACGAGATTGCATCCTTTCATTCCGAACTTCTCAACTAGATCTTTGGCATACTTCCTCTGAGAAATAAACATATTACCTTCTTCTTGCTCAATCTCTAGCCCTAGAAAGTAATGCATCTCACCCAAGTCTGTCATCTTGAACATATGCATCATTTGTTCTTTAAATGTTTGAACCATCCCTTGATCTGTACCGAAGTAGATCATATCATCAACATATAAACAAACGACCAACAGACCTATGTTATGTTTGATGTAGAGATTCGGCTCGTTCTTGCTTCTCGTGAACCCCAAGGTCTGAAAGCATGCATCTACCTTGCTATACCACGCTCGTGGGGCTTGTTTTAAGCCATAAAGTGCTTTATAGAGCCGATACACCCAGTTTTCTTTGCCTTCGATTTTGAATCCTTCAGGTTGCTCGACATACAACTCTTCCATTAGTTCTCCGTTCAAGAAGGCAGACTTAACATCGAGTTGAAAGATCGGTTGCTTTAATTGGACAGCTAGTGCTAGCAAGAGTCGAACGGTTTCAAACCTCGCAACAGGGGAGAACGTCTCATTGTAATCAATTCCCTGCCTTTGTGCATATCCTTTCACAACTAATCTTGCCTTATATTTAAGCACCTTCCCATCAGGACCGAGCTTGGTCTTGTAGACCCATTTGACCCCTATTTCCTTGTGATCCTTTGGCAGTTCTACTAAATCACACGTGTTATTTTCCTCAATTGCTCGCATTTCTTCTTTCATAGCTGTAACCCATTCTTCCTTTCCAGCGGCTTCTTCAAAACACTCGGGATCAGCCACCAAAAGCGCTTGTGTTGTTGCATATAATTCTTGCAAGGTTTTGGTCTTTTGTTGTGGCGGTAGGTTGCTTCTTCTTGTATAAACTCGTGTTGGTGTTGGTATGTCTTCGTTTAGGTTTGTTTCGAATTGAGGCTGCTCGCTGTCCTCATCCTCCTCATATTGTAAAGTAGTCGGTACTTCAACACCTTCCGAATTCCATCTCCAACTCGTATTCTCGTCGAACATCACATTGCGGCTGACAATTGTCTTCTTTGTTTCAGGGTTGTAGAGTCGATATCCTTTCGATTGAATACAGTACCCTATGAATATGCACTTTTCAGATTTGGCATCCAACTTCTTTCGGTTGTGCGAGTTGATAAGAGTGTATGCAACGCATCCAAAGACTCGTAAGTGACTCACGGTTGGTTTCCTTCTGAACCACGCCTCATATGGAGTTTTGTTCATGACTGCCTTTGTCGGTGAAAGGTTGAGGATGTAGACTGCTGTGGCTACGGCTTTTGCCCAAAAGGAATTCGGTATGCCTCTTGATTTCAACATGCTTCTTGCCAACTCAACAATGGTTCGGTTCTTTCGCTCGGCTACACCGTTTTGCTCAGGGGTGTAGGGTGTGGTTAGTTGCTGCAAGATGCCTTCTTGTTCACAAAATTTCTTGAATTCAGTTGATTGATACTCACCACCCCGATCTGATCTTAATGCTTTCAGTTTCATGCCGGTTTGCATTTCCGTCATGGCTTTGAACTTCTTGAACATCTTAAATGCTTCGCTCTTATAGGTAATGAAGAATACCCATGTCATTCTACTAAAATCATCAATGAACAACATGAAATATTTACTCCCACCCATTGAAGTCGTTTCCATGGGCCCACATAGGTCGGTATGCACCACTTCAAGTGCTCGGGTTGCACGGAGAGATTGATCCTTCGGAAATGGTAATTTTGATTGTTTGCCAAGTACACACCCTTCGCATAACCTGACTACCTCTATCTTTGGTAGTCCTATCACCATATTTTTCTGGTTTAGTAATTTCAAACCATTAATATTTAAATGCCCGTACCTTAGATGCCATAATCTGCTTTGATTAGGTTCCATAATTGCAAGTGCACTATCATCAACCTCTGTTATTTCCAACGGAAACAAGTTATTTTGTGTCTTCCGAATGGTTGTCATCACATGCTTTGTTGAAGATTCCTCAATTTTACAAGTGTTGCCTTCAAATTTGATCTCATACCTGCTATCCATCATTTGCCCGATGCTTAGGAGATTTTGTGAAAGTTGCGGGATGTAGTATACATTGTGTAGATACCTTGTATTGTTTGCAGTTTGGACAGCCACCTTGCCGATACCTTCAACTTGTATTTGTTTGTCATTGCCGAGTTTCACAGGCTTCTTGTATGACTCGTCCAATTCTTCGAAGAGATATTTGTAACCGGACATGTGGTTAGAACATCCGCTGTCCAAGAACCAAACTTGACTCACGTCTGATTTCTCGTCAGTTTTTGTCATGAAGAGCATGGTTTCGGTGCCTTTCTCATTGCCTTTCTCCTCTGCAACATTGGCTTGCTCTTCTTCACGCTTCTTCTTGAAGCAATCAGCCTACACATGGCCGATTCTGTGACAATAGTGGCATTCAACGCCTTGCTTGTAGCAATCTGCCTTGACATGACCGAACTTGTGACAATAATAGCACTCGATATCCTTCTTTGTTGTTTGTTGATGTTGACGGTTGTCTCCACTGCTCGTGCCTCTTCCGCGACCTCTACCGCTGCGACCTCTTCCTCTACTTGAGTTGCCTCTGGTGAGGAAAGCCTTAGAATCGACCTTCTCTTCAGATCTGAGAAGTCGTACTTCATGGACTTGCAGCGAACCCATCAACTCGTCGAAAGAGTATGTGGACAGGTCCTTGGACTCTTCGATTGCTGCCACGACATGGTCGAATTTTGCGGTAAGGCTGCGGAGCACCTTCATAACCACGGTCTTATCAGCAAGATCTTCGCCACAACTCTTGATTTGGTTGACGGTGGATGTGACTCTTGTGAGAAATGCTTGAACAGATTCACCTTGATTCATGTTCAACGTCTCAAAATCTCTTCTCAAGCCTTGTAGCCTTATCTCGAGAACTTTCGAATTTCCCTGGAATGCGGTTTTCAGGGTTGTCCATGCCTCCCTTGCCGATGCCGCTGCTGCAATTTTTGTGAACACCGTGTCAACAACGGCTTGTTGAATTAAGAACAACGCCTTCGCATCTCGCTTTGTTGTTTCTGTTGGTGTGGGATCTGTGGTCGGTGCTCCGTTCTCCACCAATTCCCATAGACCTTGCGACTTGAGCAAAGTTCGTATCTTGATGCTCCAGAACTCGTAGTTGTCTCCCTTGAACAGCGGAATCGATGGATTTGACATGCTCATGTTCTCTGCCATGGTCGGATTTGCCCTGATCTCTCACCTTCGGATCTGCCCCGATCTCTCACCTTCGGATCTGCCCTGATCTCTCACCTTCGGCTCTGATACCAATTTTGTTGGAACTTTTTCGGAAAATAAAGGAAAATACAGAAGACAACAATTGATTTTTCTCACAACTTAATTAATTCATCAACAGAAACAAATGCAGTATTTAAAATGGAGCATATTCTGAATTTAGCACCCACTAACCCCTAATAACCAACCCACTAACGCTGCTATAACTAGCCTATAACCAACTCACTACATGACAAACTAAATATAGAAACTATCATTTCTAGACTGCTCCCTGCACACATCTAAACTGAAAACGTACTGCCTAAATTTAACAAACAGTTTATAATTAACTCTTAACAAAAATAAACCTACAACTAAACCACAACTTCTAGAAACTGCATCTCTTATGCACTTTGCTGCTGACTTGGATTATTTTCAACATTTTTGAACCAAAACCTGATGGTTCATATAGATTGATGCTTCCTGGTAAAGGCAACTTCAAGCAAAATGGAGGATTGAGAAAAGGAGGCTTGACAAAAACACCGTCAGGTTCATACAGTCCATCCTTCTTAGGAAGATCTGTGGAAAATAAATGTTTAACAGCATATGGTTAGTAACGCTAATTATATACGGTAAGTGTGATGGCTGATATAATCCTTTTTTTTATTGCAAATGACTCGATGCTTGCACGGTTAAATCGCTTAGTTTGTGAATGGTGGTTTTTTGTATACAATGAATTTATACTTGGAACAAGATTAAACAAATGGAAAAAATAAATATGACAAAATAAACTTTTTTTTCATAAGAGCAACCGCATTAATTAGTTTCGGTTAGGAGCTGTTACCAGTTTGTGATGCCTCCTTGTCAGAATAAGGATTCTGTCGTGCCATTACAAAGGGAACTAGTGCAATGCCTATCAGCACGAGCAGATTTCTCGAAGCCATCCTCACTCCTTTTTGTTTTGATCTTCCCCAAATCTCTTAATTGGAAGCAATGGTGCCGGATATATAGACTTGGAAGTATATATGTTAATGCAAGCGTAGGAACAACTTTGGTATGAGTGCTTGTTAGATAGGTGAGGAATTTAAAGAGAAACATGGTATTTTGTTCAGAGTAGTAATTTCTTATTTAAGAAGAAACATGTGGAATCTTTGTCTCCTTGTTCAAAGTAGTAATTTCTTTAGTAACAATGACATGTGGAATCTTTTTCACCTTCATCTGTTGAGTAATTTCTTTGAAGCATTATGGTTGATATGTCATAAACATCACCACTAAATCAATAAGGTTTTCATGTTTATCATGAATGCATTTCTTTGATGTGATGCCCGTGTTCTCTGCTAATTAAATCAAGTATTACTTTGCAAAAATTAATTCCCATTCTGAAATGATAAAGAAATTTTCAAAATGAGGCGATCAGATGTATGGTTAACATTTGTTCCACTGTGCCGTTAACTGGAATAATTAATTTTCTTTTAAGCTGATGTGATATTAGTTTTACGTTGTATATGTTTATGTGTTTGTTAACATTTCAAAAACATCATAATTTATGGCTGTTCAATCTGTAGGGCTTGTTGAAAATTTTGCTTCATGTTAAAATTCTATGTATTTCCAGTAAATTTGGGTGAAACCTAATTATTTAATTTGATTGTTGTTGAACTTTTCAAATAAAACTCAATTTCACCATGGATGTTCATGAAAAGAGTTAAAAGAAGTCACAAGCCATGACATGTGGCCTTGCTAGGCATTGAGGCTTAAGAATTTAAGCTTTGATCAGGAGGAGATTTGGGACCTTTTATGTGCTTTGCAAAACCCACCGTCCTCATTCTGAGCTTGAAATGGGATTATTTTTGCTGGAAACCCAGCATTTCTTATCTTGTTTTTGGTGAAAATAGATTCATTATTACTGTTTACGGTGACAAAACGTCTGTTATTTTTGTTTATGGGTATAAGAAAATAAAAGTGCTTGTACACCAAATCGGCTCATTTAGAAAAATCTGAAAAAAAAATAAAAAAATATTAAAAATAGTAATTTTTTTATATTCTAAACAATTTTCATATGGAGAATTTATAGTTGGATTTAAATTTCGGACACAAAAAATCATATTTCGAACCATTTATATGTCGTCGATATACAAACATTTATACGCTAGCCTATCTCGTCATCTTTTGTGATAAAATTTTAAAATGCAACAAGTGTCACAAATATGCCCCATTCACCACATATTTTTAAGCTCATTTTTGTGTTTCACTAGCCCAATTATGTCAAGTCAGACTCCTTATTCCAACAAGTTAGCTGTGAGGGATGCTCTCTACTGCAGTGATGTGATGAAAATTGATAAAATTTCTTACACTTCTTGCTGATAACACCTCTCAAAATGGATGGAACTCCTTATTCCGAGTAATTCAGCTAACTTTAATCACTAAATCGAAGCAAAATTTGTCTATTGTGACCGTAAATGCATGAATAATTCTCAATCCTCCAAATTCATGGTCCATTAGTAGATGATGTGCAACTGATTTCTATCCTTGCACAAGAGCTAGGCACTAATTCTAAGTTTTGTAAGTTCTTAGAATTCTGAAAAAAGAAAAATTTATCAAATTCACAACAAATAGAGGCAGTTGGCAGAGAGGGAGATATAGGTAGAGAGAGAAAAAATTATATTAGAGGGAATCAGACAGAGAGATAGAGAGAGAGACAGATACGAGAGGCTTTCCCAATGGGACTAAATTTGGGCTATGCTACACTGTTTTTCTTCTTTTTGGAAGAGAATTTTTTGTGGGTTCAGTAAAAAAAGGCCTATTTATTTCGAAGGCCTTGCTCTCTCATACCAACGGCAGATTTATTTTCACGTTTCAGAAAAAGGGATCACTTATAAATTATAATTGTTTATTTTTGACAATTTTAGTAATTTTTAAAAATAATGTTTAAAAGTAAAATTCAACATTATAGGCATGATTTATGTTATTTACGTAGTATTTCTTAAGAAAATACTATGAAGTTTCGTATATTTTTAAAATTCATCAAACAAATTAATTAATTAAAATTTCAACAATTCAAAATTAACTATTTTTAATACATCATAAAACAATAATAAAATTGCAATTCATGCTTCTAATGCTCTACAACTCCAATAGTGCATGTTTATTGGATATAATCATATAACTTAACTTTTGGTTTTAATAATATATAGAAAATTTCTTCAGTTGTCTATGCTAGCAGCATTGATACAAAAAATGACATGAGAACGTCTTGGCATCTGGTGAAATAGAAAGACAGAATTACACGTTCTGTTAGCAATGTTTTTGTTTATACATGAAAAGTTCTATCATCCCCAAAACTTCTTTATTAATATAAAAGATTAATATTAAACGTCTATGCTGAAAATAATCAGTATGATCGATGTAGTCTTTATTTGTTGAATATTAAAATATTCAGTATGATCGATGTAGTCTTTATATGTTGAATATTAGAATAATCAGTATGATCGATCAACGTTTTGGACACGAAATTTTAAAATTTGAATTGTAAGCATTTTGAGTCGAAATGCTTATGGAAACACATTAGCTAGCATACTCTTAGGAGCATCGGACTCTTGTGTGCCTCTAACTCAAAATCCATCGAATCGGATTCAAATGACAAACTCAAGTTGCTTAATAATTTTTTTATATTAAAATCTTATAAGATACTAAAATTTTTCATTTTTAGAATTTTTTTAACTATTGGTTTCATATTTTTGAAAATGACCTATTTTTATATGCAAAATTTCATTATTTCATTATTATTATTAGAGTCATCTTAAAAAAATCTCAAAAAAATAGTTAGAAAACCCTAAAAATAGAATTTATTTACTATTTTAAATTAATTTTGAAAATATTAAAAAAATTCATCAAAAATCATTAAAAATAGTAAATAAATTCTAAAAATGATAATTTTTGGTATTCTTCAAGATTTTGATATGAAAAATTTATTAAGCTACTTGGAGCAACGTTTTGGACAAGAGATTTTAAAATTTGATCCATAAATATTTCGGTCTTGTGGAAACATATTAGCCAAACTCTTCTAAAATGTGGTACTGATTTAAAGTGAAAATTACAGAACATTAATTTATAAGAATCACTCAAAAAAAGAAAAAAAAAAGAAAAATAATGAAGATCACAGAAAAAAAGAAATAAGATAGTTGAGAATAATATAAGGAAATGGTAGCTTGGAAAGCAATAGAAATTGTGTAAGCATATATTAGTGATCGAGCCATAATAAATCCACCTTCTAAATATCACTTATGAATTTTGCACATAATATACGCATGACCATTATGCAATGCACAGTTTCCAATTTCAATTGTAGATACAACTATTAAAATTGTCATGGTCAAAATTAACACATATGTTTCCATATAGACGTTAACATTTATACTGAACTTTCAAACTCATCAATTAATTATATAAACCCTCCAGAATAAACATTTGGCCATTGCAAAATGCACATTTAGTTATTACAAAATGCACATTTAGTGGTTCGAACTTCTAAACTTATTGTTCAAATCACCATAAAATACATGTTTGGCTATCGTAAAATTACACTTAATTAACATTTGCTATTACAAAATACACACCGCTCTATTTATATTTATGAAAAGTTGACAAATGGTAGTTAGTTAAGATATATTTGGACGGTGAGTAGTATTTGAAACTAACTAGTGTAACATTTGACCAGTAATATATATAAGTATGTAAACTAACAGTTCAAAGTTGAAATTAACAAGAACATCTATTTTTTTTTCAAGAGAAAAAGAGAGAAAAACCAGAACATTTATTAGTTCTTTAGGATAATATATTTACACATAAGTCTTGTTTATACAATCCTAGACTAGCTGCAAGTGCCAAAAATGTTTGTACTCAGGTCTAACTATATATAGATAGATGAGACTATAAATTTGTAGGGTTTCTTGTTATATCATGAAGTTCATCTTTTCTTCATGTAATGTAATTGTGGTTGCTGTCTGGTTTATCAAAATTATTACAAATGCACTGATGTGGATAATTTTCGGAAGTTAATTTTTTAACTTATTGATTTATATAAAATGAAAGTAAAAAAATCATTAAATTTTTATATGCATGAAAAAAAAATATAATATAGATCACATCTAATAGTTTTATTTTAACATTTTAATTTAAAATTTTTTGTTATTAGCAAATTAAAAAGTGAAGACACAATGGAGATATTAAAAGTGGAGGCATTTGAATCGTACACATTAAAAGTAAGCTTTTTTACTCTCATATATTCTTTCAGAATTGATAAATCTATATTTTTATTTAAAAAATCATAATTTTTTCAAAGATTAAAATCATTCTTTTGCACCTCTGTGTGCCAAGTTGTTGAGCTCTTTTTTTTTTCCCCATTCATATAAGTAGGGTAAAACCGACATGTTATTTTACAATTAATTAAATAAGGTTACCCACTTCCCTGAAAACCACACCAAACTAATAAGAGCATCTATACGAAAAGTTGTTCCTGCGTCTCAACATACCAGCTGATTATATAAACGGGATCCTTCATGCTCATTCGCCGCCACGAGATACAAAGGAGAGTTATTTGATCAGTACAAATTGAGAAGGAGAGGCAAATAAACTAAAATGGCAACTAGGTTCTTCCTTGAGCTGATTGCTGTTGCAATTGTTTCATCTGCAATTGGCACGACAGCTTCCTTCTGACGATCAAATTGGTAATTAACTATAAGCTTAGTTCTATACGCTGTCTAGCTACTTTTGATGGATATATATATATACTGAATTTGGAATAATTGAAGTAAAGTAGCTCTCTTGTTGTTACTATAAGTGTTGTTGTTTTGTCAGTATTACTCCCTGCAAGCCTGTATTCCAAGTTTGTTATTAAAAGCTTACTGCACTATTGTTAATCTTGTACAAGTTTGTTATTTCTCCTACAAACAGTGCAAATTTAAATTTGTGCATGGTTAAAATGCCTCTGTTGATGGTGAGCGCCTCTATTTGTACAAGCTTGCAATTGCCATGCATGCCAACCACAACCTTCATAGGAGCGCTGAAAAATCTTAGTGATGTACTAGTTATATATATACTCATGTTTTAAATATTTCTTCATATCCGACATGTCTAAGGGTCGCAGAATTTCACTTTGAATAAGACGTGTAATTCTCTGTTGAGAAATATGACCTAAACGTCTATGCCAAAGTGCAGCTAAATCCTGATGTGTTACCTTTTGTCTAACGTTTCGAGTTTCATTGTGCAAGGTCTCATTATAGGAAACAATAGTATCTAAAGCATAAAGATTATCCAAAATAGACAAAAAACCAGAAGCAACCAATTTGGAATTTTGATACAAACTAAACTTTCTATCTCCAAATGAACAAGAAAAACCTAATTTGTCCAATGCAGAAATAGAAATTAAGTTCCGTCTAAAAGACGGTACAACAAAAGTATCAACCAAATCAAGATATAAACCAGTTTTCAAAAGTAATCTAAAATGTCCTATAGCTTCAACTTCTGCTTTATTGCCATCGTCCACATAGATGTATCTTTCACCATCACTTGACTTCCGATAACTTCGACAACCCTGCATAGACAGAGATATGTGAGCAGTTGCACCCGAATCTATCCATCATGTGTCTATTGAAACTGAAATCGCATTAACTTCTTCACAAACAAAAGAAAAATCAATACCTTTCTTGGCACGCCATGCGTGATAGTTGGTACAATTCTTATTCACATGCTCTTCAGATCCACAAAAGAAACAACCCTTCTTCTTTTCCTTATTCGGCTCTGATCTGGTAGCCGATTTTTTATCCTTGAAGGGTTTCTTCTGCGAACTTGTAGTTGCAGCATCTGAATCGGCCTTACGTTTCTGTTTCCCTTTTCCTTTAGACGTAGAAGCAATGTTCGCGCTTTCGCTCTTGTCCGACTTCAATCTCTCTTCCTCCTGAACACAGTGCGAGATGAGCTCATTAACTGTCCATGATTCCTTCTGACAGTTGTAACTCACCTTGAACTGTCCAAATAAGGCCGGAAGAGAGTTAAGGGCCAAATAGACCAGCATATCATCCGATATGTCTAGCTTATGTCTCTTCAGTTTCGAAGCGGTATGCATCATTTCAAGAATGTGCTCCCTGACATTGCTCTTGCCATTATACTTCATTGTGCAGAGTTTGTTTAATTGAATGCCTATTTCAGCTTTCTCATTCCTAACAAACCTCTGCTCAAGTTTCTTAAGGTAATCTTTGGCAAGAGTGGAATCAGAAACCGGTCCCCTAAAACTTTCAGGAATGGTGTTCTGCATGACCCGGAGACACAAGCGATTTGACCTCATCCACCGTGCATGTGCATTTTGTTCTTTGTCAGAACTACTTTCATTAGGCACAGGTGGTTTGGTCTCCTGTAACGCTATGTCCAGATCAAGGCACCCAAGGATAATCTCCAGATTATCTTTCCAATCCTTGAAATTAGAACCCGTAAGCATTGGAATATTATTGATGCCGGCCGTAAGATCAGTAATTTTTGCTGGAAAAATATTGGTAAAAGAACGAATTAAAAAAGTCTGATTTATAATAAAAAAATCAAAATAAGGCATATTCTATCAACTAAATATCCTCGAACAATAAGTGCTCTTTGGAGTCAATCATTATTCTAGGATAAATAGGTGTAGCAATAGAATATAACAGTCCATTTTGATGTCAATAAGTCAACATTCCTTTGGGCCGATTTAACTAACTACATAAAAAAAAACATTATGACCATTACCCATTCATCACTACAAGTATACACATATAATATTTGATCATTGTTTTTCCTTTGGGCTAATCCAATAACCAAACATCATATGTATATTTTCTGTGTATAAATTGACAAATGAATAACTCAAGTATGAGAGCTTACTTTGGTAAGTTGATACCTTTATCAATCATTTTCCAAAATATATCTAATTCATAAGCCTTCATGATGATTCAATATTATCCAAATAAAATATATCAAGATTTGGCTTAACCGATTTAACCATGATGGGCTCATGAAAGGCAGAAAATAAAATAATAATTAACATGATCCCAAAACATAACTGAGATAGTATGACCCAAGGCACGATAGTCTCCATTGTAAGAATGCACACGACAATGGCCTTCATCCATCTTCTTCAATGTTCTTCATCATAACTAAATTACTAATCTAATAGTAATAAATGAAAAATTTACATTAAAGTCCTAAGGATGACGGCTCGCAGACCGCATAAATAATACACATAAGCGACATGTAAGTCACCTTTAATTACGAAATTTAATTAATTCAACGGGGCACCTTAGGCCGCATTTACACACATCATTCATGCATTCATTATAATTTTTCACACAAGGCAATGGGGTCATACTATCTCATATATCCACCACTGCAAAACAGAGTTAGGTTATAGATCAACAATTTTGATTCGGAAATAACCGCAGCGGAATACAGATCAGAAATTTGTACCTTTGATTTGATCCATAAACTTTCATACCTGATCATAAACAGTTCAGAAACTAGTTTGTTGGCCAATTAATTTCTTAAATTTAACGTAGTTTCAAATTTGATTGACAATTTTGAAACGCAGAGATTAAAACTTAACTGAATAATAAACAGAGAATTAATTCCCAAATTGAATAACCAATTAATTGTCAATTTTGAGTTTCGGAATCAATTTTCAAAACTATATTTTGATTTCTGAAACTAAAATTCTAACCAACAGATGTACTGATTTCCGAACTATTTGAAAAATCAGATTTGGTTAAATAATTTGATTTAAACCAACAAATCAAAATTAACTAAACAGATCTTCAAAAGCACAAATATCTTTTCAATTTCCGAACCAAAATCAGAATTTCATCGTTCAACTAGAGTTTGCTCTGATACCACTTGTTGAAACATTACCCGTGATCCTCTAGTGAACTCTAAATTAACATAAAATTACCTTGATCCATGCTGTCGGTCTTCTGGAGAGACACAACCCCGTTGATCACCGGATTCCTTAAGCCTTCGCGGTGATCCTTCCCTTCTCCGATGGAGAGACGAAGAGAATCGGCCCGGCGGTTTTCTTCTCTTTTCAGAAAACTCGAATTTGTTTTGGAGAGAGAAAATCTGTTGGTTGCCTTATGACGGTAATAGAAAAAGGACGGTTCTTGATCCCTTTATAATGGGTGTCAATAACCGAAAGGTTGGCAAACCACTGGTTATGTCTTAGCGGATCCATACCAGATCCAATTTCTCTCTTAACGGGTTTACTTTCAAAATCAGAAAACTGCCTGTTAGTTGTATTCTCCAGGGACCAATAACATAATTGTATTATTACTAAACTTTATATAATTTAGACCATCACTAAATCATAAAGTTATTAATACGTATTCTACACATTAAGGACCCCACTTCTCCTGACACATATTGAAACCTGATAAATAATACTTAATTTGATCACTTCATAACGGGTCTAATTAGATATTTGACAGTCTATTATTCAATATATATTTATATTACATATAAGCCCATATAATTTTGTAATTAATAGAAATTAATTCCAACAAGAAATTCTTCTTTCTTAACACAACAAGGTTTATTAATGTTTAAGCTATTTTTGTTCCAAGTATGAACACACTAAAATACCCTTATATGTTAGAATTTAATGTTTAAATTATTTTTGTTCCATGGAATTTTAGTTTTAGTAACTAACCTAAAAAATATAAACACTTCATTAAATATTAATAATATATAATATATTTGTTATTCATTTTTATTTTGGTTAT
Source organism: x Bolboschoenoplectus mariqueter (assembly GCA_037678475.1). NCBI lineage: Eukaryota > Viridiplantae > Streptophyta > Magnoliopsida > Poales > Cyperaceae > x Bolboschoenoplectus > x Bolboschoenoplectus mariqueter. The sequence continues at coordinate 2,854,151 of CM075277.1, forward strand.
ATCTTTCATTTTATCTCTATTAGAAATATATAGTTACAAAATAATTAAAATATGAATACTTAATTAAATATTTTCAATACATGGTTATAATTATTGATTAAATTAAAATATTTTATAATTTCAATATATAATCACAACACTATCAAATAAAATTGTGCGGGAGCAATGCAAGACATCGCACCTAATTTATTAATATTCTGATATATAATTGTAATGATGTTTTAAATTATTAATCATAATAAATTTACAATTCTATGATCTATTATATGTTGACTCATACAAGATCCTCTGAAAATTGTTATTTAGAACTTATCATTATCATGCAAACTAAAATTAAAACTCTTTTCAATGAAGTTGTTAGCAACTAAAAGTTAGAAATTAGCATTTTGTAATTAATTAACACTGAGCTCCTTTTTTTTTTTTTTTGAAAAAACTTCATTTTCAGTGAGCTAAATATGAAACTTTGTAGGGGCTTGAAAATCTCTTTCAAAATGTGACCAATTATTTGACATAATCTAAGCTCATAGATTGTGTCCACCCGAATAACTAAGATTATATTTTGTATTGAACAATGTATTGTTAGAAGTCATGCAACGTTCTCGTCTATAATCATCACTTTTCTCCACACTTGTTGCGATAGCAAGATCCTCCACCCAAATTAAGAAGCGTAAATTTTATATTTGTTGGAGATTAGTTCAAGTGCCAAAAAAAAAAGGGGTCAGTTGAAGCACTGAAAATATCAAAATTAGATGCCATAATTTTATAAGTACCCTTGAAAAATATATATATTTTTCCTACATACACACTAGTTGGAAGCAAGTAAAACTTGATTTGAACCACACCAAAAGCATCCTACTTGACCACAGTTCTTTTAGAGTGCTCACATGCATTTCTTAAGCCTGTCACTTAACACAACACATTCCAAACAGGGGCATTGAACATACAATCAAAATAAATATTATCTAAACACATGGGTATGCCAAATAGAAACAGATCCAAAGGAAAAGAAGATTAAAAAAAATAATAAGTAAGTCCCCTAATCAATAAGGATGATGTCTTGCTTTAGTCTTGTTTCTCTTAGGTTTCATTACAAGAGAGCTTGAAATCCATGATCCATTTCCTCCTAATAAATCTGATTCACCAGACATCCAGCAACAAAGCCGGCCATCTTCACCTCCAGTCCATCCAAATATTCCCCTGTGTTTCCCCAAATTATTCAAGCACAAATAGACTTGCTGACTTTTCATATAATCTCCAATCAAGTGACAATAAAAACTGATATGGCCCCGCTACCATTACTGGTGTGATAAGTTCTTTCGCATTTTATTTCAACAAGGATTAATGATTTCAGTTTAGGAACCGCTTCATTCAACTCTACACGACTGACTTTTAGGAAAATCACTATTTTCCTATCAAATGAATATTGCTTTTAAATATTCTGACTAATAGGTTGACCATTTTGACTTCCAGGTCTTATCAGGGTGACTTCAAGAAAATTTGGGTTAATTTAGGACACGTGAAGACTATGTCAGGCCTCGCTTATAAGTTGATTGCACAATTGAGGATGTCCCAATTTCCAGCAAAAAGCCAAATAGAAAAAACATCGCATGAATCATAACAACAATCAAGGTTTTAAAATGCATATTTCATACCTTGATGTTTGATCTGGAGCTGCTGGAAGCACACTTCTGACTACTTCAGTATGTCCCCCTTCTAAAATTGCTTCTAATGCACCAATTGTTGTTCCGTTGCAACTTTGAGTTATAGGAAAATAACCCAATGTTCCAGAGCTGGTCCCGCCTATCAACCATAGCCGATCTTCTATAGATGAATAGTGGCAATCTACAAAATAATCGACCTGTACAAAAACAAATAAAAGACAGAGGTGTAAAACAGTTTTGCAATTAAAGAAATTGCTTTTGTGTAAAATTCGAAATATTTTAGTTGTTCATCACCAGTTCTGCATTGAGTAAGACAGGTAGGCACTCAAGCCTTAAGTTAATCATTTTCACAGAAAATGACCAAAACAGTGGCAAACTCTACTTTTATCATGAAAATGCCTGTACGCATCAGTTCACGACAATACAGATCTGATGGTTCAGTTACTGGATATGGTAGCTGTACTAATACACCATAAACCAACAAAACAGATGCATACATTATTAAAGTTCCATAGATCCGAAACCAAAGACCGAGCTTGTCAAAAATTGGCTTCTCTGAAAACAGGGGGTTATTAAAAAAAATATAGTCCGCACTGATTATTAAAAAAACAGTGTCTATAGAGTGTTTTTGAAGAAAAAAATTGGCACCTGTTATTAACAAATAACCATTGAGGAGAAAACTTTGTTTGTCAATGGTTATTTGTTAACAACCGATGCGGAAAGTGAACATTTGGCAACGGTTTTTGATTAATAACTGGTACTGAAAATCCTATCTTTAATAACGGTTATTCAAACAACCGTTGCCAATTTATAACATCTCTTTCACTAGCACCGGTATCATAATTGATGCTGAATATATTTTAGAACGGGTGCCAAAGTTTTTTTTTTTTGTAATTGTGATAACTCCAGTATGTGGTTCTCAGACCTTGCGCCGCAGCTATATATGTTGGTCCATATGCTCTATGACATTAATTGTTAGCTCGATCGGTTTTAGAAAGGTTATTTTGTTTGAGATAAAAGATAAAAGTCTAAACTATTCAATTATTAAATGTTTATAAAGAATTTTTTATTCGAATTTCGAATATGTAATATCTTATATAGAGAATATTATCTTTGTTACTAGATTAAATGTTAATTTTTGAAATGTTGTTTTGTAAATTTGCATTAATATTTATATATCTTATGTTATAATGAACAAATGAAGGCAGCTGATATTAATACAACAAGATTTGTTACTGACACAACACTATTCAAAATTTTTAGTAGATAGACAACATTAATTGCCCTTCAGAAATATTTACTTCTCTTCCTTCTTTGATTCAAATTGAGCGAAAATATCGAAAAAATGCTAGCATATACTCTCAAGATCATCAAGATTCTTGATGAGTTTAATTTAAAAATCAATCAAATCAGTTTCAAACAGTAAATCCAAATAGTTAAAATTGATCTACTTGATGGGTGATGCATTTACATGATAAAATTATTAACTTTCAATATTATTTAGTATAATTTCAAATGATCAAAAAATGATAAAAAGAATAATGCATGAAAATAGCTAATAAACCTTCAATTTTTTGACTGCTTCATTTTATATTAAATGAATTTGAAAATTTATGAATTTACAATGTAATGTAGTACTCGTTATGTAGATAGGTTTTAATAGTTTGAATTTATCGTTTGAAATCAATTTAATTAAATTTTTTAGTTAAATTTATCAAAAGTTTTAATGGGATTAAAAACAGGCCTAACTTTACACGAAAATATCATAATATTGTTTATTACATAGAGTCACCAAGAAAAAAATAACGTACAACACGTAGTCTTGAAGATATGATGGAGATCTGAATAATTAATTTGTTAATATAAATGCTCCCATATGCATGCACCGTATTTATTGGAATCCGCCCCCAGAATTAACGCCGAGAACATTTATTCCATTAAATATAGGATGGAATATCTTAATAACTATTATTTTGATAATTTTGATAACGAATTTTCAAATAATTTCAAAAATAATTTTAAAAATATAAAAAAATAATTTATAAACATATTTTTTAACTAATAGATCGATTGTGTTTTAAATTTCATATAATTTAAATATTATTTGATATTTCATCAAAGACTATTAAAATTACATTATATTTACAACATTCTATATTTAACGGTTTTTGATGGAATAACAAATGACCCTTAAATTATATGAAATTTGAAACACAATCAATCTATAAGTTAAAAAATATGTTTGTCAATTTTTTCTATTTTTTGAGAATTTCTAAAAATTATTTAAAAATTATTTAAAAAATAATTGTCAAAATTGTCAAAATAATAGTTATCAAGAGATCCCCTCTCTTAAATATATACATAGTTATAATGTTAAATACTAATCAGACAAGCATCAATTTCAGATTTTGGCTGGAGATGATATATCATCTTCATTTTTTTTAATAATAGTGACAATATGCCATCTGTTTTCATTTCTTTCCAAAAATAAATATACGACAAAACGTTTAAAAAAAATAAATACAAAATAAAGTAGCGAGACCAAGCCTAAATAAAAAATAAAAACTAAGTCAATATATACAACAAACAGTATTAGATATCATCTTCATGATTGGACCGCATCATTCATGCTGCTGTTTAATTTGATTCTGTGAAATTTGTACAACAAACAGTATTAGGACCATGAAATGATAGGATTTACTTCATTTACTGTACATCATTTATATATGTACAGTGGATCCATCCACTGCATGCATATATTTGTTTTGCTTGAAAAATTAACCTATGGGATCAGAGACTGCAGTTTTAAAAAGAAAAATGTTTTACTTAGTACTATAGCTATTGTAATAAATACCATGTGGCATTTTTCAGAAAGTATATATGCATTGCCTGCCGGCCTGGCTATCATAATTTGCATTAAGCGTATGGGTTTAATTTTAATAGGTATAACAAGAAGAAACTCATGGCATTTTCATGGATATCTTTCTTCTCTCATATATATCCAGCTAGTTAGCATATATAGAATCCTACTTGTATGAATTTTGAAGAACCGCAAACCTAAATTGGTTCAAATTTCATAAGAAAATAAATATTAGAATTAACTAAAGCCCTTATAAAAAAAATTTGACTTCAAGGATGGTTACATTAACTAGTGATTTTAAAGAACGAACGAAACAGTTGATTTTAATTTACTTGGGCAACTTTTAATTATTAAATTTATATTCTTTGTGAAGAGAAAAGATACTTTCCCTCAAGCACAAATCTAACCGTCTCGCTTTCTATTTTTAAGTTCTTAACCAATCAAAGGCAACTAACGTGATGGACCCCGGATCTATTTTTCTAATCAATAGTCTTCCTCCAAAGTCAACTAAATCTCACCAATTCTCCTCTCCACTCAGTTCCTCTCCCAGTTTCCGATCGTGCTTCTGCTTCTCCAATCCTCCCAATCCCGTAATGGAATGTATCAAGAAAAAAGAGTGGGACCTCTCAAAAGTCGGCGAGAAGCTGATCAACCGTGGCTTCTTCTTTTTCGAAACCGAGTTCTCCCGCTACAACTCCGTCGAAAAATGGCTCACTTGCCTTGAAAGCATCGTCGAGAGCATCAACGCTATTTTGACTGATGCGGAGGAGCACCGTGAAATCAACAATGACAATGTTAAGCTCTAACTCTCGCAGTGCACAAGCAGCAAAAGGAAGCAACCAATCGGAAGAGGACATGGTTTCCAATGGAGCTTTCGATGTGTCATCTTTGTAACTGAGATTGCGTTAATATAAATTTGACAAGCAATACTGTTAGCATTAATATTTTTACTTTTAGATATTAAGATTTCTGATAGAAATTTAATAAAAAACAGTACAATTGAGATCATATTAGTATAAATACTTTGATGTTGTTAAGACTTTGAATGTGTAAGTATTAATATTTTTTGTATTAAAACTTATAAATTGAGAGTACTATTAGACTTTAGGTATTAATATTATTTAAAGTATTAAGATTATTAATACTTATATGTTTGTAGTATTAAGATTTTGTGCTTATAAATATTAATATCTTTAGTATTAAGACTTGTAAACTGAGAATTCTAAATGTTAGGCTTTGAGATATTAATACTACTAAAAAATATTAAGATTTTGGCTCTTCTAGACACGACTTGTGTATAAATACTATCATATTGCTAGTATTAAGTTTTATGTGTGTAGGTATTAATACTTATATGTTATTATTATAAGGACTTTGTGTATTGAAATTGTAAGTATCAATAGTTTCTACCTACTATTAATATTATCTCTTTTCTTTTTATTTTTTTCAAAATTGAAATATTGATATTTTTAGTATTAAGACTTGTAAATTGAGAATATTAATGTTGGGCTTTTAGGTATTAATATTACTCAAACTATGAATACTACTTTTAAAACATAAGAATTTTCATAGATAGTGTTAAGACTTTTCATAATGCGTGTATATATACTGCTTGTAAAAAATATTAATAGTTAAATTAGTAAGTCGTTATTTTTGAAAAATATGCTCACTGGAAGTGTTAAAACTTATTATATGTTACTGTATATTACTAGTGGGCCAAAGTATTTATTATTATATAGTAAGTGTTTCAAAAAAAATGGGTGCTAAACTGTTCTTGAGAATATAAATTAGTCAAACCTGGGAGATTTTGAGGGATTTAATTTGGGGACAATTATCTGGACCCATTTTTAGTCATTAGATTTAAACCACCACAAAATACTTCTCTCTCCTTATATTAAATACATGGCAATCCTCATTTCCCACTGCATTTATTGAAAGAGGTAATATTAAGTTCACTGGACCAAGAGAGAGAAGATCATTTCCTTTTTGTTTGTATCTTCTAAATAGTTCATTTGTTGCCTATAGAAATAATATTAAAAACATATATTAAATTTTGAAATATTATTTTTGTTCTAGAAAATATTTATCTGGGCTGCAAAAAAATTGCAATCGAAAATATTAATGAAAGTTTTTAGCTTTTTATTTGATCTTTATAAAGTAGTAATTATTTTTTTTATTTTTCTTCTGTCATGTTCTCATTTTATTTATGTAGTAATTGAAATGTTAATTTACGTGTGTAGTTAATGAAATATTTTTTTTTCAAACTAGTATTAATTTTGTATTGTTATGATTGTTCTTTTTCACATTTTACATTTTAACAAATTTTATGCGTAACTTTCTATTAAAAAGTTTTAGTTTGTAATAATTAAATGGAAGTTTTTCAATAGTGCCAATATCTACTGATAATTCATCACAGATATTTAAAACTCATAATTTGATATATGTTCTTTTTTTGGAATGAATCAAAAAAAGAATATGTATCAAATTATTCTATCTAAGTAATTAAAACACATTCATCTACAATTTTATTTTTTAATTTAAATAATATTTTTAAAAAATATGTACTATATAAAAATTAAATGTACGCTAACATTATCCCCAAAAATTAAAACACGGTTGTTATCTTCTTAAAAAAAAGAAAAAAAACAAACACAACTAGCCCAACAAGTCATCCCACTGAATTTAACGAGAGGGAGAAAATATTAGCATCTAATGCGCAGGAAAATTAATCCATAGAACAAGGAAACCAAGTGGGTGCACCGATTGATTATTTCCTCACGTCTACATAAGAGTAGACATAAAAATAGAGATAGACATGCACATCAAAAATAAGTTTCCTTGACATAAATTCTAGGGGCGGATTCCAATAAATACGGTACATATTAATTAGTTGAAAGGCATTATTTTTTCATACATATGTAGAGATCAAATATAATAATAAACATCATATATGGCGCCTAAAATTTTTACTCCGATTTTTGAGGGATAACCACCGGAAGAAGCATAAGTAGGCACAATTCGAAAAAAAAATGATTTTATAGCCAGAGAATTTCACCTAGGGAAGCTATTATATAGATACCGTCATCAATACCGACTTTATTATTCAGATTAAATGTGTTATTATTTATATTAGCGACTTTATTATATAACTTATTTCTATAACACTTTAATTATTGAATTTAAGTAAGTTATTATTCAGATTAGTGGTATTTGAGTTGAATGATAAAGTACTGTACAAAATAAATTGCATAATAAAATCGCTAACATAAATAATAACTCAATTTACATAAATAATACAATCGTATCGATAACGGCAGCAAAACTGTCACAAAGATATCTCTGCTCTGATTAGAATGGCGATTCTCCAACCAAAAAACTGTCACAAACTCAAGTCATTTTCTTTTAACAGCAGCAGCAAAATTTTATTAGCTTTGTTCATGGCATGTGAATAACAAAAAAATTTAATTGTACATAAAAAATGTTGTGACGTAATTTTAATTTATTTTAAAAAATTTAAGGCTTGGAAGTATAAACACATCTATTGCAAATACTAGATTAGAAATATACTTAAAAATTTCTGTGTTGAAAAATATTCCTTTCTTAAAAAATACTGAGAAGGTGATAAATTAATAGATCAAGAAAATATCTAACATATAAAGAGCGAGCAGGATAATAAAAAAATCTACTAATCAAAGAAGGAAGAGAAGTAAATATTTATGAAGGCGATTAATGTTGTCTATCTACTAAAAATTTTGAATAGTAGTGTGTCAATAACAAATCTTGTTGTATTAGTATCAGTTGCTTACATTTGTTCATTATAACAAAACATAATATAAAAGTTTATGTAAATTTACAAAATAACCTTTCAAGAATCAGCATTTGATCCGGTGACAAAAATAATATTTTCTGTATAAGATATCTCAGATTTGAAATTCTAATAAAGACTTTTACGAACATTTAAAAATTAACTCAGATTTCCATTTTATCTCAAAGAAAATAACCTTCCTAAAACCGATTGAGCTAACAATCAATTCATTAAAGAAAAGCAATGAAGCATGCAGTCAATGAGCCATAGAACATATGGACCAACTGGAGTTATAAAATCGTTTGTGAGGACCAAATTAAGATAAAAAAGATGTACCAGAGGAAACAACAAGGCCTTCAAGGTGCCCCCATTGTTTTCTGTTGCACATGAATACATGATCTCTGTTTCAATAAATAGTTTAAGCGCATGGCTTCTGAACAGGTTATGAATATATAACTAGGCAGCATCCATATATGTATGTACCAAGTACACGTACAAGTTTGACTCCGAATCGGTAATATACTAACATTTATTTTTGGGTATATATCACGGCCCAAGATTTCTACATTAATTGCAGTTCTGTGATTAATTATGACCTCAAATAGCTTGGAACTATATTATCATCTTTAAAATTTATAAGTATTGTTTTGTGATTTAGATGAATGTATTAATTTTGATACAATTTAAAAATCGTCTACCTATCGTAATGAAACATTAATTACAATTAATTTTCTAAGTACTCAATAGATGGCCAACTTTTTTTTTAAAAATTGAACCAACTTTTTCTGTACGAACTATCTAAATCATAAATAACAGTACTATACAACAAGGTTCTAATTAAATTATTTTTTTGAAGTGGTAGGCAAATTGCCGACCAATAATTTGTATTAAACAAAAGAAAAGGTAACATTTTTATACAAGATTCTACATTATTAAATTTGATAAGTGTCTAGATGGTCGTTATTAATTATTATTGTTGAATTTTTAATTGTCAATCTTGCCTATCTTTTATATTTTTCACATTATTATTTTGTTAATTATAGTCTTTTCAACTTACAAATTAATGGTAGCTAAAACAATCATATATTATATATCAATAGACAAAATCTGCAATAGCATTGTTATCCATTAGAAAAATATTTGGATGCTAGTTGAATCCGATATTCATTATTAAAACTTCGATCTTAATTTATTATAGCATGCGGCTTCATGGGAGCTCAATTTATTTCCTACAACTCACTCAACAGAATACATACGACACCAAGATACTCCCTTCTAAAAACTAAAAAGAAGCCATCAAGAAACTAAAATATAGAAAATGTTAGAGCTAGATAGTTGACTAGTTCTCCATGAAAGTAGCAATTTATTCACCCCCATTCCCATTAATTATTTCCTTTGTTTCCATCATTGCCATTGTTACCATTGTTTCCGTTGTTACCATTGTTACCATTGTTTCCGTTGTTGCCATTGCTGCCATTATTTCTTGGTGTCGGTGCTGGAACTGAAGCTGGAGCTAGTATAGGTGTTGGAGTAGGGGCGTTGCCATTGTTGCCATTATTTCCATTGTTTCCACTGCTGTTGCCGTTGCCATTGCCGTTATTTCCATTGTTGCCATTATTACCATTGTTACCGTTGTTGTCATTGTTACCATTGTTTCTGTTGTTGCCATTGCTGCCATTATTTCCTGGTGTTGGTGCTGGGACTGAAGCTGCAGCTAGTATAGGTGTTGGAGTAGGGGCGTTGCCATTGTTGCCATTATTTCCGTTGTTTCCACTGCTGTTGCCGTTGCCATTACCGTTGCCGTTATTTCCATTGTTGCCATTATTACCATTGTTACCGTTGTTGTCATTGTTACCATTGTTTCCGTTGTTGCCATTGCTGCCATTATTTCCTGGTGTTGGTGCTGGAACTGAAGCTGGAGCTAGTATAGGTGTTGGAGTAGGAGCGTTGCCATTGTTACCATTGCCATTGTTGCCATTATTTCCGTTGTTACCGTTGCCGTTATTTCCGTTGTTGCCATTGTTCCCGTTATTGCCACTATTTCCTGGTGTCGGTGCAGGAACTGAAGCTGGAGCTGGTGGTGACGGAGACGGAGTAGCTGGTGGAGGTGGTGGTGGAGTTGGTGGAGGTGGTGGTGGGCTTGGATTGGTAACTGGAGGTGGAGGACTTGACGGAGTAGTTGGTGGAGGTGGTGGTGGGCTTGGATTGGTAACTGGAGGTGGAGGACTTGACGGAGTAGTTGGTGGAGGTGGTGGTGGGTATGGATTGGTAATTGGAGGTGGAGGACTTGACGGAGTAGTTGGTGGAGGTGGTGGTGGGCTTGACGGAGTAATTTGTGGAGGTGGTGGTGGGCTTCGATTAGTAACTGGAGGTGGAGGACTTGACGGAGGCGGTTGTCGGGAACAAATCGGAAGATGCTTATTTTTAAGGATTTGACAAAGTGTAGTCAAATCTAAACCTACAGGAATGTGTACTTGCTCGTTACCTTTATCAGTAACACCTATATATAAGGAGTAATGTAAATTGGAGTTATAAAATTATATGATCATATATATGCATGATATGAGATGTAGGATATAGAGAGAGAGAGAGTAAAGATAGCGTGAGTTTAAGTTCATCAAGTCTTCTGGTGAGATTAACTAAAAAAGTCTATCGAATCGACAAAAAATTACAAATTCAAATTGTTAAATAAATTCTTCATATGAAAATCTTATAAAATACCGAAATTTTTTATTTATAGAGTTTTTTAACTATTTTTTTTCATTTTTTTTGAAAATGGTCTAATCTCATAAAAAAAACATTCATTATTTTGTTATTATTTTAGAATCATTTTCAAAAATCCCAAAAAATATTTAGAAAAATCTAAAAATAGAAAATTTTGGGTTCATATGAGATTTTGATATAAAGAATTTGTCGAGCTACTCAAATTTATCGTTTGAACCTATTTTCAATATTTTTTGAATTAAGTTCACTAGAAGGCTTGGTGAGTTTAAGTTTACGCTAGTTTTATTCAAATTCATTTTTGGAGTTTTCTAACTATTTTTTTCTGATTTTTTAATATGGTTCCAAAATTATAATAAAATAATGAATGTTTATATATTAGAATTAAGCATTTTGAAAACAATATCAAACAAATACATAAAAAACTCTAAAAATAGAAAATTTTGGTATTCTATAAGATTTTGATGTAAACAATTTATTGAGAAAATTAAATTTATCGTTTGAAATTAATTTAATATGTTTTGAAGTTAAAATCACCAAATCCCTTCATGAGCTTAAACTCACCCTAACTTTACTCATATATATATATATATATATGCATGCATGTAAATTATTTATGATCATGCTTGCGAAACATATTATTGAAGAAGTAATTTGAGCTAGATATATAGTAGTAAGAATGGTCATATATTGTATATTGAGGAGTGATATATAATAAACCAAATGCGTACGTAGTTAGCAGTTGCGATAATGATGGTGATGGTTAATTGTTACATAGGCAATAAATAACTCAAAAATTAACAAACTTTCATTGGTAATAATGACAGCAATAAATAACTGAAATGAATGTTTTTTTCCAAATTGTTAGAAAATTTGTGGTGTGGTTCAATAAATTTTAACAGATACTTGTCAAAATATTTGACATGTTTAATTATATATACATCACCAATGATGGAGGCAAAATTTTTGACAATGGAAATCGGTAGACACATGATGTTACTGATTTACTTTTTAATTAGAAATATATGAATATCAACTTTAGAAATTTATAGGATAATATATATGGGAGTCATGTTAATTAATGTATTTTTCGTATATTAATTTATCTAAAATACAACACATGAGTACATATGTAACTTGTACATCACTAAGATTTTTCGTCTCTCCTATGAAGGTTGTGGTTGGCATGCACGGCAATTGCAAGCTTGTACAAATAGAGGCGCTCACCATCAACAGAGACATTTTAACCATGTACAAATTTAAATTTGCACAGTTTGTAGGAGAAATAACAAACTTGTACAAGATTAACAATAGTGCAGTAAGCTTTTAATAACAAGCTTGGAATACAGGCTTGCAGGGAAACAAATTTTGTAGCTATTTTCTCAATATACACCTTTTCCATAACCAAACCGATCATTTTTATACTGTATTCGTAATGCATGAGACTTATTTGGAAGTAATTAAATATATAGCAGAGCCGTTTCTTGTAAAAGGAAGCTCACTGTTTGCTTGATTATAATAAATAAATAAAAAATACTACATGCATGGCATGAACTGCTGCAATTACTAAGTAAAGATGCATCCATGGTTTATTGGCCAATAAATACTTTCTGGTACATATATATATTCATGCATGAGAAAGTACTGGACCTATATATATACATACCTTATACACGTAATAGTAATACTGACAACAACAACACATATATATGGCCTTCAAAACTAAATCGACAGCGTATAGAACTAATTAAACTTATAGCAGTTAATTACCACTTTGATCGTCAGAAGGAAGCTGTCGTGCCATTGCAGAAGAAACAATTGCAACAGCAGTCAGCGCAAGGAAGAACCTAGTTGCCATTTTAATTTATTTGCCTCTCCTTCTCAGTTTGTACTGATCAAATAATTCTCCTTTCTATCTCGTGGTGGCAAATAAGCATGAAGAATCCCGTTTATATAATCAGCTGGTATGTTGAGACGCAGGAACAACTTTTGGTACAGATGCTCTTATTAGTTAGGTGTGGTTTAAATTCTAGGGAAATGGGGTAACCTTATTTAATTAATTGTAATATAACATGTAGGTTTTACTACCTCACTTATATGAATGAACATAATTAAAAACCTGTCGCACACAGGTGCGAGAATGATTTTATTCTATGAAAATATATATACACGAAATTGAGATGTCCTTAAATAAAAAGCACAGATTTATCAATTTTGAGAGAAAATATGAGAGTAAAACAGCTTATTTAATTTTAATATACTTTCTAAGATATAACACAGCGAACAAAATTTCTTGAAAAAAAGTATCAATTTTACTCACATTGTCCTTTTTTTTACATTCGGTCCTGTAGATACAGCTAGCAATCACATGTCAGCAGCCACATATTAACATCACATGAATAAAAGATGATGAATTCATCATATAACAAGAAACCCTACAAATATAATTACTCTCATATCTATATTTATATATATAGTTATACCTGAGTACAAACTTTTTTGGCACTTGCAAGTCTAGGATTGTATAAAACAAAGTCTGATTTATAAATATGTTGTCCTAAATTAAGAACTAAATGTTCTTGTTTTTCTTTATTATTATTTGTTTTAAAAAAACTAGCTGTACTTTCTTGTTAATTTCAATTTTCAAATATTACAGTTACTTTCAAATACTCACCCTCCTAATATATCCTGACTAATGTTTATCAACTTTTCATAAAAATAAATAGACAGTGTGTGTTCTGCAGTAACAAATGTTAAGCGTTGTTTTTCATAATAGATATTTAGAAGGTGAATATATGGCTCCATCACTAATTATATATGCTTATACTAGTTCTATTAATTCTTTGCTAGCTGCCAAGTAGAAAATATCGTTCTCAATGATTTTCATTTTTTTTTTTTGTTATTTTCAATTTTTTTCTGGTGATTCTCAGAAAAAAAATATTCTTGTAATATTTTTCACTTTCAATTAGTGCCAACATTTTAGAAGATGTCTAATGTTGGTAGGTGTGCATCTATATATGTCATTTATACATGTAAAACGTACAAATGACAAAAGTAATTTGTTTCAAGCTTTTTTGTGCGTATGATCTCTATCGTGTTAAAACTAGTTTACATAAATGCCCAGAAAGGTTCAACAAACTTAAAATAGGGGCTTAACCCTCATTTTTCTCAAAAAAAAAAACAAAAATGCCCAAAATAAAACAAAGAAACTATATATTTCACACGAGATATTAATTGTTATTCTAGGACTTGTTTAATTAACAACTATTGGAATAGTGAAATAGCATAATGGCATATTGTCAAATGCGTCTTACAATGTTCAGAATATTACAATAGGTTAATCCGCTATTCTAATAATGGATTAGCAATGTGCGAAATAAAGAATATTATTATTATTTTATATTATAGTATAGTATTTACAAAATTAGTGTTACTATTATATTATTATATCACATATAATTACTGTAATAATTATTATTATGACTTATGCTAACATATAGACACTAGCATATCATGTGATATGCCAACGGCCAACGGGTAAATTTTTCATTGTGCGTGCCCGAAATGTTAATGTAAGTAGCTGGATAAATTTTTCATATCAAAATTTTGCAGAGCATCAAAATTTATCATTTTTAGAATTTTTACTTATTTATTTGCATTTTTCAAAGACAGCCTTATTTGGCTCAAAAATAATAAGTAAATAAATTAAATGCTTGTATGTCAAATTATGCCATCATTCAAAGCTTCAAAAAAATAGTTAAAAGTTCCAAAGATGGTAAATTTTGATAATCTATAAAATTTTAATATAAATAACTTATTGAGCTACTTACATCAACATTTTGGACATGCAAAATGAAAAATTGACCCGTTAGCATATTGCATGATATGCTAATTAATGTTAGTATGTTAGCACAGCTCATTTTGTTATAATAATTACTGTTTATTTATTGATTATACTATTAATATTTTATAAGCAGTAATATTGTCATTTTAATTATATTATTTACATTTATGTTATTATTACTGTTCTTGTTGTTGTTATCAATATTATTACCATCTGTAATTCTGTATTATTATGATTATTATAGTATGATTGTGATTATTATTATTATTATTATTATTATTATTATTATTATTATTATTGTTGTTGTTGTTGTTGAACCGCCCCAAAACTTCCAGCATCCAGTTCAGAAATTTACTAATTTATAAGAATTTACCAGTCCAGCTAGCAGTCCCTATGTAGAGAAAATCAGGCTTCTTTCTCTCTGGCGCTTTCATTAATTTGGAAGCAATTTAATTGAGGAACGGGGTCTCAAGCTCTTAATTACAGTATTTTGAAGGACTGAATGTGACATCAATTACCATGGATCCGCATCTTTTTTTTTCCCCTTTTAACCATGGCTAGCGGTGCACAAACCGATACTATGTAAAAGTGGTTAAATTTTAAGACTTTTAAAGCATGTCACATTATCAAGCATTTTTAATTATTGAATCAATAATTAATTATTTTTAATTTTAGTTAGATTTTAATATTTTTAAGACGTCATATCATCAAGCATCTTTAATAGTGGGGTCAATAATTAATTATTTAAAATTTAAAATTTAACTGTATTGCTAAAAATAATTTAACTTTTTTTATAAAATAATGTTATGTGGGCATATCTAATTCAACATATAAAATTGAGTATATTATTATGAAATTTTTTTCAATTTTTATATATCTTGATGTACCATGGTCAAGCTAAAAGTATACTCTTTCTTCAATAACATATCTTTATTTGAGAAGAGATTCAATGTTAATGGTTATCGGTGTCAAACCATGTCAATCATTAGATGTGTTCTATATAATCTCAATAACATGTATACAAAAATCATAATATTTTAACTTCATTTCGATAGTCATTAAGAGGGGGTCAAATCGTTAAAATTTCGATAATGAATTTTAATAGCTCATGTAGTATATGAAATATGAGGGTTCAAATGCCTCCACTTTTGGTGTCTTTGTCGTGCCTGCATTTTTTAATTTTCTAATAACTCTAATATTAAAATTAAAATATCAAATAAAATCATTAAATGTGATCTATATCATTTTCTTTATGTATATGTAAAAAATTATAATTTTTCGACATTATTTTGTTTGGCATTAAAATCTTATAAAAAATACATTAATGTGGATGTTTTTTGAATGATTTTTTAACTTATTGATTTATATAAAATGAAAGTCAAAATGTCAATAACTTTTTATGCGCATGAAGAGAATATAATATATATCGCATATAATGGTTTTATTTTTTGACATTTTAGTTTCAAAATTTTTGTTATTAGCAAATTTAAAATTAGAGGTATAATGAAGGTATAAAAAATAAAAGTATTTGAACCCTAGCTAATTCCATTAACCCTATGAAATAAAGTACACATATCAGTAGTGCATATCCATGATGATTAATTAAATAAGTTGTTCATAATAAGTAACTATATATCTAAAATAGTTTGTTGGATCAGGACCACTTACATGTACAATATAGAGAATAGACCTAATAGTAGCTGGTAACTAATTAAGTAAATCCTTGCAATAATAAGCTCAAGATTAAGCTCAAGATTGACGAGCAGTTCTTCCATGCATGGAACGGTTTCTCTTGAGTTTGACAACAATATTAAGCTTATTAATCCTAAACCCTAAACCCTAAACCTTCTCATAGGATAGAGTGGTAGAATCAAAGAATACCTAAACCTTCGCATAGTATAGAGTGGTAGAATCAAAGAATAGAGTTAGAATAATGCTCTTTGTATGGTAAAAGTAGAAGAGTGGTAGAATAATACTATTTAAAAAGCATTTAGAAGAGTGTTATTTTTGTATTATTCAGAAAAGTGAAGTATCGTTTGGTAAAATATTAATTAAAAGAGTGTTATTTCAGTGCACAAAAACTATATTTTTTCTCTATTCCACTATTTTAGTTGAATAGCGAAATAGATTGTTTATCACGCTATTTTATATTTGACACTACATATATATTAATTGAAATAGCATGTTATTTCGCTATTCTAACTTGAAATGAAGTTATCAAACGGAGGAAGAATATTCGAACAAGGCTTCCTTTTTCCCTCTTACTTTCTTCTGTGAATATACTCAAAGGTGAAATGGTAATTAATTGTACATTTGTTCTTGATAGTATACAATCATGTGCTTATGAAACAAAAAGAGCTATATGATTGTTTTGACGTCGTAATTTCAGCTGTTATATATTTTTGTTCGCTTTTTTCATCAGACCCCTATAAAGTTTCATATTTATGTAACAGTACTAAAAGGATAATTTAAATTGTTAGAATACGAGTAGCTTCTTCTATAAATCTCAAACTGAGTTAATTTAGTTTTAGAATGTTCTTTTAATTATTATGAGTAAAACAAGTCTAGCATTGAATATACTTTGTTGCGATCTTCATAATTTTTTTCTATCTTTTTTGTTGTACCCAAAAAATATGATTAGATGAAAATTGCTATGTGCAAGTATTCTTGTGTTATCAAATAATATGACAATTATTAAAGGGAAAGCATTGTACTTTTTTGTTATCCTACATTGATTGAAACGATCCAAATATATTTGTTTTGAAAAACATAATTTATTATATGATCTTTTTTACCATAGAAATTCTTCTTTCTTAACACAACAAGGTTTATTAATGTTTAAGTTATTTTTGTTCCAAGTATGAACACACTAAAATACCCTTATATGTTAGAATTTAATGTTTAAATTATTTTTGTTCCATGGATTTTTTAGTTTTAGTAACTAACCTAAAAAATATAAACACTTAATTAAATATTAATAATATATAATATATTTGTTATTCATTTTTATTTTGGTTATATCTTTCATTTTATCTCTACTAGAAATATATAGTTACAAAATAATTAAAATATGAATACTTAATTAAATATTTTCAATACATGGTTATAATTATTGATTAAATTAAAATGTATTATAATTTCAATATATAATCACAACACAATCAAATAAAATTGTCCGGGAGCAATGCAAGACATCGCACCTAATTTATTAATATTCTGATATATAATTGTAATGATGTTTTAAATTATTGATCATAATAAATTATTCTATTATCTATTATATGTTGACTCATACATGATCCTCTGAAAATTGTTATTTAGAACTTATCATTATCATGCAAACTAAAATTAAAACTCTTTTCAATGAAGGTGTTAGCAACTAAAAGTAAGAAATTAGCATTTAGTTATTAATTAACACTGAGCTACTTTTTTTTTTTTGAAAAAACTTCATTTTCACTGAGCTAAATATGAAACTTTGTAGGGGCTTGAAAATCTCTTTCAAAATGTGACCAATTATTTGACATAATCTAACACTACTAGAAAAACGATTTTAATCGAGGGTAGAAAAGGGGCCAGAAGCGTGGGTAAACCGTCGTATATAGACATATACGTGAGTTTACGCACGTTTCAGCTCCGACGAATTAGGTCTCCACGAAAATATCCTTTATATTCGTGGGGCCGACGAATGTAGTTTATTTCGTGCGTGATCTTATATTAAGTTCGTGGGTTTTCTCACGTTTAATTGTTATCCTAGTCAGCAAACCCTCGTATTATTATATTTACATAAATACTTTCATCTCGTGGTTATATACATATGGTGATTTTTACTGCACTAATATTTACATGTGTATACCGACAATTTAGCTTTATTTTTAAAAGCGTGATCATTGTTTTATTTTACACAATCCAAAATCACCATTAATCAACCTTGTACTCATATGTATCCACACCTAAAAGAAATAAATTCCACAAATAGCAATCAACAAAAACTTAGAAAAAACAGTATATTTCACATACATATTAAAGTAAAATATCAAATTTATAATTAAGTCACTTGCGTTACATATTAAATTAAAACAAGTTAGTCCCTACTAAGGGACCCAAATACTAACCAAAATATCACATACTAGTGTTAAAGTTCTCAAAATATCATATATCAATTCACAAAAGTATACCCCATATTCATTTTTCCAAAATTATACACTAAACAAAAAAAAATTCAAGTTTCATTCACTTTTACCATCTATTCCTTATGAAGATGAAAAGTAGCTATGTACATTTGAATACGCTCAACATCCTTCACAACAAGAACCTGCCCAAAAAATATATATATTTGCATTATTTTTGTATTGTTATGCACAATAAACTAAACTTAGGCTAAAATTGGTAAGAAGATCATTTTTATACTAATAATATTAATCAACAACTAAATTTTAGAGTTAAAATTATTCTTCACATATTTCATAAGTTATGTTAAAATCCAAAACAATTTACACACATTTAAGTCTATAACTTGGAACAATTAAATTACAACAAATGAGAAATATACTTAATAGAAAAAAGAATGCACCTAAGCGATTTCCTGATAGACTAATTAAGAATGGTACATACATATTCATAATTACATACTAAATTATAATCTACAAACTGACAAGTCTTTCAACACATAGAGAACTAAAGAATTTTAAAAAATACATTTCGTTACCAATCATGCCATCATATATAGTGCTTTAATTTGAAAGATCACAACTTTCCTATTTGTTAAATGGTCAGTACCAGCAAACTATCATTGAGGGTACATCTTTCACTTGTTTATTTTCTAAATCAATTTGTGCTTAGTTTTAAATTTAGGAATGAACTATCACTCTTTATATAAAGTTTTGTCAAATTTGCATATGAATTACTAAGTAAATACATAGAAAAAAAAGAATCTCATGAAGATACACTTGACAAAGGTTCTTAGAAGCCTTAACTTCAAATTGAGAAAGTGACTCCCTAAATTGAAAAGAAAATCACAGTAATGATTAACGATAAAAAAAAAAATTAATGTTGAAGTATATAAAACTTGCAAACCTAGAAAGTTGGTTGATTATAGTAAAATTATATTTGATGAACATATGGTACACAAAATCATTTTGAAGTGACATAACATTTCAAATTAAAAATGATTTTGATAATACCTTCAATTCATAGATCGATAGAATTTCTTTAGTCATATCCTCTTTTCTACAATTAAAAACGATTTCTCTTTTCTCTTTGACTAGTTACAACTTATCCAATTAACACCGACCTGAAAGTTTGTAAAGCACACAAAATTGATCAATTTAAAATATGGAAGAAAAAAGCTCTATAAATCCATAGAATAATTAACGTGTAGAAATATAAGTTATTTCCAATGTGAAAGACTTTAAAAGCCATCAGAAACATTATTAAGAATCTTTGGAGTGCTTTGGCTAATGGGCTTTTCAAAGGAGATGTCCAAGTAGAATTTAGTTCAGTTAGTCTTATCATTACACCAACAGGTATACTATTTCAACTTTCAAATCAGAAAATTAAAGAGCAGATTGAACTAAAATTAGATTAAAATAAGGTGAGTTACCAGTTGAAGCAATCACTTTTCTGTAATTGGTTTCTTCTCCATAACATTAAGATTTGCATATCCAAGACCATCTAAATTAACAACCAAATTTTTTTGTATAATTTGCTCGTCAAATTTATACTACCATGTCAGAATTTAAATACCACATAGTCCTTCAGTTGTAAATTTGACATATTAGATAGCACCACTACATTATCAAGCACCTCATCAGGACCATTGTGGATGTTGTAATTCATGAAAGCAACCCCTGAAATCAAGTAAATTTAAAACAAAAATGAGAAATAAAAAGACACATAAGAAATGAGATATTTACTTAAAGGCCCAATTCAGATTTTAATGGTAAAATCACCCTTAAGGATTCAAAAATATATGCCTCTACATATTTCAGAATCATACCAGCATACAAAACAACAGTGGTACCAAGTAGTATCAGTGTCTTAGAAGGGTTTAGAAACCACCACAAGTAACATGGGAGTAAAGCCAGCGTTGGTGCTGACTGGTACCAGTGTTCAAAGGGGTTCAGAGACAACAAGGCCAAGCACAAACAATGCATGAAGCACAAAAACAGCCACATGAATGTATCAATCAAACAACAAGGCTAATCAGCACAACTGATACAAGGGTACTACTAAGGGCACACTTGACTAAAATCAAAGTTTTGCCCAAATTTCCTACTAAGGGTACATTTGTCTATCAATAAATCAACTATGAGGAAAAAAAACAAAGAAAGCAAAATCAAAATTTTTGCCCAAATGTCTTCCTAAAGACATAAATTGTTGAACTAAAACACAAAATTATATTATAATTAAGCAAGGGGAGTGCATAGATTGGCTTTAAACAATCATAGAGTCGTAAAAAGAAAGAAAGATGAATTTCAAGTATCTTAACCTCCAATAAGCACATAGGAGAGTCATAGGGTGCCTCGATTGTTGCTATCTTACCTCTGTCGCACGATTGGAGCCCTTCGCCAATTATGATAAACCTTAAGGTAACAAGTGTGAATTAAGCATGGAGTTGCTTCATCGCGTTCAGGAAGTACTAGTTTGTGCTGGAGAGAGATGGCGATGAGAGAGAAAGACCAATTGGGGCATTGGAGAGAGATAGCACTAGGGTTTGGGTTAGAAAGAAAGAGAGGCGGCTGTGCTCATTGAAATTTTGGAGGAAAAGGAGGGAGGAACTGAAAATTGGGGAGGAAGGAGGAATAGACGGAGAAAAAATGTTGAGAAGATTTCAAGTAAGATATGACGTGAAAAGCATTAGTTATTGTCGTCCATCAGTTAAAGCGTCGGCATACCCACGTATTTAATATAGCTTTGTTGAAACCAAAAAAAAAATTTCGTGAATATTTTTAGACCCACGAATTTATTCTTATATACGCATGTTTTTATTCGAGATTATTCTTATATACGCATGTTTTTATTCAAGATTTTAGTAGTCTAAGCTCATAGATTGTGTCCACCGGAATAACTAAGATTATATTTTGTATTGAACAATGTATTGTTAGAAGTCATGCAACGTTCTCGTCTATAATCATCACTTTTCTCCACACTTGTTGCGATAGCAAGATCCTCCACCCAAATTAAGAAGCGTAAATTTTATATTTGTTGGAGATTAGTTCAAGTGCCAAAAAAAAAAGGGGTCAGTTGAAGCACTGAAAATATCAAAATTAGATGCCATAATTTTATAAGTACCCTTGAAAAATATATATTCTTTTCCTACATACACACTAGTTGGAAGCAAGTAAAACTTGATTTGAACCACACCAAAAGCATCCTACTTGACCACAGTTCTTTTAGAGTGCTCACATGCATTTCTTAAGCCTGTCACTTAACACAACACATTCCAAACAGGGGCATTGAACATACAATCAAAATAAATATTATCTAAACACATGGGTATGCCAAATAGAAACAGATCCAAAGGAAAAGAAGATTAAAAAAAAATAATAAGTAAGTCTCCTAATCAATAAGGATGATGTCTTGCTTTAGTCTTGTTTCTCTTAGGTTTCATTACAAGAGAGCTTGAAATCCATGATCCATTTCCTCCTAATAAATCTGATTCACCAGACATCCAGCAACAAAGCCGGCCATCTTCACCTCCAGTCCATCCAAATATTCCCCTGTGTTTCCCCAAATTATTCAAGCACAAATAGACTTGCTGACTTTTCATATAATCTCCAATCAAGTGACAATAAAAACTGATATGGCCCCGCTACCATTACTGGTGTGATAAGTTCTTTCGCATTTTATTTCAACAAGGATTAATGATTTCAGTTTAGGAACCGCTTCATTCTACTCTACACGACTGACTTTTAGGAAAATCACTATTTTCCTATCAAATGAATATTGCTTTTAAATATTCTGACTAATAGGTTGACCATTTTGACTTCCAGGTCTTATCAGGGTGACTTCAAGAAAATTTGGGTTAATTTAGGACACGTGAAGACTATGTCAGGCCTCGCTTATAAGTTAATTGCACAATCGAGGATGTCCCAATTTCCAGCAAAAAGCCAAATAGAAAAAACATCGCATGAATCATAACAACAATCATGGTTTTAAAATGCATATTTCATACCTTGATGTTTGATCTGGAGCTGCTGGAAGCACACTTCTGACTACTTCAGTATGTCCCCCTTCTAAAATTGCTTCTACTGCACCAATTGTTGTTCCGTTGCAACTTTGAGTTATAGGAAAATAACCCAATGTTCCAGAGCTGGTCCCGCCTATCAACCATAGCCGATCTTCTATAGATGAATAGTGGCAATCTACAAAATAATCGACCTGTACAAAAACAAATAAAAGACAGAGGTGTAAAACAGTTTTGCAATTAAAGAAATTGCTTTTGTGTAAAATTCGAAATATTTTAGTTGTTCATCACCAGTTCTGCATTGAGTAAGACAGGTAGGCACTCAAGCCTTAAGTTAATCATTTTCACAGAAAATGACCAAAACAGTGGCAAACTCTACTTTTATCATGAAAATGCCTGTACGCATCAGTTCACGACAATACAGATCTGATGGTTCAGTTACTGGATATGGTAGCTGTACTAATACACCATAAACCAACAAAACAGATGCATACATTATTAAAGTTCCATAGATCCGAAACCAAAGACCGAGCTTGTCCAAAATTGGCTTCTCTGAAAACAGGGGGTTGTTAAAAAAAATATAGTCCGCACCGATTATTAAAAAAACAGTGTCTATAGAGTGTTTTTGAAAAAAAAAATTGGCACCTGTTATTAACAAATAACCATTGAGGAGAAAACTTTGTTTGTCAATGGTTATTTGTTAACAACCGATGCGGAAAGTGAACATTTGGCAACGGTTTTTGATTAATAACTGGTACTGAAAATCCTACCTTTAATAACGGTTATTCAAATAACCGTTCCCAATTTATAGCATCTCTTTCATTAGCACCGGTATCATAATTGATGCTGAATATATTTTAGAACGGGTGCCAAAGTTTTTTTTTTTTGTAATTGTGATAACTCCAGTATGTGGTTCTCAGACCTTGCGCCGCAGCTATATATGTTGGTCCATATGCTCTATGACATTAATTGTTAGCTCGATCGGTTTTAGAAAGGTTATTTTGTTTGAGATAAAAGATAAAAGTCTAAACTATTCAATTATTAAATGTTTATAAAGAATTTTTTATTCGAATTTCGAATATGTAATATCTTATATAGAGAATATTATCTTTATTACTAGATTAAATGTTTATTTTTGAAATGTTGTTTTGTAAATTTGCATTAATATTTATATATCTTATGTTATAATGAACAAATGAAGGCAGCTGATATTAATACAACAAGATTTGTTACTGACACAACACTATTCAAAATTTTTAGTAGATAGACAACATTAATTGCCCTTCAGAAATATTTACTTCTCTTCCTTCTTTGATTCAAATTGAGCGAAAATATCGAAAAAATGCTAGCATATACTCTCAAGCTCATCAAGATTCTTGATGAGTTTAATTTAAAAATCAATCAAATCAGTTTCAAACAGTAAATCCAAATAGTTAAAATTGATCTACTTGATGGGTGATGCATTTACATGATAAAATTATTAACTTTCAATATTATTTAGTATAATTTCAAATGATCAAAAAATGATAAAAAGAATAATGCATGAAAATAGCTAATAAACCTTCAATTTTTTGACTGCTTCATTTTATATTAAATGAATTTGAAAATTTATGAATTTACAATGTAATGTAGTACTCGTTATGTAGATAGGTTTTAATAGTTTGAATTTATAGTTTGAAATCAATTTAATTAAATTTTTTAGTTAAATTTATCAAAAGTTTTAATGGGATTAAAAACAGGCCTAACTTTACACGAAAATATCATAATATTGTTTATTACATAGAGTCACCAAGAAAAAAATAACGTACAACACGTAGTCTTGAAGATATGATGGAGATCTGAATAATTAATTTGTTAATATAAATGCTCCCATATGCATGCACCGTATTTATTGGAATCCGCCCCCAGAATTAACGCCGAGAACATTTATTCCATTAAATATAGGATGGAATATCTTAATAACTATTATTTTGATAATTTTGATAACGAATTTTCAAATAATTTCAAAAATAATTTTAAAAATATAAAAAAATAATTTATAAACATATTTTTTAACTAATAGATCGATTGTGTTTTAAATTTCATATAATTTAAATATTATTTGATATTTCATCAAAGACTATTAAAATTACATTATATTTACAACATTCTATATTTAACGGTTTTTGATGGAATAACAAATGACCCTTAAATTATATGAAATTTGAAACACAATCAATCTATAAGTTAAAAAATATGTTTGTCAATTTTTTCTATTTTTTGAGAATTTCTAAAAATTATTTAAAAATTATTTAAAAAATAATTGTCAAAATTGTCAAAATAATAGTTCTCAAGATATCCCCTCTCTTAAATATATACATAGTTATAATGTTAAATACTAATCAGACAAGCATCAATTTCAGATTTTGGCTGGAGATGATATATCATCTTCATTTTTTTTAATAATAGTGACAATATGCCATCTGTTTTCATTTCTTTCCAAAAATAAATATACGACAAAACGTTTAAAAAAAATAAATACAAAATAAAGTAGCGAGACCAAGCCTAAATAAAAAATAAAAACTAAGTCAATATATACAACAAACAGTATTAGATATCATCTTCATGATTGGACCGCATCATTCATGCTGCTGTTTAATTTGATTCTGTGAAATTTGTACAACAAACAGTATTAGGACCATGAAATGATAGGATTTACTTCATTTACTGTACATCATTTATATATGTACAGTGGATCCATCCACTGCATGCATATATTTGTTTTGCTTGAAAAATTAACCTATGGGATCAGAGACTGCAGTTTTAAAAAGAAAAATGTTTTACTTAGTACTATAGCTATTGTAATAAATACCATGTGGCATTTTTCAGAAAGTATATATGCATTGCCTGCCGGCCTGGCTATCATAATTTGCATTAAGCGTATGGGTTTAATTTTAATAGGTATAACAAGAAGAAACTCATGGCATTTTCATGGATATCTTTCTTCTCTCATATATATCCAGCTAGTTAGCATATATAGAATCCTACTTGTATGAATTTTGAAGAACCGCAAACCTAAATTGGTTCAAATTTCATAAGAAAATAAATATTAGAATTAACTAAAGCCCTTATAAAAAAAATTTGACTTCAAGGATGGTTACATTAACTAGTGATTTTAAAGAACGAACGAAACAGTTGATTTTAATTTACTTGGGCAACTTTTAATTATTAAATTTATATTCTTTGTGAAGAGAAAAGATACTTTCCCTCAAGCACAAATCTAACCGTCTCGCTTTCTATTTTTAAGTTCTTAACCAATCAAAGGCAACTAACGTGATGGACCCCGGATCTATTTTTCTAATCAATAGTCTTCCTCCAAAGTCAACTAAATCTCACCAATTCTCCTCTCCACTCAGTTCCTCTCCCAGTTTCCGATCGTGCTTCTGCTTCTCCAATCCTCCCAATCCCGTAATGGAATGTATCAAGAAAAAAGAGTGGGACCTCTCAAAAGTCGGCGAGAAGCTGATCAACCGTGGCTTCTTCTTTTTCGAAACCGAGTTCTCCCGCTACAACTCCGTCGAAAAATGGCTCACTTGCCTTGAAAGCATCGTCGAGAGCATCAACGCTATTTTGACTGATGCGGAGGAGCACCGTGAAATCAACAATGACAATGTTAAGCTCTAACTCTCGCAGTGCACAAGCAGCAAAAGGAAGCAACCAATCGGAAGAGGACATGGTTTCCAATGGAGCTTTCGATGTGTCATCTTTGTAACTGAGATTGCGTTAATATAAATTTGACAAGCAATACTGTTAGCATTAATATTTTTACTTTTAGATATTAAGATTTCTGATAGAAATTTAATAAAAAACAGTACAATTGAGATCATATTAGTATAAATACTTTGATGTTGTTAAGACTTTGAATGTGTAAGTATTAATATTTTTTGTATTAAAACTTATAAATTGAGAGTACTATTAGACTTTAGGTATTAATATTATTTAAAGTATTAAGATTATTAATACTTATATGTTTGTAGTATTAAGATTTTGTGCTTATAAATATTAATATCTTTAGTATTAAGACTTGTAAACTGAGAATTCTAAATGTTAGGCTTTGAGATATTAATACTACTAAAAAATATTAAGATTTTGGCTCTTCTAGACACGACTTGTGTATAAATACTATCATATTGCTATTATTAAGTTTTATGTGTGTAGGTATTAATACTTATATGTTATTATTATAAGGACTTTGTGTATTGAAATTGTAAGTATCAATAGTTTCTACCTACTATTAATATTATCTCTTTTCTTTTTATTTTTTTCAAAATTGAAATATTGATATTTTTAGTATTAAGACTTGTAAATTGAGAATATTAATGTTGGGCTTTTAGGTATTAATATTACTCAAACTATGAATACTACTTTTAAAACATAAGAATTTTCATAGATAGTATTAAGACTTTTCATAATGCGTGTATATATACTGCTTGTAAAAAATATTAATAGTTAAATTAGTAAGTCGTTATTTTTGAAAAATATGGTCACTGGAAGTGTTAAAACTTATTATATGTTACTGTATATTACTAGTGGGCCAAAGTATTTATTATTATATAGTAAGTGTTTCAAAAAAAATGGGTGCTAAACTGTTCTTGAGAATATAAATTAGTCAAACCTGGGAGATTTTGAGGGATTTAATTTGGGGACAATTATCTGGACCCATTTTTAGTCATTAGATTTAAACCACCACAAAATACTTCTCTCTCCTTATATTAAATACATGGCAATCCTCATTTCCCACTGCATTTATTGAAAGAGGTAATATTAAGTTCACTGGACCAAGAGAGAGAAGATCATTTCCTTTTTGTTTGTATCTTATAAATAGTTCATTTGTTGCCTATAGAAATAATATTAAAAACATATATTAAATTTTGAAATATTATTTTTGTTCTAGAAAATATTTATCTGGGCTGCAAAAAAATTGCAATCGAAAATATTAATGAAAGTTTTTAGCTTTTTATTTGATCTTTATAAAGTAGTAATTATTTTTTTTATTTTTCATCTGTCATGTTCTCATTTTATTTATGTAGTAACTGAAATGTTAATTTACGTGTATAGTTAATGAAATATTTTTTTTTCAAACTAGTATTAATTTTGTATTGTTATGATTGTTCTTTTTCACATTTTACATTTTAACAAATTTTATGCGTAACTTTCTATTAAAAAGTTTTAGTTTGTAATAATTAAATGGAAGTTTTTCAATAGTGCCAATATCTAATGATAATTCATCACAGATATTTAAAACTCATAATTTGATATATGTTCTTTTTTTGGAATGAATCAAAAAAAGAATATGTATCAAATTATTCTATCTAAGTAATTAAAATAGAGATAGAGATGCACATCAAAAATAAGTTTCCTTGACATAAATTCTAGGGGCGGATTCCAATAAATACGGTACATATTAATTAGTTGAAAGGCATTATTTTTTCATACATATGTAGAGATCAAATATAATAATAAACATCATATATGGCGCCTAAAATTTTTACTCCGATTTTTGAGGGATAACCACCGGAAGAAGCATAAGTAGGCACAATTCGAAAAAAAAATGATTTTATAGCCAGAGAATTTCACCTAGGGAAGCTATTATATAGATACCGTCATCAATACCGACTTTATTATTCAGATTAAATGTGTTATTATTCATATTAGCGACTTTATTATATAACTTATTTCTATAACACTTTAATTATTGAATTTAAGTAAGTTATTATTCAGATTAGTGGTATTTGAGTTGAATGATAAAGTACTGTACAAAATAAATTGCATAATAAAATCGCTAACATAAATAATAACTCAATTTACATAAATAATACAATCGTATCGATAACGGCAGCAAAACTGTCACAAAGATATCTCTGCTCTGATTAGAATGACGATTCTCCAACCAAAAAACTGTCACAAACTCAAGTCATTTTCTTTTAACAGCAGCAGCAAAATTTTATTAGCTTTGTTCATGGCATGTGAATAACAAAAAAATTTAATTGTACATAAAAAATGTTGTGACGTAATTTTAATTTATTTTAAAAAATTTAAGGCTTGGAAGTATAAACACATCTATTGCAAATACTAGATTAGAAATATACTTAAAAATTTCTGTGTTGAAAAATATTCCTTTCTTAAAAAATACTGAGAAGGTGATAAATTAATAGATCAAGAAAATATCTAACATATAAAGAGCGAGCAGGATAATAAAAAAATCTACTAATCAAAGAAGGAAGAGAAGTAAATATTTATGAAGGCGATTAATGTTGTCTATCTACTAAAAATTTTGAATAGTAGTGTGTCAATAACAAATCTTGTTGTATTAGTATCAGTTGCTTACATTTGTTCATTATAACAAAACATAATATAAAAGTTTATGTAAATTTACAAAATAACCTTTCAAGAATCAGCATTTGATCCGGTGACAAAAATAATATTTTCTGTATAAGATATCTCAGATTTGAAATTCTAATAAAGACTTTTACGAACATTTAAAAATTAACTCAGATTTCCATTTTATCTCAAAGAAAATAACCTTCCTAAAACCGATTGAGCTAACAATCAATTCATTAAAGAAAAGCAATGAAGCATGCAGTCAATGAGCCATAGAACATATGGACCAACTGGAGTTATAAAATCGTTTGTGAGGACCAAATTAAGATAAAAAAGATGTACCAGAGGAAACAACAAGGCCTTCAAGGTGCCCCCATTGTTTTCTGTTGCACATGAATACATGATCTCTGTTTCAATAAATAGTTTAAGCGCATGGCTTCTGAACAGGTTATGAATATATAACTAGGCAGCATCCATATATGTATGTACCAAGTACACGTACAAGTTTGACTCCGAATCGGTAATATACTAACATTTATTTTTGGGTATATATCACGGCCCAAGATTTCTACATTAATTGCAGTTCTGTGATTAATTATGACCTCAAATAGCTTGGAACTATATTATCATCTTTAAAATTTATAAGTATTGTTTTGTGATTTAGATGAATGTATTAATTTTGATACAATTTAAAAATCGTCTACCTATCGTAATGAAACATTAATTACAATTAATTTTCTAAGTACTCAATAGATGGCCAACTTTTTTTTTAAAAATTGAACCAACTTTTTCTGTACGAACTATCTAAATCATAAATAACAATACTATACAACAAGGTTCTAATTACATTATTTTTTTGAAGTGGTAGGCAAATTGCCGACCAATAATTTGTATTAAACAAAAGAAAAGGTAACATTTTTATACAAGATTCTACATTATTAAATTTGATAAGTGTCTAGATGGTCGTTATTAATTATTATTGTTGAATTTTTAATTGTCAATCTTGCCTATCTTTTATATTTTTCACATTATTATTTTGTTAATTATAGTCTTTTCAACTTACAAATTAATGGTAGCTAAAACAATCATATATTATATATCAATAGACAAAATCTGCAATAGCATTGTTATCCATTAGAAAAATATTTGGATGCTAGTTGAATCCGATATTCATTATTAAAACTTCGATCTTAATTTATTATAGCATGCGGCTTCATGGGAGCTCAATTTATTTCCTACAACTCACTCAACAGAATACATACGACACCAAGATACTCCCTTCTAAAAACTAAAAAGAAGCCATCAAGAAACTAAAATATAGAAAATGTTAGAGCTAGATAGTTGACTAGTTCTCCATGAAAGTAGCAATTTATTCACCCCCATTCCCATTAATTATTTCCTTTGTTTCCATCATTGCCATTGTTACCATTGTTTCCGTTGTTACCATTGTTACCATTGTTTCCGTTGTTGCCATTGCTGCCATTATTTCTTGGTGTCGGTGCTGGAACTGAAGCTGGAGCTAGTATAGGTGTTGGAGTAGGGGCGTTGCCATTGTTGCCATTATTTCCATTGTTTCCACTGCTGTTGCCGTTGCCATTGCCGTTATTTCCATTGTTGCCATTATTACCATTGTTACCGTTGTTGTCATTGTTACCATTGTTTCTGTTGTTGCCATTGCTGCCAT
The DNA here is from genome assembly GCA_037678475.1 of x Bolboschoenoplectus mariqueter. NCBI lineage: Eukaryota > Viridiplantae > Streptophyta > Magnoliopsida > Poales > Cyperaceae > x Bolboschoenoplectus > x Bolboschoenoplectus mariqueter. The sequence continues at coordinate 2,885,271 of CM075277.1, forward strand.
TATTTCCTGGTGTTGGTGCTGGGACTGAAGCTGCAGCTAGTATAGGTGTTGGAGTAGGGGCGTTGCCATTGTTGCCATTATTTCCGTTGTTTCCACTGCTGTTGCCGTTGCCATTACCGTTGCCGTTATTTCCATTGTTGCCATTATTACCATTGTTACCGTTGTTGTCATTGTTACCATTGTTTCCGTTGTTGCCATTGCTGCCATTATTTCCTGGTGTTGGTGCTGGAACTGAAGCTGGAGCTAGTATAGGTGTTGGAGTAGGAGCGTTGCCATTGTTACCATTGCCATTGTTGCCATTATTTCCGTTGTTACCGTTGCCGTTATTTCCGTTGTTGCCATTGTTCCCGTTATTGCCACTATTTCCTGGTGTCGGTGCAGGAACTGAAGCTGGAGCTGGTGGTGACGGAGACGGAGTAGCTGGTGGAGGTGGTGGTGGAGTTGGTGGAGGTGGTGGTGGGCTTGGATTGGTAACTGGAGGTGGAGGACTTGACGGAGTAGTTGGTGGAGGTGGTGGTGGGCTTGGATTGGTAACTGGAGGTGGAGGACTTGACGGAGTAGTTGGTGGAGGTGGTGGTGGGCTTGGATTGGTAACTGGAGGTGGAGGACTTGACGGAGTAGTTGGTGGAGGTGGTGGTGGGTATGGATTGGTAATTGGAGGTGGAGGACTTGACGGAGTAGTTGGTGGAGGTGGTGGTGGGCTTGACGGAGTAATTTGTGGAGGTGGTGGTGGGCTTCGATTAGTAACAGGAGGTGGAGGACTTGACGGAGGCGGTTGTCGGGAACAAATCGGAAGATGCTTATTTTTAAGGATTTGACAAAGTTTAGTTAAATCTAAACCTAGAGGAATGTGTACTTGCTGGTCACCTTTATCAGTAACACCTATATATAAGGAGTAATGTAAATTGGAGTTATAAAATTATATGATCATATATATGCATGATATGAGATGTAGGATATATAGAGAGAGAGAATAAAGATAGGGTGAGTTTAAATTCATCAAGTCTTCTGGTGAAATTAACTAAAAAAGTCTATCGAATCGATTTAAAATTTCAAATTCAAATTGTTAACTAAATTCTTCATATGAAAATCTTATAAAATACCGAAATTTTTTATTTATAGATTTTTTAACTATTTTTTTTCATTTTTTTTGAAAATGGTCTAATCTCATAAAAAAAACATTCATTATTTTGTTATTATTTTAGAATCACTTTCAAAAATCCCAAAAAATATTTAGAAAACTCTAAAAATAGAAAATTTTGGTTTCATATGAGATTTTGATATAAAGAATTTGTCGAGCTACTCAAATTTATCGTTTGAACCTATTTTCAATATTTTTTGAATTAAGTTCACTAGAAGGCTTGGTGAGTTTAAGTTTACGCTAGTTTTATTCAAATTCATTTTTGGAGTTTTCTAACTATTTTTTTCTGATTTTTTAATATGGTTCCAAAATTATAATAAAATAATGAATGTTTATATATTAGAATTAATCATTTTGAAAACAATATCAAACAAATACATAAAAAACTCTAAAAATAGAAAAATTTGGTATTCTATAAGATTTTGATGTAAACAATTTATTGAGAAAATTAAATTTATCGTTTGAAATTAATTTAATATGTTTTGAAGTTAAAATCACCAAATCCCTTCGTGAGCTTAAACTCACCCTAACTTTACTCATATATATATATATATGCATGCATGTAAATTATTTATGATCATGCTTGCGAAACATATTATTGAAGAAGTAATTTGAGCTAGATATATGGTAGTAAGAGTGGTCATATACTGAATATTGAGGAGTGATATATAATAAACCAAATGCGTACGTAGTTAGCAGTTGCGATAATGATGGTGATGGTTAATTGTTACATAGGCAATAAATAACTCAAAAATTAACAAACTTTGATTGGTAATAATGACAGCAATAAATAACTCAAATGAATGTTTTTTTCCAAATTGTTAGAAAATTTGTGGTGTGGTTCAATAAATTTTAACAGATACTTGTCAAAATATTTGACATGTTTAATTATATATACATCACCAATGATGGAGGCAAAATTTTTGACAATGGAAATCGGTAGACACATGATGTTACTGATTTACTTTTTAATTAGAAATATATGAATATCAACTTTAGAAATTTATAGGATACTATATATGGGAGTCAAGTTAATTAATGTATTTTTCGTATATTAATTTATCTAAAATACAACACATGAGTACATATGTAACTTGTACATCACTAAGATTTTTCGTCTCTCCTATGAAGGTTGTGGTTGGCATGCACGGCAATTGCAAGCTTGTACAAATAGAGGCGCTCACCATCAACAGAGACATTTTAACCATGTACAAATTTAAATTTGCACAGTTTGTAGGAGAAATAACAAACTTGTACAAGATTAACAATAGTGCAGTAAGCTTTTAATAACAAGCTTGGAATACAGGCTTGCAGGGAAACAAATTTTGTAGCTATTTTCTCAATATACACCTTTTCCATAACCAAACCGATCATTTTTATACTGTATTCGTAATGCATGAGACTTATTTGGAAGTAATTAAATATATAGCAGAGCCGTTTCTTGTAAAAGGAAGCTCACTGTTTGCTTGATTATAATAAATAAATAAAAAATACTACATGCATGGCATGAACTGCTGCAATTACTAAGTAAAGATGCATCCATGGTTTATTGGCCAATAAATACTTTCTGGTACATATATATATTCATGCATGAGAAAGTACTGGACCTATATATATACATACCTTATACACGTAATAGTAATACTGACAACAACAACACATATATATGGCCTTCAAAACTAAATCGACAGCGTATAGAACTAATTAAACTTATAGCAGTTAATTACCACTTTGATCGTCAGAAGGAAGCTGTCGTGCCATTGCAGAAGAAACAATTGCAACAGCAGTCAGCGCAAGGAAGAACCTAGTTGCCATTTTAATTTATTTGCCTCTCCTTCTCAGTTTGTACTGATCAAATAATTCTCCTTTCTATCTCGTGGTGGCAAATAAGCATGAAGAATCCCGTTTATATAATCAGCTGGTATGTTGAGACGCAGGAACAACTTTTGGTACAGATGCTCTTATTAGTTAGGTGTGGTTTAAATTCTAGGGAAATGGGGTAACCTTATTTAATTAATTGTAATATAACATGTAGGTTTTACTACCTCACTTATATGAATGAACATAATTAAAAACCTGTCGCACACAGGTGCGAGAATGATTTTATTCTATGAAAATATATATACAAGAAATTGAGATGTCCTTAAATAAAAAGCACAGATTTATCAATTTTGAGAGAAAATATGAGAGTAAAACAGCTTATTTAATTTTAATATACTTTCTAAGATATAACACATCGAACAAAATTTCTTGAAAAAAAGTATCAATTTTACTCACATTGTCCTTTTTTTTACATTCGGTCCTGTAGATACAGCTAGCAATCACATGTCAGCAGCCACATATTAACATCACATGAATAAAAGATGATGAATTCATCATATAACAAGAAACCCTACAAATATAATTACTCTCATATCTATATTTATATATATAGTTATACCTGAGTACAAACTTTTTTGGCACTTGCAAGTCTAGGATTGTATAAAACAAAGTCTGATTTATAAATATGTTGTCCTAAATTAAGAACTAAATGTTCTTGTTTTTCTTTATTATTATTTGTTTTAAAAAAAACTAGCTGTACTTTCTTGTTAATTTCAATTTTCAAATATTACAGTTACTTTCAAATACTCACCCTCCTAATATATCCTGACTAATGTTTATCAACTTTTCATAAAAATAAATAGACAGTGTGTGTTCTGCAATAACAAATGTTAAGCGTTGTTTTTCATAATAGATATTTAGAAGGTGAATATATGGCTCCATCACTAATTATATATGCTTATACTAGTTCTATTAATTCTTTGCTAGCTGCCAAGTAGAAAATATTGTTCTCAATGATTTTCATTTTTTTTTTGTTATTTTCAATTTTTTTCTGGTGATTCTCAGAAAAAAATATTCTTGTAATATTTTTCACTTTCAATTAGTGCCAACATTTTAGAAGATGTCTAATGTTGGTAGGTGTGCATCTATATATGTCATTTATACATGTAAAACGTACAAATGACAAAAGTAATTTGTTTCAAGCTTTTTTGTGCGTATGATCTCTATCGTGTTAAAACTAGTTTACATAAATGCCCAGAAAGGTTCAACAAACTTAAAATAGGGGCTTAACCCTCATTTTTCTCAAAAAAAAAAACAAAAATGCCCAAAATAAAACAAAGAAACTATATATTTCACACGAGATATTAATTGTTATTCTAGGACTTGTTTAATTAACAACTATTGGAATAGTGAAATAGCATAATGGCATATTGTCAAATGCGTCTTACAATGTTCAGAATATTACAATAGGTTAATCCGCTATTCTAATAATGGATTAGCAATGTGCGAAATAAAGAATATTATTATTATTTTATATTATAGTATAGTATTTACAAAATTAGTGTTACTATTATATTATTATATCACATATAATTACTGTAATAATTATTATTATGACTTATGCTAACATATAGACACTAGCATATCATGTGATGTGCCAACGGCCAACGGGTAAATTTTTCATTGTGCGTGCCCGAAATGTTAATGTAAGTAGCTGGATAAATTTTTCATATCAAAATTTTGCAGAGTATCAAAATTTATCATTTTTAGAATTTTTACTTATTTATTTGCATTTTTCAAAGACAGCCTTATTTGGCTCAAAAATAATAAGTAAATAAATTAAATGCTTGTATGTCAAATTATGCCATCATTCAAAGCTTCAAAAAAATAGTTAAAAGTTCCAAAGATGGTAAATTTTGATAATCTATAAAATTTTAATATAAATAACTTATTGAGCTACTTACATCAACATTTTGGACATGCAAAATGAAAAATTGACCCGTTAGCATATTGCATGATATGCTAATTAATGTTAGTATGTTAGCACAGCTCATTTTGTTATAATAATTACTGTTTATTTATTGATTATACTATTAATATTTTATAAGCAGTAATATTGTCATTTTAATTATATTATTTACATTTATGTTATTATTACTGTTCTTGTTGTTGTTATCAATATTATTACCATCTGTAATTCTGTATTATTATGATTATTATAGTATGATTGTGATTATTATTATTATTATTATTATTATTATTATTATTATTATTGTTGTTGTTGTTGTTGAACCGCCCCAAAACTTCCAGCATCCAGTTCAGAAATTTACTAATTTATAAGAATTTACCAGTCCAGCTAGCAGTCCCTATGTAGAGAAAATCAGGCTTCTTTCTCTCTGGCGCTTTCATTAATTTGGAAGCAATTTAATTGAGGAACGGGGTCTCAAGCTCTTAATTACAGTATTTTGAAGGACTGAATGTGACATCAATTACCATGGATCCGCATCTTTTTTTTTCCCCTTTTAACCATGGCTAGCGGTGCACAAACCGATACTATGTAAAAGTGGTTAAATTTTAAGACTTTTAAAGCATGTCACATTATCAAGCATTTTTAATTATTGAATCAATAATTAATTATTTTTAATTTTAGTTAGATTTTAATATTTTTAAGACGTCATATCATCAAGCATCTTTAATAGTGGGGTCAATAATTAATTATTTAAAATTTAAAATTTAACTGTATTGCTAAAAATAATTTAACTTTTTTTATAAAATAATGTTATGTGGGCATATCTAATTCAACATATAAAATTGAGTATATTATTATGAAATTTTTTTTCAATTTTTATATATCTTGATGTACCATGGTCAAGCTAAAAGTATACTCTTTCTTCAATAACATATCTTTATTTGAGAAGAGATTCAATGTTAATGGTTATCGGTGTCAAACCATGTCAATCATTAGATGTGTTCTATATAATCTCAATAACATGTATACAAAAATCATAATATTTTAACTTCATTTCGATAGTCATTAAGAGGGGGTCAAATCGTTAAAATTTCGATAATGAATTTTAATAGCTCATGTAGTATATGAAATATGAGGGTTCAAATGCCTCCACTTTTGGTGTCTTTGTCGTGCCTGCATTTTTTAATTTTCTAATAACTCTAATTTTAAAATTAAAATATCAAATAAAATCATTAAATGTGATCTATATCATTTTCTTTATGTATATGTAAAAAATTATAATTTTTCGACATTATTTTGTTTGGCATTAAAATCTTATAAAAAATACATTAATGTGGATGTTTTTTGAATGATTTTTTAACTTATTGATTTATATAAAATGAAAGTCAAAATGTCAATAACTTTTTATGCGCATGAAGAGAATATAATATATATCGCATATAATGGTTTTATTTTTTGACATTTTAGTTTCAAAATTTTTGTTATTAGCAAATTTAAAATTAGAGGTATAATGAAGGTATAAAAAATAAAAGTATTTGAACCCTAGCTAATTCCATTAACCCTATGAAATAAAGTGCACATATCAGTAGTGCATATCCATGATGATTAATTAAATAAGTTGTTCATAATAAGTAACTATATATCTAAAATAGTTTGTTGGATCAGGACCACTTACATGTACAATATAGAGAATAGACCTAATAGTAGCTGGTAACTAATTAAGTAAATCCTTGCAATAATAAGCTCAAGATTAAGCTCAAGATTGACGAGCAGTTCTTCCATGCATGGAACGGTTTCTCTTGAGTTTGACAACAATATTAAGCTTATTAATCCTAAACCCTAAACCCTAAACCTTCCCATAGGATAGAGTGGTAGAATCAAAGAATACCTAAACCTTCGCATAGTATAGAGTGGTAGAATCAAAGAATAGAGTTAGAATAATGCTCTTTGTATGGTAAAAGTAGAAGAGTGGTAGAATAATACTATTTAAAAAGCATTTAGAAGAGTGTTATTTTTGTATTATTCAGAAAAGTGAAGTATCGTTTGGTAAAATATTAATTAAAAGAGTGTTATTTCAGTGCACAAAAACTATATTTTTTCTCTATTCAACTATTTTAGTTGAATAGCGAAATAGATTGTTTATCACGCTATTTTATATTTGACACTACATATATATTAATTGAAATAGCATGTTATTTCGCTATTCTAACTTGAAATGAAGTTATCAAACGGAGGAAGAATATTCGAACAAGGCTTCCTTTTTCCCTCTTACTTTCTTCTGTGAATATACTCAAAGGTGAAATGGTAATTAATTGTACATTTGTTCTTTATAGTATACAATCATGTGCTTATGAAACAAAAAGAGCTATATGATTGTTTTGACGTCGTAATTTCAGCTGTTATATATTTTTGTTCGCTTTTTTCATCAGACCCCTATAAAGTTTCATATTTATGTAACAGTACTAAAAGGAAAATTTAAATTGTTAGAATACGAGTAGCTTCTTCTATAAATCTCAAACTGAGTTAATTTAGTTTTAGAATGTTCTTTTAATTATTATGAGTAAAACAAGTCTAGCATTGAATATACTTTGTTGCGATCTTCATAATTTTTTTCTATCTTTTTTGTTGTACCCAAAAAATATGATTAGATGAAAATTGCTATGTGCAAGTATTCTTGTGTTATCAAATAATATGACAATTATTAAAGGGAAAGCATTGTACTTTTTTGTTATCCTACATTGATTGAAACGATCCAAATATATTTGTTTTGAAAAACATAATTTATTATATGATCTTTTTTACCATAGAAATTCTTCTTTCTTAACACAACAAGGTTTATTAATGTTTAAGTTATTTTTGTTCCAAGTATGAACACACTAAAATACCCTTATATGTTAGAATTTAATGTTTAAATTATTTTTGTTCCAAGTATGAACACACTAAAATACCCTTATATGTTAGTATTTAATGTTTAAATTATTTTTGTTCCATGGATTTTTAGTTTTAGTAACTAACCTAAAAAATATAAACACTTAATTAAATATTAATAATATATAATATATTTGTTATTCATTTTTATTTTGGTTATATCTTTCATTTTATCTCTATTAGAAATATATAGTTACAAAATAATTAAAATATGAATACTTAATTAAATATTTTCAATACATGGTTATAATTATTGATTAAATTAAAATGTATTATAATTTCAATATATAATCACAACACAATCAAATAAAATTGTGCGGGAGCAATGCAAGACATCGCACCTAATTTATTAATATTCTGATATATAATTGTAATGATGTTTTAAATTATTGATCATAATAAATTTACAATTCTATGATCTATTATATGTTGACTCATACAAGATCCTCTGAAAATTGTTATTTAGAACTTATCATTATCATCCAAATATATTTGTTTTGAAAAACATAATTTATTCTATGATCTTTTTTACAATAGAAATGTTGAAACATTACCCGTGATCCTCTAGTGAACTCTAAATTAACATAAAATTACCTTGATCCATGCTGTCGGTCTTCTGGAGAGACACAACCCCGTTGATCACCGGATTCCTTAAGCCTTCGCGGTGATCCTTCTCTTCTCCGATGGAGAGACGAAGAGAATCGGCCCGGCGGTTCTCTTCTCTTTTCAGAAAACCCGAATTTGTTTTGGAGAGAGGAAATCTGTTGGTTGCCTTATGATGGTAATAGAAAAAGGACAGTTCTTGATCCCTTTATAATGGGTGTCAATAACCGAAAGGTTGGCAAACCACTGGTTATGCCTTAGCGGATCCATACCAGATCCAATTTCTCTCTTAACGGGTTTACTTTCAAAATCAGAAAACTGCCTATTAGTTGTATTCTCCAGGGACCAATAACATAATTGTATTATTACTAAACTTTATATAATTTAGACCATCACTAAATCATAAAGTTATTAATACGTATTCTACACATTAAGGGCCCCACTTTTCATGACACATATTGAAACCCGATAAATAATACTTAATTTGATCACTTCATAACGGGTCTAATTAGATATTTGACAGTCTATTATTCAATATATATTTATATTACATATAAGCCCATATAATTTTGTAATTAATAGAAATTAATACCAACAATCTCCCACTTGGGCTATATGTATATCCAAATAATATATATATTGATAAAACTGAATTGAGTACTCTAACTGTGCTGTCATAGCCTTTTGTGTTATCAACCAATTCCGTCCATAAATTATATTCACAAGGACTTAAGTAGTATTTGTTTCAATATAAATCACCGTGTAAATATAACTGAATGACATGAATCATGAAGGGGATGTGTAGTTTGAAAATTACATGTAATGTGATCCACATGCCTATCTTCAATTTGGTCACCTTAAAATAATTTTGAGATCAATCACAAATTCAGAATGCCAACTGAAAAACTGAATATCTGAAAACTTTATAACTGAAAACTATATGATACATACAAAAGTATATCATATAAAACAACAAGCACAAGTACAACAATCTCCCACTAAACCTCTAAATCCTCTGCTATACAGATACCCATATGAGCGACATGCTCATGAAACTGCTTGGGCACTAAACCTTTAGTCAGTGGATTTGCAACCATGGAAGCTGTTCCAATATGCTCGATATTGATTAGTCCATTCTGAACTCTTTCCTTCATAGCAAGAAACTTTATATCGATGTACTTTGACTTCGATGAGCTCCTATTGTTGTTTGAATACAGTACTGCAGAATTATTGTCACAATACAATTTTAGTGGTAACTTGATAGTATCCACTATGCGCAGCCCCGTGACAAAATTTCGCAACCATATTCCATGATTTGATGCCTCAAAACATGCAATGAACTCTGCTGCCATGGTGGATGGGGCAATAAGCGTCTGCTTTGCACTTCTCCAAGAGATAGCTCCTCCGGCTAACATGAAAATGTAACCGGATGTAGACTTCATGCTATCTTGACAGCCCGCAAAATCGGAATCAGTATACCCAATGATCTCAAGCTTATATGATCTCCGATAGGTGAGCATATGATTCTTCGTTCTTTGTAAGTACCGTAGTACCCTTTTGGCTGCTCTCCAGTGATCCAGTCCAGGATTACTCAAATATCGGCCCAGCATTCCCGTAATGTACGCAATATCCGGACGCGTGCAGACCTGAGCATACATCAAACTCCCAACTGCTGAAGCATATGGAATTTGCTGCATTTCTGACCTTTCAAGTTCTGTCTCAGGGCATTGTTTGAGACTAAATTTGTCTCCTTTTGCAACCGGGGTATTACCTGGTTTACAATGTTTCATGCCATATCGCTTGAGAATTTTGTCGATATATGCTTGTTGTGAAAGGCCAAAATACCCTCAACGCGATCTCTATGTATTTTTAGACCTAACACATATGATGCTTCTCCAAGATCTTTCATTTCAAAATTTTTGAAAACAAATTTCTTAGTATCACGTAACATATTTATATCGTTCGTGGCAAGCAATATGTCATCAACATATAAAAACAGGAACATGAATTTACTCCCACTGAACTTGTGATATATACATTCATCCACCAAATTAGCCTCAAAACCAAATGAGACAATCACTTGATGAAATCGAAAATACCACTGTCGAGACGCTTGTTTGAGCCCATAGATGGATTTCTTTAATTTGCAAACCGTCTACTTTGGGTCATCCGACTCAAAATGCGGCGGCTGCACCATGTAGATTGTTTCATCGATGCTACCATTGAGAAACGCTGTCTTTACATCCATCTGATGTAACTCAAGATCATAATGTGCAACTAAAGCCATAATAACTCTAAAAGAATCTTTCATCGACACAGGTGAGAAAGTTTGCGTAAAGTCAATGCCTTCCTTTTGTGTAAAGCCCTTAGCAACAAGTCGTGCTTTATATCTTTCAACATTACCTTTGGAATCCCGTTTGGTTTTAAATATCCATTTGCAACCAATAGGTTTCACACCTTCAGGTAATGAGACGATATCTCAGACTTTATTGTCATGCATCGACTTAATTTCATCATTCATGGCTTCGATCCACTTCTGTGAATTTGCACATTCCAAAGCTTGACGGAGGTTGACCGGATCATCTTCCATCATGCCAATGTCAAATTCATTTTCTTGAAGATATACAACATAATCATTAGATATTGCACTTCTTCTCTCTCTTGTGGATCGTCTTAAAGACACTTGTTCTTGAAGTTCTTGAGATGGTATAGGTTCCTCTTCAACATCAACATTGTCTTGTACCTGATTCTCTTCCATTTCTGGAGGTTCATTCACAGTAAGTTCATTCACTGTAGGATTCTGAACCAACGAGTCTCCAGATATTCTTATTACAATTGATACCGATGTTGGCGCCCCTTGTATAGAAGAATTATGTCTTTCTTCAAAGACAATTTGATTTGCATTTCTCCCTTGAACCATAATATCCTCAGAGAACTTAATTGTATTTGTCTCGAAAATTGTTCTATTAGTGGGATCATAAAATTTATACCCCCGGGACCTATCTGCATAACCGACAAAATAGCAGCTAACTGTCCTTTCGTCCAGTTTTTTCTCTTGTGGCCTGTAAGGCCGAGCTTCAGTCGGACAACCCCAGATTCTAAAATGTTGGAGACTGGGCTTCCGCCCAGTCCACAACTCATATGGAGTCTTGTTTGCTGCCTTAGTCGGTACCCGATTCAGAATGTATGCTGTTGTCTTGAGCGCTTCTCCCCAGAGGTTCAATGGAAGCGAGGTATGAGAAATCATACTCCGCACCATCTCCGTTAACGTTCGATTGCGCCTTTCAGCCACACCGTTCATTGCGGGCGAACCCGGCATTGTATACTGTGGCACAATTCCACTTTCCTCTAGAAATTTAGCAAAAGGCCCTGGACGTTGTTCTCCTGAGCCGTCATATCGACCGTAATATTCACCACCACGATCCGATCTGACGTTTTTAATCCTTTTATTGAGTTGTAACTCAACTTCAGTCTTAAAGGATTTAAATGTGTCCAAAGCTTGAGCCCTTTCTTTAATTAAAAATATATAGCCATATCTAGAATAATCGTCAATGAAACTGATAAAATATACATGTCCATTCCTAGTAGCTGTAGGGAATGGCCCACATACATCCGTATGTATCATCTCAAGGACGTCCGTCATACGATTAGCTGTATCTTTACGCATGCTTGTTTGTTTGCCCTTTGCACACTAAATGCACGGACCGAGATCCGACATGTCTAAGGGTCGCAGAATTTCACTTTGAATAAGACGTGTAATTCTCTGTTGAGAAATATGACCTAAACGCCTATGCCAAAGTGCAGCTGAATCCTGATGTGTTACCTTTTGTCTAATGTTTCGAGTTTCATTGTTGAAGGTCTCATTATAAAAAGCAATAGTATCTAAAGCATAAAGATTATCCAAAATAGACAGAAAACCAGAAGCAACCAATTTGGAATTTTGATACAAACTAAACTTTCTATCTCCAAATGAACAAGAAAAACCTAATTTGTCCAATGCAGAAATAGAAATTAAGTTCCGTCTAAAAGACGGTACAACAAAAGTATCAACCAAATCAAGATACAAACCAGTTTTCAAAAGTAATCTAAAATGTCCTATAGCTTCAACTTCTGCCTTATTGCCATCGCCCACATAGATGTATCTTTCACCATCACTTGGCTTCCGGTAACTTCGGCAACCCTGCATAGACAGAGATATGTGAGCAGTTGCACCCGAATCTATCCATCATGTGTCTATTGAAACTGAAATCGCATTAACTTTTTCACAAACAAAAGAAAAATCAATACCTTTCTTGGCACGCCATGCGTGATAGTTGGTACAATTCTTCTTCACATGCCCTTCAGATCCACAAAAGAAACAACCCTTCTTCTTTTCCTTATTCGGCTCCGATCTGGTAGCCGATTTTTTATCCTTGAAGGGTTTCTTCTGCGAACTTGTAGTTGTAGCATCTGAATCGGCCTTACGTTTCTGTTTCCCTTTTCCTTTAGACGTAGAAGCAATGTTCGCGCTTTCGCTCTTGTCCGACTTCAATCTCTCTTCCTCCTGAACACAGTGCGAGATGAGCTCATTAACTGTCCATGATTCCTTCTGACAGTTGTAACTCACCTTGAACTGTCCAAATAAGGCCGGAAGAGAGTTAAGGGCCAAATAGACCAGCATATCATCCGATATGTCTAGCTTATGTCCCTTCAGTTTCGAAGCGGTATGCATCATTTCAAGAATGTGCTCCCTGACATTGCTTTTGCAATTATACTTCATTGTGCAGAGTTTGTCTAATTGAATGCCTATTTCAGCTTTCTCATTCCTAACAAACCTCTGCTCAAGTTCCTTAAGTTAATCTTTGGCAAGAGTGGAATCAGAAACCGGTCCTCTAAAACTTTCAGGAATGGTCTTCTTCATGACCTGGAGACACAAGCGATTTGACCTCATCCACCGTGCATGTGCATTTTGTTCTTTGTCAGAACTACTTTTATTAGGCACAGGTGGTTTGGTCTCCTGTAACGCTATGTCCAGATGAAGGCACCCAAGGATAATCTCCAGATTATCTTTCCAATCCTTGAAATTAGAACCCGTAAGCATCGGAATATTATTGATGCCGGTCGTAAGATCAGTAATTTTTGCTGGAAAAATATTGGTAAAAGAACGAATTAAAAAAGTCTGATTTATAATAAAAAAATCAAAATAAGGCATATTCCATTAACTAAATATCCTCGAACAATAAGTGCTCTTTGGAGTCAATCATTATTCTAGGATAAATAGGTGTAGCAATAGATTATAACAGTTCATTTTGATGTCAATAAGTCAACAATCCTTTGGGCCGATTTAACTAACTACATCAAAAAAAACATTATGACCATTACCCATTCATCACTACAAGTATACACATATAATATTTGATCATTGTTTTTCCTTTGGGCTAATCCAATAACCAAACATCATATGTATATTTTCTGTGTATAAATTGACAAATGAATAACTCAAGTATGAGAGCTTACTTTGGTAAGTTGATACCTTTATCAATTATTTTCCAAAATATATCTAATTCATAAGCCTTCATGATGATTCAATATTATCCAAATAAAATATATCAAGATTTGGCTTAACCGATTTAACCATGATGGGCTCATGAAAGGCAGAAAATAAAATAATAATTAACATGAGCCCAAAACATAACTGAGATAATATGACCCAAGGCACGATAGTCTCCATTATAAGAATGCACACGGTAATGGCCTTCATCCATCTTCTTCCATGTTCTTCATCATAACTAAATTACTACTCTAATAGTAATAAATGAAAAATTTACATTAAAGTCCTAAAGATGACGGCTCGCAGACCGCATAAATAATACACATAAGCGACATGTAAGTCACCTTTAATTATGAAATTTAATTAATTCAACGGGGCACATTAGGCCGCATTTACACAAATCATTCATGCATTCATTACAATTTTTCACACAAGGCAATTGGGTCATACTATCTCATATATCCACCACTGCAAAACAGAGTTAGGTTATAGATCAACAATTCTGATTCGGAAATAACCGCAGCGGAATACAGATCAGAAATTTGTACCTTTGATTTGATCCATAAACTATCATAACTGATCATAAACAGTTCAGAAACTAGTTTGTTGGCCAATTAATTTCTTAAATTTAACGTAGTTTCAAATTTAATTGACAATTTTGAAACGCAGAGATTAAAACTTAACTGAATAATAAACAGAGAATTAATTCTCAAATTGAATAACCAATTAATTGTCAAATTTGAGTTTCGGAATCAATTTTCAAAACTATATTTTGATTTCTGGAACTAAAATTCTAACCAACAGATGTACTGATTTCCGAACTATTTGAAAAATCAGATTTGGTTAAATAATTTGATTTAAACCAACAAATCAAAATTAACTAAACAGATCTTCAAAAGCACAAATATCTTTTCAATTTCCGAACCAAAATCAGAATTTCATCGTTCAACTAGAGTTTGCTCTGATACCACTTGTTGAAACATTACCCGTGATCCTCTAGTGAACTCTAAATTAACATAAAATTACCTTGATCCATGTTGTCGGTCTTCTGGAGAGACACAACCCCGTTGATCACCGGATTTCTTAAGCCTTCGCGGTGATCCTTCTCATCTCCGATGGAGAGACGAAGAGAATCGGCTCGGCAGTTTTCTTCTCTTTTCAGAAAACTCGAATTTGTTTTGGAGAGAGGAAATCTGTTGGTTGCCTTATGACGGTAATAGAAAAAGGACGGTTCTTGATCCCTTTATAATGGGTGTCAATAACCGAAAGGTTGGCAAACCACTGGTTATGCCTTAGCGGATCCATACCAGATCCAATTTCTCTCTTAACGGGTTTACTTTCAAAATCAGAAAACTGCCTGTTAGTTGTATTCTCCAGGAACCAATAACATAATTGTATTATTACTAAACTTTATATAATTTAGACCATCACTAAATCATAAAGTTATTAATACGTATTCTACACATTAAGGGCCCCACTTCTCATGACACATATTGAAACCCGATAAATAATACTTAATTTGATCACTTCATAACGGGTCTAATTAGATATTTGACAGTCTATTATTCAATATATATTTATATTACATATAAGCCCATATAATTTTGTAATTAATAGAAATTAATTCCAACAAGAAATTCTTCTTTCTTAACACAACAAGGTTTATTAATGTTTAAGCTATTTTTGTTCCAAGTATGAACACACTAAAATACCCTTATATGTTAGAATTTAATGTTTAAATTATTTTTGTTCCATGGAATTTTAGTTTTAGTAACTAACCTAAAAAATATAAACACTTCATTAAATATTAATAATATATAATATATTTGTTATTCATTTTTATTTTGGTTATATCTTTCATTTTATCTCTATTAGAAATATATAGTTACAAAATAATTAAAATATGAATACTTAATTAAATATTTTCAATACATGGTTATAATTATTGATTAAATTAAAATATTTTATAATTTCAATATATAATCACAACACTATCAAATAAAATTGTGCGGGAGCAATGCAAGACATCGCACCTAATTTATTAATATTCTGATATAAAATTGTAATGATGTTTTAAATTATTGATCATAATAAATTTACAATTCTATGATCTATTATATGTTGACTCATACAAGACCCTCTGAAAATTGTTATTTAGAACTTATCATTATCATGCAAACTAAAATTAAAACTCTTTTCAATGAAGTTGTTAGCAACTAAAAGTTAGAAATTAGCATTTTGTAATTAATTAACACTGAGCTCCTTTTTTTTTTTTTGAAAAAACTTCATTTTCCGTGAGCTAAATATGAAACTTTGTAGGGGCTTGAAAATCTCTTTCAAAATGTGACCAATTATTTGACATAATCTAAGCTCATAGATTGTGTCCACCGGAATAACTAAGATTATATTTTGTATTGAACAATGTATTGTTAGAAGTCATGCAACGTTCTCGTCTATAATCATCACTTTTCTCCACACTTGTTGCGATAGCAAGATCCTCCACCCAAATTAAGAAGCGTAAATTTTATATTTGTTGGAGATTAGTTCAAGTGCCAAAAAAAAAAGGGGTCAGTTGAAGCACTGAAAATATCAAAATTAGATGCCATAATTTTATAAGTACCCTTGAAAAATATATATTCTTTTCCTACATACACACTAGTTGGAAGCAAGTAAAACTTGATTTGAACCACACCAAAAGCATCCTACTTGACCACAGTTCTTTTAGAGTGCTCACATGCATTTCTTAAGCCTGTCACTTAACACAACACATTCCAAACAGGGGCATTGAACATACAATCAAAATAAATATTATCTAAACACATGGGTATGCCAAATAGAAACAGATCCAAAGGAAAAGAAGATTAAAAAAAATAATAAGTAAGTCCCCTAATCAATAAGGATGATGTCTTGCTTTAGTCTTGTTTCTCTTAGGTTTCATTACAAGAGAGCTTGAAATCCATGATCCATTTCCTCCTAATAAATCTGATTCACCAGACATCCAGCAACAAAGCCGGCCATCTTCACCTCCAGTCCATCCAAATATTCCCCTGTGTTTCCCCAAATTATTCAAGCACAAATAGACTTGCTGACTTTTCATATAATCTCCAATCAAGTGACAATAAAAACTGATATGGCCCCGCTACCATTACTGGTGTGATAAGTTCTTTCGCATTTTATTTCAACAAGGATTAATGATTTCAGTTTAGGAACCGCTTCATTCTACTCTACACGACTGACTTTTAGGAAAATCACTATTTTCCTATCAAATGAATATTGCTTCCAGGTCTTATCAGGGTGACTTCAAGAAAATTTGGGTTAATTTTGGACACGTGAAGACTATGTCAGGCCTCGCTTATAAGTTGATTGCACAATCGAGGATGTCCCAATTTCCAGCAAAAAGCCAAATAGAAAAAACATCGCATGAATCATAACAACAATCATGGTTTTAAAATGCATATTTCATACCTTGATGTTTGATCTGGAGCTGCTGGAAGCACACTTCTGACTACTTCAGTATGTCCCCCTTCTAAAATTGCTTCTAATGCACCAATTGTTGTTCCGTTGCAACTTTGAGTTATAGGAAAATAACCCAATGTTCCAGAGCTGGTCCCGCCTATCAACCATAGCCGATCTTCTATAGATGAATAGTGGCAATCTACAAAATAATCGACCTGTACAAAAACAAATAAAAGACAGAGGTGTAAAACAGTTTTGCAATTAAAGAAATTGCTTTTGTGTAAAATTCGAAATATTTTAGTTGTTCATCACCAGTTCTGCATTGAGTAAGACAGGTAGGCACTCAAGCCTTAAGTTAATCATTTTCACAGAAAATGACCAAAACAGTGGCAAACTCTACTTTTATCATGAAAATGCCTGTACGCATCAGTTCACGACAATACAGATCTGATGGTTCAGTTACTGGATATGGTAGCTGTACTAATACACCATAAACCAACAAAACAGATGCATACATTATTAAAGTTCCATAGATCCGAAACCAAAGACCGAGCTTGTCAAAAATTGGCTTCTCTGAAAACAGGGGGTTATTAAAAAAAATATAGTCCGCACTGATTATTGAAAAAACAGTGTCTATAGAGTGTTTTTGAAGAAAAAAATTGGCACCTGTTATTAACAAATAACCATTGAGGAGAAAACTTTGTTTGTCAATGGTTATTTGTTAACAACCGATGCGGAAAGTGAACATTTGGCAACAGTTTTTGATTAATAACTGGTACTGAAAATCCTATCTTTAATAACGGTTATTCAAACAACCGTTGCCAATTTATAACATCTCTTTCACTAGCACCGGTATCATAATTGATGCTGAATATATTTTAGAACGGGTGCCAAAGTTTTTTTTTTTTGTAATTGTGATAACTCCAGTATGTGGTTCTCAGACCTTGCGCCGCAGCTATATATGTTGGTCCATATGCTCTATGACATTAATTGTTAGCTCGATCGGTTTTAGAAAGGTTATTTTGTTTGAGATAAAAGATAAAAGTCTAAACTATTCAATTATTAAATGTTTATAAAGAATTTTTTATTCGAATTTCGAATATGTAATATCTTATATAGAGAATATTATCTTTGTTACTAGATTAAATGTTAATTTTTGAAATGTTGTTTTGTAAATTTGCATTAATATTTATATATCTTATGTTATAATGAACAAATGAAGGCAGCTGATATTAATACAACAAGATTTGTTACTGACACAACACTATTCAAAATTTTTAGTAGATAGACAACATTAATTGCCCTTCAGAAATATTTACTTCTCTTCCTTCTTTGATTCAAATTGAGCGAAAATATCGAAAAAATGCTAGCATATACTCTCAAGATCATCAAGATTCTTGATGAGTTTAATTTAAAAATCAATCAAATCAGTTTCAAACAGTAAATCCAAATAGTTAAAATTGATCTACTTGATGGGTGATGCATTTACATGATAAAATTATTAACTTTCAATATTATTTAGTATAATTTCAAATGATCAAAAAATGATAAAAAGAATAATGCATGAAAATAGCTAATAAACCTTCAATTTTTTGACTGCTTCATTTTATATTAAATGAATTTGAAAATTTATGAATTTACAATGTAATGTAGTACTCGTTATGTAGATAGGTTTTAATAGTTTGAATTTATCGTTTGAAATCAATTTAATTAAATTTTTTAGTTAAATTTATCAAAAGTTTTAATGGGATTAAAAACAGGCCTAACTTTACACGAAAATATCATAATATTGTTTATTACATAGAGTCACCAAGAAAAAAATAACGTACAACACGTAGTCTTGAAGATATGATGGAGATCTGAATAATTAATTTGTTAATATAAATGCTCCCATATGCATGCACCGTATTTATTGGAATCCGCCCCCAGAATTAACGCCGAGAACATTTATTCCATTAAATATAGGATGGAATATCTTAATAACTATTATTTTGATAATTTTGATAACGAATTTTCAAATAATTTCAAAAATAATTTTAAAAATATAAAAAAATAATTTATAAACATATTTTTTAACTAATAGATCGATTGTGTTTTAAATTTCATATAATTTAAATATTATTTGATATTTCATCAAAGACTATTAAAATTACATTATATTTACAACATTCTATATTTAACGGTTTTTGATGGAATAACAAATGACCCTTAAATTATATGAAATTTGAAACACAATCAATCTATAAGTTAAAAAATATGTTTGTCAATTTTTTCTATTTTTTGAGAATTTCTAAAAATTATTTAAAAATTATTTAAAAAATAATTGTCAAAATTGTCAAAATAATAGTTATCAAGAGATCCCCTCTCTTAAATATATACATAGTTATAATGTTAAATACTAATCAGACAAGCATCAATTTCAGATTTTGGCTGGAGATGATATATCATCTTCATTTTTTTTAATAATAGTGACAATATGCCATCTGTTTTCATTTCTTTCCAAAAATAAATATACGACAAAACGTTTAAAAAAAATAAATACAAAATAAAGTAGCGAGACCAAGCCTAAATAAAAAATAAAAACTAAGTCAATATATACAACAAACAGTATTAGATATCATCTTCATGATTGGACCGCATCATTCATGCTGCTGTTTAATTTGATTCTGTGAAATTTGTACAACAAACAGTATTAGGACCATGAAATGATAGGATTTACTTCATTTACTGTACATCATTTATATATGTACAGTGGATCCATCCACTGCATGCATATATTTGTTTTGCTTGAAAAATTAACCTATGGGATCAGAGACTGCAGTTTTAAAAAGAAAAATGTTTTACTTAGTACTATAGCTATTGTAATAAATACCATGTGGCATTTTTCAGAAAGTATATATGCATTGCCTGCCGGCCTGGCTATCATAATTTGCATTAAGCGTATGGGTTTAATTTTAATAGGTATAACAAGAAGAAACTCATGGCATTTTCATGGATATCTTTCTTCTCTCATATATATCCAGCTAGTTAGCATATATAGAATCCTACTTGTATGAATTTTGAAGAACCGCAAACCTAAATTGGTTCAAATTTCATAAGAAAATAAATATTAGAATTAACTAAAGCCCTTATAAAAAAAATTTGACTTCAAGGATGGTTACATTAACTAGTGATTTTAAAGAACGAACGAAACAGTTGATTTTAATTTACTTGGGCAACTTTTAATTATTAAATTTATATTCTTTGTGAAGAGAAAAGATACTTTCCCTCAAGCACAAATCTAACCGTCTCGCTTTCTATTTTTAAGTTCTTAACCAATCAAAGGCAACTAACGTGATGGACCCCGGATCTATTTTTCTAATCAATAGTCTTCCTCCAAAGTCAACTAAATCTCACCAATTCTCCTCTCCACTCAGTTCCTCTCCCAGTTTCCGATCGTGCTTCTGCTTCTCCAATCCTCCCAATCCCGTAATGGAATGTATCAAGAAAAAAGAGTGGGACCTCTCAAAAGTCGGCGAGAAGCTGATCAACCGTGGCTTCTTCTTTTTCGAAACCGAGTTCTCCCGCTACAACTCCGTCGAAAAATGGCTCACTTGCCTTGAAAGCATCGTCGAGAGCATCAACGCTATTTTGACTGATGCGGAGGAGCACCGTGAAATCAACAATGACAATGTTAAGCTCTAACTCTCGCAGTGCACAAGCAGCAAAAGGAAGCAACCAATCGGAAGAGGACATGGTTTCCAATGGAGCTTTCGATGTGTCATCTTTGTAACTGAGATTGCGTTAATATAAATTTGACAAGCAATACTGTTAGCATTAATATTTTTACTTTTAGATATTAAGATTTCTGATAGAAATTTAATAAAAAACAGTACAATTGAGATCATATTAGTATAAATACTTTGATGTTGTTAAGACTTTGAATGTGTAAGTATTAATATTTTTTGTATTAAAACTTATAAATTGAGAGTACTATTAGACTTTAGGTATTAATATTATTTAAAGTATTAAGATTATTAATACTTATATGTTTGTAGTATTAAGATTTTGTGCTTATAAATATTAATATCTTTAGTATTAAGACTTGTAAACTGAGAATTCTAAATGTTAGGCTTTGAGATATTAATACTACTAAAAAATATTAAGATTTTGGCTCTTCTAGATACGACTTGTGTATAAATACTATCATATTGCTAGTATTAAGTTTTATGTGTGTAGGTATTAATACTTATATGTTATTATTATAAGGACTTTGTGTATTGAAATTGTAAGTATCAATAGTTTCTACCTACTATTAATATTATCTCTTTTCTTTTTATTTTTTTCAAAATTGAAATATTGATATTTTTAGTATTAAGACTTGTAAATTGAGAATATTAATGTTGGGCTTTTAGGTATTAATATTACTCAAACTATGAATACTACTTTTAAAACATAAGAATTTTCATAGATAGTGTTAAGACTTTTCATAATGCGTGTATATATACTGCTTGTAAAAAATATTAATAGTTAAATTAGTAAGTCGTTATTTTTGAAAAATATGCTCACTGGAAGTGTTAAAACTTATTATATGTTACTGTATATTACTAGTGGGCCAAAGTATTTATTATTATATAGTAAGTGTTTCAAAAAAAATGGGTGCTAAACTGTTCTTGAGAATATAAATTAGTCAAACCTGGGAGATTTTGAGGGATTTAATTTGGGGACAATTATCTGGACCCATTTTTAGTCATTAGATTTAAACCACCACAAAATACTTCTCTCTCCTTATATTAAATACATGGCAATCCTCATTTCCCACTGCATTTATTGAAAGAGGTAATATTAAGTTCACTGGACCAAGAGAGAGAAGATCATTTCCTTTTTGTTTGTATCTTCTAAATAGTTCATTTGTTGCCTATAGAAATAATATTAAAAACATATATTAAATTTTGAAATATTATTTTTGTTCTAGAAAATATTTATCTGGGCTGCAAAAAAATTGCAATCGAAAATATTAATGAAAGTTTTTAGCTTTTTATTTGATCTTTATAAAGTAGTAATTATTTTTTTTATTTTTCTTCTGTCATGTTCTCATTTTATTTATGTAGTAATTGAAATGTTAATTTTCGTTTATAGTTAATGAAATATTTTTTTTTCAAACTAGTATTAATTTTGTATTGTTATGATTGTTCTTTTTCACATTTTACATTTTAACAAATTTTATGCGTAACTTTCTATTAAAAAGTTTTAGTTTGTAATAATTAAATGGAAGTTTTTCAATAGTGCCAATATCTACTGATAATTCATCACAGATATTTAAAACTCATAATTTGATATATGTTCTTTTTTTGGAATGAATCAAAAAAAGAATATGTATCAAATTATTCTATCTAAGTAATTAAAACACATTCATCTACAATTTTATTTTTTAATTTAAATAATATTTTTAAAAAATATGTACTATATAAAAATTAAATGTACGCTAACATTATCCCCAAAAATTAAAACACGGTTGTTATCTTCTTAAAAAAAAGAAAAAAAACAAACACAACTAGCCCAACAAGTCATCCCACTGAATTTAACGAGAGGGAGAAAATATTAGCATCTAATGCGCAGGAAAATTAATCCATAGAACAAGGAAACCAAGTGGGTGCACCGATTGATTATTTCCTCACGTCTACATAAGAGTAGACATAAAAATAGAGATAGACATGCACATCAAAAATAAGTTTCCTTGACATAAATTCTAGGGGCGGATTCCAATAAATACGGTACATATTAATTAGTTGAAAGGCATTATTTTTTCATACATATGTAGAGATCAAATATAATAATAAACATCATATATGGCGCCTAAAATTTTTACTCCGATTTTTGAGGGATAACCACCGGAAGAAGCATAAGTAGGCACAATTCGAAAAAAAAAATGATTTTATAGCCAGAGAATTTCACCTAGGGAAGCTATTATATAGATACCGTCATCAATACCGACTTTATTATATAACTTATTTCTATAACACTTTAATTATTGAATTTAAGTAAGTTATTATTCAGATTAGTGGTATTTGAGTTGAATGATAAAGTACTGTACAAAATAAATTGCATAATAAAATCGCTAACATAAATAATAACTCAATTTACATAAATAATACAATCGTATCGATAACGGCAGCAAAACTGTCACAAAGATATCTCTGCTCTGATTAGAATGGCGATTCTCCAACCAAAAAACTGTCACAAACTCAAGTCATTTTCTTTTAACAGCAGCAGCAAAATTTTATTAGCTTTGTTCATGGCATGTGAATAACAAAAAAATTTAATTGTACATAAAAAATGTTGTGACGTAATTTTAATTTATTTTAAAAAATTTAAGGCTTGGAAGTATAAACACATCTATTGCAAATACTAGATTAGAAATATACTTAAAAATTTCTGTGTTGAAAAATATTCCTTTCTTAAAAAATACTGAGAAGGTGATAAATTAATAGATCAAGAAAATATCTAACATATAAAGAGCGAGCAGGATAATAAAAAAATCTACTAATCAAAGAAGGAAGAGAAGTAAATATTTATGAAGGCGATTAATGTTGTCTATCTACTAAAAATTTTGAATAGTAGTGTGTCAATAACAAATCTTGTTGTATTAGTATCAGTTGCTTACATTTGTTCATTATAACAAAACATAATATAAAAGTTTATGTAAATTTACAAAATAACCTTTCAAGAATCAGCATTTGATCCGGTGACAAAAATAATATTTTCTGTATAAGATATCTCAGATTTGAAATTCTAATAAAGACTTTTACGAACATTTAAAAATTAACTCAGATTTCCATTTTATCTCAAAGAAAATAACCTTCCTAAAACCGATTGAGCTAACAATCAATTCATTAAAGAAAAGCAATGAAGCATGCAGTCAATGAGCCATAGAACATATGGACCAACTGGAGTTATAAAATCGTTTGTGAGGACCAAATTAAGATAAAAAAGATGTACCAGAGGAAACAACAAGGCCTTCAAGGTGCCCCCATTGTTTTCTGTTGCACATGAATACATGATCTCTGTTTCAATAAATAGTTTAAGCGCATGGCTTCTGAACAGGTTATGAATATATAACTAGGCAGCATCCATATATGTATGTACCAAGTACACGTACAAGTTTGACTCCGAATCGGTAATATACTAACATTTATTTTTGGGTATATATCACGGCCCAAGATTTCTACATTAATTGCAGTTCTGTGATTAATTATGACCTCAAATAGCTTGGAACTATATTATCATCTTTAAAATTTATAAGTATTGTTTTGTGATTTAGATGAATGTATTAATTTTGATACAATTTAAAAATCGTCTACCTATCGTAATGAAACATTAATTACAATTAATTTTCTAAGTACTCAATAGATGGCCAACTTTTTTTTTAAAAATTGAACCAACTTTTTCTGTACGAACTATCTAAATCATAAATAACAATACTATACAACAAGGTTCTAATTACATTATTTTTTTGAAGTGGTAGGCAAATTGCCGACCAATAATTTGTATTAAACAAAAGAAAAGGTAACATTTTTATACAAGATTCTACATTATTAAATTTGATAAGTGTCTAGATGGTCGTTATTAATTATTATTGTTGAATTTTTAATTGTCAATCTTGCCTATCTTTTATATTTTTCACATTATTATTTTGTTAATTATAGTCTTTTCAACTTACAAATTAATGGTAGCTAAAACAATCATATATTATATATCAATAGACAAAATCTGCAATAGCATTGTTATCCATTAGAAAAATATTTGGATGCTAGTTGAATCCGATATTCATTATTAAAACTTCGATCTTAATTTATTATAGCATGCGGCTTCATGGGAGCTCAATTTATTTCCTACAACTCACTCAACAGAATACATACGACACCAAGATACTCCCTTCTAAAAACTAAAAAGAAGCCATCAAGAAACTAAAATATAGAAAATGTTAGAGCTAGATAGTTGACTAGTTCTCCATGAAAGTAGCAATTTATTCTCCCCCATTCCCATTAATTATTTCCTTTGTTTCCATCATTGCCATTGTTACCATTGTTTCCGTTGTTACCATTGTTACCATTGTTTCCGTTGTTGCCATTGCTGCCATTATTTCTTGGTGTCGGTGCTGGAACTGAAGCTGGAGCTAGTATAGGTGTTGGAGTAGGGGCGTTGCCATTGTTGCCATTATTTCCATTGTTTCCACTGCTGTTGCCGTTGCCATTGCCGTTATTTCCATTGTTGCCATTATTACCATTGTTACCGTTGTTGTCATTGTTACCATTGTTTCTGTTGTTGCCATTGCTGCCATTATTTCCTGGTGTTGGTGCTGGGACTGAAGCTGCAGCTAGTATAGGTGTTGGAGTAGGGGCGTTGCCATTGTTGCCATTATTTCCGTTGTTTCCACTGCTGTTGCCGTTGCCATTACCGTTGCCGTTATTTCCATTGTTGCCATTATTACCATTGTTACCGTTGTTGTCATTGTTACCATTGTTTCCGTTGTTGCCATTGCTGCCATTATTTCCTGGTGTTGGTGCTGGAACTGAAGCTGGAGCTAGTATAGGTGTTGGAGTAGGAGCGTTGCCATTGTTGCCATTATTTCCGTTGTTACCGTTGCCGTTATTTCCGTTGTTGCCATTGTTCCCGTTATTGCCACTATTTCCTGGTGTCGGTGCAGGAACTGAAGCTGGAGCTGGTGGTGACGGAGACGGAGTAGCTGGTGGAGGTGGTGGTGGAGTTGGTGGAGGTGGTGGTGGGCTCGGATTGGTAACTGGAGGTGGAGGACTTGACGGAGTAGTTGGTGGAGGTGGTGGTGGGCTTGGATTGGTAACTGGAGGTGGAGGACTTGACGGAGTAGTTGGTGGAGGTGGTGGTGGGTATGGATTGGTAATTGGAGGTGGAGGACTTGACGGAGTAGTTGGTGGAGGTGGTGGTGGGCTTGACGGAGTAATTTGTGGAGGTGGTGGTGGGCTTCGATTAGTAACTGGAGGTGGAGGACTTGACGGAGGCGGTTGTCGGGAACAAATCGGAAGATGCTTATTTTTAAGGATTTGACAAAGTGTAGTCAAATCTAAACCTACAGGAATGTGTACTTGCTCGTTACCTTTATCAGTAACACCTATATATAAGGAGTAATGTAAATTGGAGTTATAAAATTATATGATCATATATATGCATGATATGAGATGTAGGATATAGAGAGAGAGAGTAAAGATAGCGTGAGTTTAAGTTCATCAAGTCTTCTGGTGAGATTAACTAAAAAAGTCTATCGAATCGACTTAAAATTTCAAATTCAAATTGTTAAATAAATTCTTCATATGAAAATCTTATAAAATACCGAAATTTTTTATTTATAGAGTTTTTTAACTATTTTTTTTCATTTTTTTTGAAAATGGTCTAATCTCATAAAAAAAACATTCATTATTTTGTTATTATTTTAGAATCATTTTCAAAAATCCCAAAAAATATTTAGAAAACTCTAAAAATAGAAAATTTTGGTTTCATATGAGATTTTGATATAAAGAATTTGTCGAGCTACTCAAATTTATCGTTTGAACCTATTTTCAATATTTTTTGAATTAAGTTCACTAGAAGGCTTGGTGAGTTTAAGTTTACGCTAGTTTTATTCAAATTCATTTTTGGAGTTTTCTAACTATTTTTTTCTGATTTTTTAATATGGTTCCAAAATTATAATAAAGTAATGAATGTTTATATATTAGAATTAAGCATTTTGAAAACAATATCAAACAAATACATAAAAAACTCTAAAAATAGAAAAATTTGGTATTCTATAAGATTTTGATGTAAACAATTAATTGAGAAAATTAAATTTATCGTTTGAAATTAATTTAATATGTTTTGAAGTTAAAATCACCAAATCCCTTCCTGAGCTTAAACTCACCCTAACTTTACTCATATATATATATATATATATGCATGCATGTAAATTATTTATGATCATGCTTGCGAAACATATTATTGAAGAAGTAATTTGAGCTAGATATATAGTAGTAAGAATGGTCATATATTGTATATTGAGGAGTGATATATAATAAACCAAATGCGTACGTAGTTAGCAGTTGCGATAATGATGGTGATGGTTAATTGTTACATAGGCAATAAATAACTCAAAAATTAACAAACTTTCATTGGTAATAATGACAGCAATAAATAACTGAAATGAATGTTTTTTTCCAAATTGTTAGAAAATTTGTGGTGTGGTTCAATAAATTTTAACAGATACTTGTCAAAATATTTGACATGTTTAATTATATATACATCACCAATGATGGAGGCAAAATTTTTGACAATGGAAATCGGTAGACACATGATGTTACTGATTTACTTTTTAATTAGAAATATATGAATATCAACTTTAGAAATTTATAGGATAATATATATGGGAGTCATGTTAATTAATGTATTTTTCGTATATTAATTTATCTAAAATACAACACATGAGTACATATGTAACTTGTACATCACTAAGATTTTTCGTCTCTCCTATGAAGGTTGTGGTTGGCATGCACGGCAATTGCAAGCTTGTACAAATAGAGGCGCTCACCATCAACAGAGACATTTTAACCATGTACAAATTTAAATTTGCACAGTTTGTAGGAGAAATAACAAACTTGTACAAGATTAACAATAGTGCAGTAAGCTTTTAATAACAAACTTGGAATACAGGCTTGCAGGGAAACAAATTTTGTAGCTATTTTCTCAATATACACCTTTTCCATAACCAAACCGATCATTTTTATACTGTATTCGTAATGCATGAGACTTATTTGGAAGTAATTAAATATATAGCAGAGCCGTTTCTTGTAAAAGGAAGCTCACTGTTTGCTTGATTATAATAAATAAATAAAAAATACTACATGCATGGCATGAACTGCTGCAATTACTAAGTAAAGATGCATCCATGGTTTATTGGCCAATAAATACTTTCTGGTACATATATATATTCATGCATGAGAAAGTACTGGACCTATATATATACATACCTTATACACGTAATAGTAATACTGACAACAACAACACATATATATGGCCTTCAAAACTAAATCGACAGCGTATAGAACTAATTAAACTTATAGCAGTTAATTACCACTTTGATCGTCAGAAGGAAGCTGTCGTGCCATTGCAGAAGAAACAATTGCAACAGCAGTCAGCGCAAGGAAGAACCTAGTTGCCATTTTAATTTATTTGCCTCTCCTTCTCAGTTTGTACTGATCAAATAATTCTCCTTTCTATCTCGTGGTGGCAAATAAGCATGAAGAATCCCGTTTATATAATCAGCTGGTATGTTGAGACGCAGGAACAACTTTTGGTACAGATGCTCTTATTAGTTAGGTGTGGTTTAAATTCTAGGGAAATGGGGTAACCTTATTTAATTAATTGTAATATAACATGTAGGTTTTACTACCTCACTTATATGAATGAACATAATTAAAAACCTGTCGCACACAGGTGCGAGAATGATTTTATTCTATGAAAATATATATACAAGAAATTGAGATGTCCTTAAATAAAAAGCACAGATTTATCAATTTTGAGAGAAAATATGAGAGTAAAACAGCTTATTTAATTTTAATATACTTTCTAAGATATAACACATCGAACAAAATTTCTTGAAAAAAAGTATCAATTTTACTCACATTGTCCTTTTTTTTACATTCGGTCCTGTAGATACAGCTAGCAATCACATGTCAGCAGCCACATATTAACATCACATGAATAAAAGATGATGAATTCATCATATAACAAGAAACCCTACAAATATAATTACTCTCATATCTATATTTATATATATAGTTATACCTGAGTACAAACTTTTTTGGCACTTGCAAGTCTAGGATTGTATAAAACAAAGTCTGATTTATAAATATGTTGTCCTAAATTAAGAACTAAATGTTCTTGTTTTTCTTTATTATTATTTGTTTTAAAAAAAACTAGCTGTACTTTCTTGTTAATTTCAATTTTCAAATATTACAGTTACTTTCAAATACTCACCCTCCTAATATATCCTGACTAATGTTTATCAACTTTTCATAAAAATAAATAGACAGTTTGTGTTCTGCAATAACAAATGTTAAGCGTTGTTTTTCATAATAGATATTTAGAAGGTGAATATATGGCTCCATCACTAATTATATATGCTTATACTAGTTCTATTAATTCTTTGCTAGCTGCCAAGTAGAAAATATTGTTCTCAATGATTTTCATTTTTTTTTTTGTTATTTTCAATTTTTTTCTGGTGATTCTCAGAAAAAAATATTCTTGTAATATTTTTCACTTTCAATTAGTGCCAACATTTTAGAAGATGTCTAATGTTGGTAGGTGTGCATCTATATATGTCATTTATACATGTAAAACGTACAAATGACAAAAGTAATTTGTTTCAAGCTTTTTTGTGCGTATGATCTCTATCGTGTTAAAACTAGTTTACATAAATGCCCAGAAAGGTTCAACAAACTTAAAATAGGGGCTTAACCCTCATTTTTCTCAAAAAAAAAAACAAAAATGCCCAAAATAAAACAAAGAAACTATATATTTCACACGAGATATTAATTGTTATTCTAGGACTTGTTTAATTAACAACTATTGGAATAGTGAAATAGCATAATGGCATATTGTCAAATGCGTCTTACAATGTTCAGAATATTACAATAGGTTAATCCGCTATTCTAATAATGGATTAGCAATGTGCGAAATAAAGAATATTATTATTATTTTATATTATAGTATAGTATTTACAAAATTAGTGTTACTATTATATTATTATATCACATATAATTACTGTAATAATTATTATTATGACTTATGCTAACATATAGACACTAGCATATCATGTGATGTGCCAACGGCCAACGGGTAAATTTTTCATTGTGCGTGCCCGAAATGTTAATGTAAGTAGCTGGATAAATTTTTCATATCAAAATTTTGCAGAGTATCAAAATTTATCATTTTTAGAATTTTTACTTATTTATTTGCATTTTTCAAAGACAGCCTTATTTGGCTCAAAAATAATAAGTAAATAAATTAAATGCTTGTATGTCAAATTATGCCATCATTCAAAGCTTCAAAAAAATAGTTAAAAGTTCCAAAGATGGTAAATTTTGATAATCTATAAAATTTTAATATAAATAACTTATTGAGCTACTTACATCAACATTTTGGACATGCAAAATGAAAAATTGACCCGTTAGCATATTGCATGATATGCTAATTAATGTTAGTATGTTAGCACAGCTCATTTTGTTATAATAATTACTGTTTATTTATTGATTATACTATTAATATTTTATAAGCAGTAATATTGTCATTTTAATTATATTATTTACATTTATGTTATTATTACTGTTCTTGTTGTTGTTATCAATATTATTACCATCTGTAATTCTGTATTATTATGATTATTATAGTATGATTGTGATTATTATTATTATTATTATTATTATTATTATTATTATTATTGTTGTTGTTGTTGTTGAACCGCCCCAAAACTTCCAGCATCCAGTTCAGAAATTTACTAATTTATAAGAATTTACCAGTCCAGCTAGCAGTCCCTATGTAGAGAAAATCAGGCTTCTTTCTCTCTGGCGCTTTCATTAATTTGGAAGCAATTTAATTGAGGAACGGGGTCTCAAGCTCTTAATTACAGTATTTTGAAGGACTGAATGTGACATCAATTACCATGGATCCGCATCTTTTTTTTTCCCCTTTTAACCATGGCTAGCGGTGCACAAACCGATACTATGTAAAAGTGGTTAAATTTTAAGACTTTTAAAGCATGTCACATTATCAAGCATTTTTAATTATTGAATCAATAATTAATTATTTTTAATTTTAGTTAGATTTTAATATTTTTAAGACGTCATATCATCAAGCATCTTTAATAGTGGGGTCAATAATTAATTATTTAAAATTTAAAATTTAACTGTATTGCTAAAAATAATTTAACTTTTTTTATAAAATAATGTTATGTGGGCATATCTAATTCAACATATAAAATTGAGTATATTATTATGAAATTTTTTTTCAATTTTTATATATCTTGATGTACCATGGTCAAGCTAAAAGTATACTCTTTCTTCAATAACATATCTTTATTTGAGAAGAGATTCAATGTTAATGGTTATCGGTGTCAAACCATGTCAATCATTAGATGTGTTCTATATAATCTCAATAACATGTATACAAAAATCATAATATTTTAACTTCATTTCGATAGTCATTAAGAGGGGGTCAAATCGTTAAAATTTCGATAATGAATTTTAATAGCTCATGTAGTATATGAAATATGAGGGTTCAAATGCCTCCACTTTTGGTGTCTTTGTCGTGCCTGCATTTTTTAATTTTCTAATAACTCTAATTTTAAAATTAAAATATCAAATAAAATCATTAAATGTGATCTATATCATTTTCTTTATGTATATGTAAAAAATTATAATTTTTCGACATTATTTTGTTTGGCATTAAAATCTTATAAAAAATACATTAATGTGGATGTTTTTTGAATGATTTTTTAACTTATTGATTTATATAAAATGAAAGTCAAAATGTCAATAACTTTTTATGCGCATGAAGAGAATATAATATATATCGCATATAATGGTTTTATTTTTTGACATTTTAGTTTCAAAATTTTTGTTATTAGCAAATTTAAAATTAGAGGTATAATGAAGGTATAAAAAATAAAAGTATTTGAACCCTAGGTAATTCCATTAACCCTATGAAATAAAGTGCACATATCAGTAGTGCATATCCATGATGATTAATTAAATAAGTTGTTCATAATAAGTAACTATATATCTAAAATAGTTTGTTGGATCAGGACCACTTACATGTACAATATAGAGAATAGACCTAATAGTAGCTGGTAACTAATTAAGTAAATCCTTGCAATAATAAGCTCAAGATTAAGCTCAAGATTGACGAGCAGTTCTTCCATGCATGGAACGGTTTCTCTTGAGTTTGACAACAATATTAAGCTTATTAATCCTAAACCCTAAACCCTAAACCTTCCCATAGGATAGAGTGGTAGAATCAAAGAATACCTAAACCTTTGCATAGTATAGAGTGGTAGAATCAAAGAATAGAGTTAGAATAATGCTCTTTGTATGGTAAAAGTAGAAGAGTGGTAGAATAATACTATTTAAAAAGCATTTAGAAGAGTGTTATTTTTGTATTATTCAGAAAAGTGAAGTATCGTTTGGTAAAATATTAATTAAAAGAGTGTTATTTCAGTGCACAAAAACTATATTTTTTCTCTATTCCACTATTTTAGTTGAATAGCGAAATAGATTGTTTATCACGCTATTTTATATTTGACACTACATATATATTAATTGAAATAGCATGTTATTTCGCTATTCTAACTTGAAATGAAGTTATCAAACGGAGGAAGAATATTCGAACAAGGCTTCCTTTTTCCCTCTTACTTTCTTCTGTGAATATACTCAAAGGTGAAATGGTAATTAATTGTACATTTGTTCTTGATAGTATACAATCATGTGCTTATGAAACAAAAAGAGCTATATGATTGTTTTGACGTCGTAATTTCAGCTGTTATATATTTTTGTTCGCTTTTTTCATCAGACCCCTATAAAGTTTCATATTTATGTAACAGTACTAAAAGGATAATTTAAATTGTTAGAATACGAGTAGCTTCTTCTATAAATCTCAAACTGAGTTAATTTAGTTTTAGAATGTTCTTTTAATTATTATGAGTAAAACAAGTCTAGCATTGAATATACTTTGTTGCGATCTTCATAATTTTTTTCTATCTTTTTTGTTGTACCCAAAAAATATGATTAGATGAAAATTGCTATGTGCAAGTATTCTTGTGTTATCAAATAATATGACAATTATTAAAGGGAAAGCATTGTACTTTTTTGTTATCCTACATTGATTGAAACGATCCAAATATATTTGTTTTGAAAAACATAATTTATTATATGATCTTTTTTACCATAGAAATTCTTCTTTCTTAACACAACAAGGTTTATTAATGTTTAAGTTATTTTTGTTCCAAGTATGAACACACTAAAATACCCTTATATGTTAGAATTTAATGTTTAAATTATTTTTGTTCCATGGATTTTTTAGTTTTAGTAACTAACCTAAAAAATATAAACACTTAATTAAATATTAATAATATATAATATATTTGTTATTCATTTTTATTTTGGTTATATCTTTCATTTTATCTCTACTAGAAATATATAGTTACAAAATAATTAAAATATGAATACTTAATTAAATATTTTCAATACATGGTTATAATTATTGATTAAATTAAAATGTATTATAATTTCAATATATAATCACAACACAATCAAATAAAATTGTCCGGGAGCAATGCAAGACATCGCACCTAATTTATTAATATTCTGATATATAATTGTAATGATGTTTTAAATTATTGATCATAATAAATTATTCTATTATCTATTATATGTTGACTCATACAAGATCCTCTGAAAATTGTTATTTAGAACTTATCATTATCATGCAAACTAAAATTAAAACTCTTTTCAATGAAGGTGTTAGCAACTAAAAGTAAGAAATTAGCATTTAGTTATTAATTAACACTGAGCTACTTTTTTTTTTTGAAAAAACTTCATTTTCACTGAGCTAAATATGAAACTTTGTAGGGGCTTGAAAATCTCTTTCAAAATGTGACCAATTATTTGACATAATCTAACACTACTAGAAAAACGATTTTAATCGAGGGTAGAAAAGGGGCCAGAAGCGTGGGTAAACCGTCGTATATAGACATATACGTGAGTTTGCGCACGTTTCAGCTCCGACGAATTAGGTCTCCACGAAAATATCCTTTATATTCGTGGGGCCGACGAATGTAGTTTATTTCGTGCGTGATCTTATATTAAGTTCGTGGGTTTTCTCACGTTTAATTGTTATCCTAGTCAGCAAACCCTCGTATTATTATATTTACATAAATACTTTCATCTCGTGGTTATATACATATGGTGATTTTTACTGCACTAATATTTACATGTGTATACCGACAATTTAGCTTTATTTTTAAAAGCGTGATCATTGTTTTATTTTACACAATCCAAAATCACCATTAATCAACCTTGTACTCATATGTATCCACACCTAAAAGAAATAAATTCCACAAATAGCAATCAACAAAAACTTAGAAAAAACAGTATATTTCACATACATATTAAAGTAAAATATCAAATTTATAATTAAGTCACTTGCGTTACATATTAAATTAAAACAAGTTAGTCCCTACTAAGGGACCCAAATACTAACCAAAATATCACATACTAGTGTTAAAGTTCTCAAAATATCATATATCAATTCACAAAAGTATACCCCATATTCATTTTTCCAAAATTATACACTAAACAAAAATAAATTCAAGTTTCATTCACTTTTACCATCTATTCCTTATGAAGATGAAAAGTAGCTATGTACATTTGAATACGCTCAACATCCTTCACAACAAGAACCTGCCCAAAAAATATATATATTTGCATTATTTTTGTATTGTTATGCACAATAAACTAAACTTAGGCTAAAATTGGTAAGAAGATCATTTTTATACTAATAATATTAATCAACAACTAAATTTTAGAGTTAAAATTATTCTTCACATATTTCATAAGTTATGTTAAAATCCAAAACAATTTACACACATTTAAGTCTATAACTTGGAACAATTAAATTACAACAAATGAGAAATATACTTAATAGAAAAAAGAATGCACCTAAGCGATTTCCTGATAGACTAATTAAGAATGGTACATACATATTCATAATTACATACTAAATTATAATCTACAAACTGACAAGTCTTTCAACACATAGAGAACTAAAGAATTTTAAAAAATACATTTCGTTACCAATCATGCCATCATATATAGTGCTTTAATTTGAAAGATCACAACTTTCCTATTTGTTAAATGGTCAGTACCAGCAAACTATCATTGAGGGTACATCTTTCACTTGTTTATTTTCTAAATCAATTTGTGCTTAGTTTTAAATTTAGGAATGAACTATCACTCTTTATATAAAGTTTTGTCAAATTTGCATATGAATTACTAAGTAAATACATAGAAAAAAAAGAATCTCATGAAGATACACTTGACAAAGGTTCTTAGAAGCCTTAACTTCAAATTGAGAAAGTGACTCCCTAAATTGAAAAGAAAATCACAGTAATGATTAACGATAAAAAAAAAAATTAATGTTGAAGTATATAAAACTTGCAAACCTAGAAAGTTGGTTGATTATAGTAAAATTATATTTGATGAACATATGGTACACAAAATCATTTTGAAGTGACATAACATTTCAAATTAAAAATGATTTTGATAATACCTTCAATTCATAGATCGATAGAATTTCTTTAGTCATATCCTCTTTTCTACAATTAAAAACGATTTCTCTTTTCTCTTTGACTAGTTACAACTTATCCAATTAACACCGACCTGAAAGTTTGTAAAGCACACAAAATTGATCAATTTAAAATATGGAAGAAAAAAGCTCTATAAATCCATAGAATAATTAACGTGTAGAAATATAAGTTATTTCCAATGTGAAAGACTTTAAAAGCCATCAGAAACATTATTAAGAATCTTTGGAGTGCTTTGGCTAATGGGCTTTTCAAAGGAGATGTCCAAGTAGAATTTAGTTCAGTTAGTCTTATCATTACACCAACAGGTATACTATTTCAACTTTCAAATCAGAAAATTAAAGAGCAGATTGAACTAAAATTAGATTAAAATAAGGTGAGTTACCAGTTGAAGCAATCACTTCTCTGTAATTGGTTTCTTCTTCATAACATTAAGATTTGCATATCCAAGACCATCTAAATTAACAACCAAATTTTTTTGTATAATTTGCTCGTCAAATTTATACTACCATGTCAGAATTTAAATACCACATAGTCCTTCAGTTGTAAATTTGACATATTAGATAGCACCACTACATTATCAAGCACCTCATCAGGACCATTGTGGATGTTGTAATTCATGAAAGCAACCCCTGAAATCAAGTAAATTTAAAACAAAAATGAGAAATAAAAAGACACATAAGAAATGAGATATTTACTTAAAGGCCCAATTCAGATTTTAATGGTAAAATCACCCTTAAGGATTCAAAAATATATGCCTCTACATATTTCAGAATCATACCAGCATACAAAACAACAGTGGTACCAAGTAGTATCAGTGTCTTAGAAGGGTTTAGAAACCACCACAAGTAACATGGGAGTAAAGCCAGCGTTGGTGCTGACTGGTACCAGTGTTCAAAGGGGTTCAGAGACAACAAGGCCAAGCACAAACAATGCATGAAGCACAAAAACAGCCACATGAATGTATCAATCAAACAACAAGGCTAATCAGCACAACTGATACAAGGGTACTACTAAGGGCACACTTGACTAAAATCAAAGTTTTGCCCAAATTTCCTACTAAGGGTACATTTGTCTATCAATAAATCAACTATGAGGAAAAAAAACAAAGAAACCAAAATCAAAATTTTTGCCCAAATGTCTTCCTAAAGACATAAATTGTTGAACTAAAACACAAAATTATATTATAATTAAGCAAGGGGAGTGCATAGATTGGCTTTAAACAATCATAGAGTCGTAAAAAGAAAGAAAGATGAATTTCAAGTATCTTAACCTCCAATAAGCACATAGGAGAGTCATAGGGTGCCTCGATTGTTGCTTTCTTACCTCTGTCGCACGATTGGAGCCCTTCGCCATTTATGATAAACCTTAAGGTAACAAGTGTGAATTAAGCATGGAGTTGCTTCATCGCGTTGAGGAAGTACTAGTTTGTGCTGGAGAGAGATGGCGATGAGAGAGAAAGACCAATTGGGGTATTGGAGAGAGATAGCACTAGGGTTTGGGTTAGAAAGAAAGAGAGGCGGCTGTGCTCATTGAAATTTTGGAGGAAAAGGAGGGAGGAACTGAAAATTTGGGAGGAAGGAGGAATAGACGGAGAAAAAATGTTGAGAAGATTTCAAGTAAGATATGACGTGAAAAGCATTAGTTATTGTCGTGCATCAGTTAAAGCGTCGGCATACCCACGTATTTAATATAGCTTTGTTGAAACCAAAAAAAAAATTTCGTGAATATTTTTAGACCCACGAATTTATTCTTATATACGCATGTTTTTATTCGAGATTATTCTTATATACGCATGTTTTTATTCAAGATTTTAGTAGTGTAAGCTTATAGATTGTGTCCACCCGAATAACTAAGATTATATTTTGTATTGAACAATGTATTGTTAGAAGTCATGCAATGTTCTCGTCTATAATCATCACTTTTCTCCACACTTGTTGCGATAGCAAGATCCTCC
Organism: x Bolboschoenoplectus mariqueter; assembly: GCA_037678475.1. Taxonomy (NCBI): domain Eukaryota; kingdom Viridiplantae; phylum Streptophyta; class Magnoliopsida; order Poales; family Cyperaceae; genus x Bolboschoenoplectus; species x Bolboschoenoplectus mariqueter. The sequence continues at coordinate 2,923,076 of CM075277.1, forward strand.
ACCCAAATTAAGAAGCGTAAATTTTATATTTGTTGGAATTAGTTCAAGTGCCAAAAAAAAAGGGGTCAGTTGAAGCACTGAAAATATCAAAATTAGATGCCATAATTTTATAAGTACCCTTGAAAAATATATATTCTTTTCCTACATACACACTAGTTGGAAGCAAGTAAAACTTGATTTGAACCACACCAAAAGCATCCTACTTGACCACAGTTCTTTTAGAGTGCTCACATGCATTTCTTAAGCCTGTCACTTAACACAACACATTCCAAACAGGGGCATTGAACATACAATCAAAATAAATATTATCTAAACACATGGGTATGCCAAATAGAAACAGATCCAAAGGAAAAGAAGATTAAAAAAAATAATAAGTAAGTCCCCTAATCAATAAGGATGATGTCTTGCTTTAGTCTTGTTTCTCTTAGGTTTCATTACAAGAGAGCTTGAAATCCATGATCCATTTCCTCCTAATAAATCTGATTCACCAGACATCCAGCAACAAAGCCGGCCATCTTCACCTCCAGTCCATCCAAATATTCCCCTGTGTTTCCCCAAATTATTCAAGCACAAATAGACTTGCTGACTTTTCATATAATCTCCAATCAAGTGACAATAAAAACTGATATGGCCCCGCTACCATTACTGGTGTGATAAGTTCTTTCGCATTTTATTTCAACAAGGATTAATCATTTCAGTTTAGGAACCGCTTCATTCAACTCTACACGACTGACTTTTAGGAAAATCACTATTTTCCTATCAAATGAATATTGCTTCCAGGTCTTATCAGGGTGACTTCAAGAAAATTTGGGTTAATTTTGGACACGTGAAGACTATGTCAGGCCTCGCTTATAAGTTGATTGCACAATCGAGGATGTCCCAATTTCCAGCAAAAAGCCAAATAGAAAAAACATCGCATGAATCATAACAACAATCATGGTTTTAAAATGCATATTTCATACCTTGATGTTTGATCTGGAGCTGCTGGAAGCACACTTCTGACTACTTCAGTATGTCCCCCTTCTAAAATTGCTTCTAATGCACCAATTGTTGTTCCGTTGCAACTTTGAGTTATAGGAAAATAACCCAATGTTCCAGAGCTGGTCCCGCCTATCAACCATAGCCGATCTTCTATAGATGAATAGTGGCAATCTACAAAATAATCGACCTGTACAAAAACAAATAAAAGACAGAGGTGTAAAACAGTTTTGCAATTAAAGAAACCACCGGAAGAACAAGGAAACCGAGTGGGTGCACCGATTGATTATTTCCTCACGTCTACATAAGAGTAGACATAAAAATAGAGATAGACATGCACATCAAAAATAAGTTTCCTTGACATAAATTCTAGGGGCGGATTCCAATAAATACGGTACATATTAATTAGTTGAAAGGCATTATTTTTTCATACATATGTAGAGATCAAATATAATAATAAACATCATATATGGCGCCTAAAATTTTTACTCCGATTTTTGAGGGATAACCACCGGAAGAAGCATAAGTAGGCACAATTCGAAAAAAAAAATGATTTTATAGCCAGAGAATTTCACCTAGGGAAGCTATTATATAGATACCGTCATCAATACCGACTTTATTATATAACTTATTTCTATAACACTTTAATTATTGAATTTAAGTAAGTTATTATTCAGATTAGTGGTATTTGAGTTGAATGATAAAGTACTGTACAAAATAAATTGCATAATAAAATCGCTAACATAAATAATAACTCAATTTACATAAATAATACAATCGTATCGATAACGGCAGCAAAACTGTCACAAAGATATCTCTGCTCTGATTAGAATGGCGATTCTCCAACCAAAAAACTGTCACAAACTCAAGTCATTTTCTTTTAACAGCAGCAGCAAAATTTTATTAGCTTTGTTCATGGCATGTGAATAACAAAAAAATTTAATTGTACATAAAAAATGTTGTGACGTAATTTTAATTTATTTTAAAAAATTTAAGGCTTGGAAGTATAAACACATCTATTGCAAATACTAGATTAGAAATATACTTAAAAATTTCTGTGTTGAAAAATATTCCTTTCTTAAAAAATACTGAGAAGGTGATAAATTAATAGATCAAGAAAATATCTAACATATAAAGAGCGAGCAGGATAATAAAAAAATCTACTAATCAAAGAAGGAAGAGAAGTAAATATTTATGAAGGCGATTAATGTTGTCTATCTACTAAAAATTTTGAATAGTAGTGTGTCAATAACAAATCTTGTTGTATTAGTATCAGTTGCTTACATTTGTTCATTATAACAAAACATAATATAAAAGTTTATGTAAATTTACAAAATAACCTTTCAAGAATCAGCATTTGATCCGGTGACAAAAATAATATTTTCTGTATAAGATATCTCAGATTTGAAATTCTAATAAAGACTTTTACGAACATTTAAAAATTAACTCAGATTTCCATTTTATCTCAAAGAAAATAACCTTCCTAAAACCGATTGAGCTAACAATCAATTCATTAAAGAAAAGCAATGAAGCATGCAGTCAATGAGCCATAGAACATATGGACCAACTGGAGTTATAAAATCGTTTGTGAGGACCAAATTAAGATAAAAAAGATGTACCAGAGGAAACAACAAGGCCTTCAAGGTGCCCCCATTGTTTTCTGTTGCACATGAATACATGATCTCTGTTTCAATAAATAGTTTAAGCGCATGGCTTCTGAACAGGTTATGAATATATAACTAGGCAGCATCCATATATGTATGTACCAAGTACACGTACAAGTTTGACTCCGAATCGGTAATATACTAACATTTATTTTTGGGTATATATCACGGCCCAAGATTTCTACATTAATTGCAGTTCTGTGATTAATTATGACCTCAAATAGCTTGGAACTATATTATCATCTTTAAAATTTATAAGTATTGTTTTGTGATTTAGATGAATGTATTAATTTTGATACAATTTAAAAATCGTCTACCTATCGTAATGAAACATTAATTACAATTAATTTTCTAAGTACTCAATAGATGGCCAACTTTTTTTTTAAAAATTGAACCAACTTTTTCTGTACGAACTATCTAAATCATAAATAACAATACTATACAACAAGGTTCTAATTACATTATTTTTTTGAAGTGGTAGGCAAATTGCCGACCAATAATTTGTATTAAACAAAAGAAAAGGTAACATTTTTATACAAGATTCTACATTATTAAATTTGATAAGTGTCTAGATGGTCGTTATTAATTATTATTGTTGAATTTTTAATTGTCAATCTTGCCTATCTTTTATATTTTTCACATTATTATTTTGTTAATTATAGTCTTTTCAACTTACAAATTAATGGTAGCTAAAACAATCATATATTATATATCAATAGACAAAATCTGCAATAGCATTGTTATCCATTAGAAAAATATTTGGATGCTAGTTGAATCCGATATTCATTATTAAAACTTCGATCTTAATTTATTATAGCATGCGGCTTCATGGGAGCTCAATTTATTTCCTACAACTCACTCAACAGAATACATACGACACCAAGATACTCCCTTCTAAAAACTAAAAAGAAGCCATCAAGAAACTAAAATATAGAAAATGTTAGAGCTAGATAGTTGACTAGTTCTCCATGAAAGTAGCAATTTATTCACCCCCATTCCCATTAATTATTTCCTTTGTTTCCATCATTGCCATTGTTACCATTGTTTCCGTTGTTACCATTGTTACCATTGTTTCCGTTGTTGCCATTGCTGCCATTATTTCTTGGTGTCGGTGCTGGAACTGAAGCTGGAGCTAGTATAGGTGTTGGAGTAGGGGCGTTGCCATTGTTGCCATTATTTCCATTGTTTCCACTGCTGTTGCCGTTGCCATTGCCGTTATTTCCATTGTTGCCATTATTACCATTGTTACCGTTGTTGTCATTGTTACCATTGTTTCTGTTGTTGCCATTGCTGCCATTATTTCCTGGTGTTGGTGCTGGGACTGAAGCTGCAGCTAGTATAGGTGTTGGAGTAGGGGCGTTGCCATTGTTGCCATTATTTCCGTTGTTTCCACTGCTGTTGCCGTTGCCATTACCGTTGCCGTTATTTCCATTGTTGCCATTATTACCATTGTTACCGTTGTTGTCATTGTTACCATTGTTTCCGTTGTTGCCATTGCTGCCATTATTTCCTGGTGTTGGTGCTGGAACTGAAGCTGGAGCTAGTATAGGTGTTGGAGTAGGAGCGTTGCCATTGTTACCATTGCCATTGTTGCCATTATTTCCGTTGTTACCGTTGCCGTTATTTCCGTTGTTGCCATTGTTCCCGTTATTGCCACTATTTCCTGGTGTCGGTGCAGGAACTGAAGCTGGAGCTGGTGGTGACGGAGACGGAGTAGCTGGTGGAGGTGGTGGTGGAGTTGGTGGAGGTGGTGGTGGGCTCGGATTGGTAACTGGAGGTGGAGGACTTGACGGAGTAGTTGGTGGAGGTGGTGGTGGGCTTGGATTGGTAACTGGAGGTGGAGGACTTGACGGAGTAGTTGGTGGTGGTGGTGGTGGGTATGGATTGGTAATTGGAGGTGGAGGACTTGACGGAGTAGTTGGTGGAGGTGGTGGTGGGCTTGACGGAGTAATTTGTGGAGGTGGTGGTGGGCTTCGATTAGTAACTGGAGGTGGAGGACTTGACGGAGGCGGTTGTCGGGAACAAATCGGAAGATGCTTATTTTTAAGGATTTGACAAAGTGTAGTCAAATCTAAACCTACAGGAATGTGTACTTGCTCGTTACCTTTATCAGTAACACCTATATATAAGGAGTAATGTAAATTGGAGTTATAAAATTATATGATCATATATATGCATGATATGAGATGTAGGATATAGAGAGAGAGAGAGTAAAGATAGCGTGAGTTTAAGTTCATCAAGTCTTCTGATGAGATTAACTAAAAAAGTCTATCGAATCGGCTTAAAATTTCAAATTCAAATTGTTAAATAAATTCTTCATATGAAAATCTTATAAAATACCGAAATTTTTTATTTATAGAGTTTTTTAACTATTTTTTTTCATTTTTTTTGAAAATGGTCTAATCTCATAAAAAAAACATTCATTATTTTGTTATTATTTTAGAATCATTTTCAAAAATCCCAAAAAATATTTAGAAAAATCTAAAAATAGAAAATTTTGGGTTCACATGAGATTTTGATATAAAGAATTTGTCGAGCTACTCAAATTTATCGTTTGAACCTATTTTCAATATTTTTTGAATTAAGTTCACTAGAAGGCTTGGTGAGTTTAAGTTTACGCTAGTTTTATTCAAATTCATTTTTGGAGTTTTCTAACTATTTTTTTCTGATTTTTTAATATGGTTCCAAAATTATAATAAAATAATGAATGTTTATATATTAGAATTAAGCATTTTGAAAACAATATCAAACAAATACATAAAAAACTCTAAAAATAGAAAATTTTGGTATTCTATAAGATTTTGATGTAAACAATTTATTGAGAAAATTAAATTTATCGTTTGAAATTAATTTAATATGTTTTGAAGTTAAAATCACCAAATCCCTTCATGAGCTTAAACTCACCCTAACTTTACTCATATATATATATATATGCATGCATGTAAATTATTTATGATCATGCTTGCGAAACATATTATTGAAGAAGTAATTTGAGCTAGATATATAGTAGTAAGAATGGTCATATATTGTATATTGAGGAGTGATATATAATAAACCAAATGCGTACGTAGTTAGCAGTTGCGATAATGATGGTGATGGTTAATTGTTACATAGGCAATAAATAACTCAAAAATTAACAAACTTTCATTGGTAATAATGACAGCAATAAATAACTGAAATGAATGTTTTTTTCCAAATTGTTAGAAAATTTGTGGTGTGGTTCAATAAATTTTAACAGATACTTGTCAAAATATTTGACATGTTTAATTATATATACATCACCAATGATGGAGGCAAAATTTTTGACAATGGAAATCGGTAGACACATGATGTTACTGATTTACTTTTTAATTAGAAATATATGAATATCAACTTTAGAAATTTATAGGATAATATATATGGGAGTCATGTTAATTAATGTATTTTTCGTATATTAATTTATCTAAAATACAACACATGAGTACATATGTAACTTGTACATCACTAAGATTTTTCGTCTCTCCTATGAAGGTTGTGGTTGGCATGCACGGCAATTGCAAGCTTGTACAAATAGAGGCGCTCACCATCAACAGAGACATTTTAACCATGTACAAATTTAAATTTGCACAGTTTGTAGGAGAAATAACAAACTTGTACAAGATTAACAATAGTGCAGTAAGCTTTTAATAACAAGCTTGGAATACAGGCTTGCAGGGAAACAAATTTTGTAGCTATTTTCTCAATATACACCTTTTCCATAACCAAACCGATCATTTTTATACTGTATTCGTAATGCATGAGACTTATTTGGAAGTAATTAAATATATAGCAGAGCCGTTTCTTGTAAAAGGAAGCTCACTGTTTGCTTGATTATAATAAATAAATAAAAAATACTACATGCATGGCATGAACTGCTGCAATTACTAAGTAAAGATGCATCCATGGTTTATTGGCCAATAAATACTTTCTGGTACATATATATATTCATGCATGAGAAAGTACTGGACCTATATATATACATACCTTATACACGTAATAGTAATACTGACAACAACAACACATATATATGGCCTTCAAAACTAAATCGACAGCGTATAGAACTAATTAAACTTATAGCAGTTAATTACCACTTTGATCGTCAGAAGGAAGCTGTCGTGCCATTGCAGAAGAAACAATTGCAACAGCAGTCAGCGCAAGGAAGAACCTAGTTGCCATTTTAATTTATTTGCCTCTCCTTCTCAATTTGTACTGATCAAATAATTCTCCTTTCTATCTCGTGGTGGCAAATAAGCATGAAGAATCCCGTTTATATAATCAGCTGGTATGTTGAGACGCAGGAACAACTTTTGGTACAGATGCTCTTATTAGTTAGGTGTGGTTTAAATTCTAGGGAAATGGGGTAACCTTATTTAATTAATTGTAATATAACATGTAGGTTTTACTACCTCACTTATATGAATGAACATAATTAAAAACCTGTCGCACACAGGTGCGAGAATGATTTTATTCTATGAAAATATATATACACGAAATTGAGATGTCCTTAAATAAAAAGCACAGATTTATCAATTTTGAGAGAAAATATGAGAGTAAAACAGCTTATTTAATTTTAATATACTTTCTAAGATATAACACATCGAACAAAATTTCTTGAAAAAAAGTATCAATTTTACTCACATTGTCCTTTTTTTTACATTCGGTCCTGTAGATACAGCTAGCAATCACATGTCAGCAGCCACATATTAACATCACATGAATAAAAGATGATGAATTCATCATATAACAAGAAACCCTACAAATATAATTACTCTCATATCTATATTTATATATATAGTTATACCTGAGTACAAACTTTTTTGGCACTTGCAAGTCTAGGATTGTATAAAACAAAGTCTGATTTATAAATATGTTGTCCTAAATTAAGAACTAAATGTTCTTGTTTTTCTTTATTATTATTTGTTTTAAAGAAACTAGCTGTACTTTCTTGTTAATTTCAATTTTCAAATATTACAGTTACTTTCAAATACTCACCCTCCTAATATATCCTGACTAATGTTTATCAACTTTTCATAAAAATAAATAGACAGTGTGTGTTCTGCAATAACAAATGTTAAGCGTTGTTTTTCATAATAGATATTTAGAAGGTGAATATATGGCTCCATCACTAATTATATATGCTTATACTAGTTCTATTAATTCTTTGCTAGCTGCCAAGTAGAAAATATTGTTCTCAATGATTTTCATTTTTTTTTTTGTTATTTTCAATTTTTTTCTGGTGATTCTCAGAAAAAAAATATTCTTGTAATATTTTTCACTTTCAATTAGTGCCAACATTTTAGAAGATGTCTAATGTTGGTAGGTGTGCATCTATATATGTCATTTATACATGTAAAACGTACAAATGACAAAAGTAATTTGTTTCAAGCTTTTTTGTGCGTATGATCTCTATCGTGTTAAAACTAGTTTACATAAATGCCCAGAAAGGTTCAACAAACTTAAAATAGGGGCTTAACCCTCATTTTTCTCAAAAAAAAAAACAAAAATGCCCAAAATAAAACAAAGAAACTATATATTTCACACGAGATATTAATTGTTATTCTAGGACTTGTTTAATTAACAACTATTGGAATAGTGAAATAGCATAATGGCATATTGTCAAATGCGTCTTACAATGTTCAGAATATTACAATAGGTTAATCCGCTATTCTAATAATGGATTAGCAATGTGCGAAATAAAGAATATTATTATTATTTTATATTATAGTATAGTATTTACAAAATTAGTGTTACTATTATATTATTATATCACATATAATTACTGTAATAATTATTATTATGACTTATGCTAACATATAGACACTAGCATATCATGTGATATGCCAACGGCCAACGGGTAAATTTTTCATTGTGCGTGCCCGAAATGTTAATGTAAGTAGCTGGATAAATTTTTCATATCAAAATTTTGCAGAGTATCAAAATTTATCATTTTTAGAATTTTTACTTATTTATTTGCATTTTTCAAAGGCAGCCTTATTTGGCTCAAAAATAATAAGTAAATAAATTAAATGCTTGTATGTCAAATTATGCCATCATTCAAAGCTTCAAAAAAATAGTTAAAAGTTCCAAAGATGGTAAATTTTGATAATCTATAAAATTTTAATATAAATAACTTATTGAGCTACTTACATCAACATTTTGGACATGCAAAATGAAAAATTGACCCGTTAGCATATTGCATGATATGCTAATTAATGTTAGTATGTTAGCACAGCTCATTTTGTTATAATAATTACTGTTTATTTATTGATTATACTATTAATATTTTATAAGCAGTAATATTGTCATTTTAATTATATTATTTACATTTATGTTATTATTACTGTTCTTGTTGTTGTTATCAATATTATTACCATCTGTAATTCTGTATTATTATGATTATTATAGTATGATTGTGATTATTATTATTATTATTATTATTATTATTATTATTATTATTGTTGTTGTTGTTGTTGAACCGCCCCAAAACTTCCAGCATCCAGTTCAGAAATTTACTAATTTATAAGAATTTACCAGTCCAGCTAGCAGTCCCTATGTAGAGAAAATCAGGCTTCTTTCTCTCTGGCGCTTTCATTAATTTGGAAGCAATTTAATTGAGGAACGGGGTCTCAAGCTCTTAATTACAGTATTTTGAAGGACTGAATGTGACATCAATTACCATGGATCCGCATCTTTTTTTTTCCCCTTTTAACCATGGCTAGCGGTGCACAAACCGATACTATGTAAAAGTGGTTAAATTTTAAGACTTTTAAAGCATGTCACATTATCAAGCATTTTTAATTATTGAATCAATAATTAATTATTTTTAATTTTAGTTAGATTTTAATATTTTTAAGACGTCATATCATCAAGCATCTTTAATAGTGGGGTCAATAATTAATTATTTAAAATTTAAAATTTAACTGTATTGCTAAAAATAATTTAACTTTTTTTATAAAATAATGTTATGTGGGCATATCTAATTCAACATATAAAATTGAGTATATTATTATGAAATTTTTTTTCAATTTTTATATATCTTGATGTACCATGGTCAAGCTAAAAGTATACTCTTTCTTCAATAACATATCTTTATTTGAGAAGAGATTCAATGTTAATGGTTATCGGTGTCAAACCATGTCAATCATTAGATGTGTTCTATATAATCTCAATAACATGTATACAAAAATCATAATATTTTAACTTCATTTCGATAGTCATTAAGAGGGGGTCAAATCGTTAAAATTTCGATAATGAATTTTAATAGCTCATGTAGTATATGAAATATGAGGGTTCAAATGCCTCCACTTTTGGTGTCTTTGTCGTGCCTGCATTTTTTAATTTTCTAATAACTCTAATATTAAAATTAAAATATCAAATAAAATCATTAAATGTGATCTATATCATTTTCTTTATGTATATGTAAAAAATTATAATTTTTCGACATTATTTTGTTTGGCACTAAAATCTTATAAAAAATACATTAATGTGGATGTTTTTTGAATGATTTTTTAACTTATTGATTTATATAAAATGAAAGTCAAAATGTCAATAACTTTTTATGCGCATGAAGAGAATATAATATATATCGCATATAATGGTTTTATTTTTTGACATTTTAGTTTCAAAATTTTTGTTATTAGCAAATTTAAAATTAGAGGTATAATGAAGGTATAAAAAATAAAAGTATTTGAACCCTAGCTAATTCCATTAACCCTATGAAATAAAGTGCACATATCAGTAGTGCATATCCATGATGATTAATTAAATAAGTTGTTCATAATAAGTAACTATATATCTAAAATAGTTTGTTGGATCAGGACCACTTACATGTACAATATAGAGAATAGACCTAATAGTAGCTGGTAACTAATTAAGTAAATCCTTGCAATAATAAGCTCAAGATTAAGCTCAAGATTGACGAGCAGTTCTTCCATGCATGGAACGGTTTCTCTTGAGTTTGACAACAATATTAAGCTTATTAATCCTAAACCCTAAACCCTAAACCTTCCCATAGGATAGAGTGGTAGAATCAAAGAATACCTAAACCTTCGCATAGTATAGAGTGGTAGAATCAAAGAATAGAGTTAGAATAATGCTCTTTGTATGGTAAAAGTAGAAGAGTGGTAGAATAATACTATTTAAAAAGCATTTAGAAGAGTGTTATTTTTGTATTATTCAGAAAAGTGAAGTATCGTTTGGTAAAATATTAATTAAAAGAGTGTTATTTCAGTGCACAAAAACTATATTTTTTCTCTATTCCACTATTTTAGTTGAATAGCGAAATAGATTGTTTATCACGCTATTTTATATTTGACACTACATATATATTAATTGAAATAGCATGTTATTTCGCTATTCTAACTTGAAATGAAGTTATCAAACGGAGGAAGAATATTCGAACAAGGCTTCCTTTTTCCCTCTTACTTTCTTCTGTGAATATACTCAAAGGTGAAATGGTAATTAATTGTACATTTGTTCTTTATAGTATACAATCATGTGCTTATGAAACAAAAAGAGCTATATGATTGTTTTGACGTCGTAATTTCAGCTGTTATATATTTTTGTTCGCTTTTTTCATCAGACCCCTATAAAGTTTCATATTTATGTAACAGTACTAAAAGGAAAATTTAAATTGTTAGAATACGAGTAGCTTCTTCTATAAATCTCAAACTGAGTTAATTTAGTTTTAGAATGTTCTTTTAATTATTATGAGTAAAACAAGTCTAGCATTGAATATACTTTGTTGCGATCTTCATAATTTTTTTCTATCTTTTTTGTTGTACCCAAAAAATATGATTAGATGAAAATTGCTATGTGCAAGTATTCTTGTGTTATCAAATAATATGACAATTATTAAAGGGAAAGCATTGTACTTTTTTGTTATCCTACATTGATTGAAACGATCCAAATATATTTGTTTTGAAAAACATAATTTATTATATGATCTTTTTTACCATAGAAATTCTTCTTTCTTAACACAACAAGGTTTATTAATGTTTAAGTTATTTTTGTTCCAAGTATGAACACACTAAAATACCCTTATATGTTAGAATTTAATGTTTAAATTATTTTTGTTCCATGGATTTTTTAGTTTTAGTAACTAACCTAAAAAATATAAACACTTAATTAAATATTAATAATATATAATATATTTGTTATTCATTTTTATTTTGGTTATATCTTTCATTTTATCTCTACTAGAAATATATAGTTACAAAATAATTAAAATATGAATACTTAATTAAATATTTTCAATACATGGTTATAATTATTGATTAAATTAAAATGTATTATAATTTCAATATATAATCACAACACAATCAAATAAAATTGTCCGGGAGCAATGCAAGACATCGCACCTAATTTATTAATATTCTGATATATAATTGTAATGATGTTTTAAATTATTGATCATAATAAATTATTCTATTATCTATTATATGTTGACTCATACATGATCCTCTGAAAATTGTTATTTAGAACTTATCATTATCATGCAAACTAAAATTAAAACTCTTTTCAATGAAGGTGTTAGCAACTAAAAGTAAGAAATTAGCATTTAGTTATTAATTAACACTGAGCTACTTTTTTTTTTTTGAAAAAACTTCATTTTCACTGAGCTAAATATGAAACTTTGTAGGGGCTTGAAAATCTCTTTCAAAATGTGACCAATTATTTGACATAATCTAACACTACTAGAAAAACGATTTTAATCGAGGGTAGAAAAGGGGCCAGAAGCGTGGGTAAACCGTCGTATATAGACATATACGTGAGTTTACGCACGTTTCAGCTCCGACGAATTAGGTCTCCACGAAAATATCCTTTATATTCGTGGGGCCGACGAATGTAGTTTATTTCGTGCGTGATCTTATATTAAGTTCGTGGGTTTTCTCACGTTTAATTGTTATCCTAGTCAGCAAACCCTCGTATTATTATATTTACATAAATACTTTCATCTCGTGGTTATATACATATGGTGATTTTTACTGCACTAATATTTACATGTGTATACCGACAATTTAGCTTTATTTTTAAAAGCGTGATCATTGTTTTATTTTACACAATCCAAAATCACCATTAATCAACCTTGTACTCATATGTATCCACACCTAAAAGAAATAAATTCCACAAATAGCAATCAACAAAAACTTAGAAAAAACAGTATATTTCACATACATATTAAAGTAAAATATCAAATTTATAATTAAGTCACTTGCGTTACATATTAAATTAAAACAAGTTAGTCCCTACTAAGGGACCCAAATACTAACCAAAATATCACATACTAGTGTTAAAGTTCTCAAAATATCATATATCAATTCACAAAAGTATACCCCATATTCATTTTTCCAAAATTATACACTAAACAAAAAAAAATTCAAGTTTCATTCACTTTTACCATCTATTCCTTATGAAGATGAAAAGTAGCTATGTACATTTGAATACGCTCAACATCCTTCACAACAAGAACCTGCCCAAAAAATATATATATTTGCATTATTTTTGTATTGTTATGCACAATAAACTAAACTTAGGCTAAAATTGGTAAGAAGATCATTTTTATACTAATAATATTAATCAACAACTAAATTTTAGAGTTAAAATTATTCTTCACATATTTCATAAGTTATGTTAAAATCCAAAACAATTTACACACATTTAAGTCTATAACTTGGAACAATTAAATTACAACAAATGAGAAATATACTTAATAGAAAAAAGAATGCACCTAAGCGATTTCCTGATAGACTAATTAAGAATGGTACATACATATTCATAATTACATACTAAATTATAATCTACAAACTGACAAGTCTTTCAACACATAGAGAACTAAAGAATTTTAAAAAATACATTTCGTTACCAATCATGCCATCATATATAGTGCTTTAATTTGAAAGATCACAACTTTCCTATTTGTTAAATGGTCAGTACCAGCAAACTATCATTGAGGGTACATCTTTCACTTGTTTATTTTCTAAATCAATTTGTGCTTAGTTTTAAATTTAGGAATGAACTATCACTCTTTATATAAAGTTTTGTCAAATTTGCATATGAATTACTAAGTAAATACATAGAAAAAAAAGAATCTCATGAAGATACACTTGACAAAGGTTCTTAGAAGCCTTAACTTCAAATTGAGAAAGTGACTCCCTAAATTGAAAAGAAAATCACAGTAATGATTAACGATAAAAAAAAAACTAATGTTGAAGTATATAAAACTTGCAAACCTAGAAAGTTGGTTGATTATAGTAAAATTATATTTGATGAACATATGGTACACAAAATCATTTTGAAGTGACATAACATTTCAAATTAAAAATGATTTTGATAATACCTTCAATTCATAGATCGATAGAATTTCTTTAGTCATATCCTCTTTTCTACAATTAAAAACGATTTCTCTTTTCTCTTTGACTAGTTACAACTTATCCAATTAACACCGACCTGAAAGTTTGTAAAGCACACAAAATTGATCAATTTAAAATATGGAAGAAAAAAGCTCTATAAATCCATAGAATAATTAACGTGTAGAAATATAAGTTATTTCCAATGTGAAAGACTTTAAAAGCCATCAGAAACATTATTAAGAATCTTTGGAGTGCTTTGGCTAATGGGCTTTTCAAAGGAGATGTCCAAGTAGAATTTAGTTCAGTTAGTCTTATCATTACACCAACAGGTATACTATTTCAACTTTCAAATCAGAAAATTAAAGAGCAGATTGAACTAAAATTAGATTAAAATAAGGTGAGTTACCAGTTGAAGCAATCACTTTTCTGTAATTGGTTTCTTCTCCATAACATTAAGATTTGCATATCCAAGACCATCTAAATTAACAACCAAATTTTTTTGTATAATTTGCTCGTCAAATTTATACTACCATGTCAGAATTTAAATACCACATAGTCCTTCAGTTGTAAATTTGACATATTAGATAGCACCACTACATTATCAAGCACCTCATCAGGACCATTGTGGATGTTGTAATTCATGAAAGCAACCCCTGAAATCAAGTAAATTTAAAACAAAAATGAGAAATAAAAAGACACATAAGAAATGAGATATTTACTTAAAGGCCCAATTCAGATTTTAATGGTAAAATCACCCTTAAGGATTCAAAAATATATGCCTCTACATATTTCAGAATCATACCAGCATACAAAACAACAGTGGTACCAAGTAGTATCAGTGTCTTAGAAGGGTTTAGAAACCACCACAAGTAACATGGGAGTAAAGCCAGCGTTGGTGCTGACTGGTACCAGTGTTCAAAGGGGTTCAGAGACAACAAGGCCAAGCACAAACAATGCATGAAGCACAAAAACAGCCACATGAATGTATCAATCAAACAACAAGGCTAATCAGCACAACTGATACAAGGGTACTACTAAGGGCACACTTGACTAAAATCAAAGTTTTGCCCAAATTTCCTACTAAGGGTACATTTGTCTATCAATAAATCAACTATGAGGAAAAAAAACAAAGAAACCAAAATCAAAATTTTTGCCCAAATGTCTTCCTAAAGACATAAATTGTTGAACTAAAACACAAAATTATATTATAATTAAGCAAGGGGAGTGCATAGATAGTTGGCTTTAAACAATCATAGAGTCGTAAAAAGAAAGAAAGATGAATTTCAAGTATCTTAACCTCCAATAAGCACATAGGAGAGTCATAGGGTGCCTCAATTGTTGCTTTCTTACCTCTGTCGCACGATTGGAGCCCTTCGCCATTTATGATAAACCTTAAGGTAACAAGTGTGAATTAAGTATGGAGTTGCTTCATCGCGTTGAGGAAGTACTAGTTTGTGCTGGAGAGAGATGGCGATGAGAGAGAAAGACCAATTGGGGCATTGGAGAGAGATAGCACTAGGGTTTGGGTTAGAAAGAAAAAGAGAGACGGCTGTGCTCATTGAAATTTTGGAGGAAAAGGAGGGAGGAACTGAAAATTGGGGAGGAAGGAGGAATAGACGGAGAAAAAATGTTGAGAAGATTTCAAGTAAGATATGACGTGAAAAGCATTAGTTATTGTTGTGCATCAGTTAAAGCGTCGGCATACCCACGTATTTAATATAGCGTTGTTGAAACCAAAAAAAAAATTTCGTGAATATTTTTAGACCCACGAATTTATTCTTATATACGCATGTTTTTATTCGAGATTATTCTTATATACGCATGTTTTTATTCAAGATTTTAGTAGTGTAAGCTTATAGATTGTGTCCACCCGAATAACTGAGATTATATTTTGTATTGAACAATGTATTGTTAGAAGTCATGCAATGTTCTCGTCTATAATCATCACTTTTCTCCACACTTGTTGCGATAGCAAGATCCTCCACCCAAATTAAGAAGCGTAAATTTTATATTTGTTGGAATTAGTTCAAGTGCCAAAAAAAAAGGGGTCAGTTGAAGCACTGAAAATATCAAAATTAGATGCCATAATTTTATAAGTACCCTTGAAAAATATATATTCTTTTCCTACATACACACTAGTTGGAAGCAAGTAAAACTTGATTTGAACCACACCAAAAGCATCCTACTTGACCACAGTTCTTTTAGAGTGCTCACATGCATTTCTTAAGCCTGTCACTTAACACAACACATTCCAAACAGGGGCATTGAACATACAATCAAAATAAATATTATCTTAACACATGGGTATGCCAAATAGAAACAGATCCAAAGGAAAAGAAGATTAAAAAAAATAATAAGTCTCCTAATCAATAAGGATGATGTCTTGCTTTAGTCTTGTTTCTCTTAGGTTTCATTACAAGAGAGCTTGAAATCCATGATCCATTTCCTCCTAATAAATCTGATTCACCAGACATCCAGCAACAAAGCCGGCCATCTTCACCTCCAGTCCATCCAAATATTCCCCTGTGTTTCCCCAAATTATTCAAGCACAAATAGACTTGCTGACTTTTCATATAATCTCCAATCAAGTGACAATAAAAACTGATATGGCCCCGCTACCATTACTGGTGTGATAAGTTCTTTCGCATTTTATTTCAACAAGGATTAATCATTTCAGTTTAGGAACCGCTTCATTCAACTCTACACGACTGACTTTTAGGAAAATCACTATTTTCCTATCAAATGAATATTGCTTTTAAATATTCTGACTAATAGGTTGACCATTTTGACTTCCAGGTCTTATCAGGGTGACTTCAAGAAAATTTGGGTTAATTTAGGACACGTGAAGACTAAGTCAGGCCTCGCTTATAAGTTGATTGCACAATTGAGGATGTCCCAATTTCCAGCAAAAAGCCAAATAGAAAAAACATCGCATGAATCATAACAACAATCAAGGTTTTAAAATGCATATTTCATACCTTGATGTTTGATCTGGAGCTGCTGGAAGCACACTTCTGACTACTTCAGTATGTCCCCCTTCTAAAATTGCTTCTACTGCACCAATTGTTGTTCCGTTGCAACTTTGAGTTATAGGAAAATAACCCAATGTTCCAGAGCTGGTCCCGCCTATCAACCATAGCCGATCTTCTATAGATGAATAGTGGCAATCTACAAAATAATCGACCTGTACAAAAACAAATAAAAGACAGAGGTGTAAAACAGTTTTGCAATTAAAGAAATTGCTTTTGTGTAAAATTCGAAATATTTTAGTTGTTCATCACCAGTTCTGCATTGAGTAAGACAGGTAGGCACTCAAGCCTTAAGTTAATCATATTCACAGAAAATGACCAAAACAGTGGCAAACTCTACTTTTATCATGAAAATGCCTGTACGCATCAGTTCACGACATTACAGATCTGATGGTTCAGTTACTGGATATGGTAGCTGTACTAATACACCATAAACCAACAAAACAGATGCATACATTATTAAAGTTCCATAGATCCGAAACCAAAGACCGAGCTTGTCCAAAATTGGCTTCTCTTCTCCCCTCATTCCAATCCCAAATGCTGAAACAGAAAATCACGTAGCATGAAAGTCAAATTTCTCCATAGATGTGAAAAAATAGATCTCTTCCTAAGCATATCTTGTATAGATGTGTCAGTACTCTAGTACAAAAGAGTCTACTTTTTAAGTGCGATTTATTTACAGTACCTCAGAGTTTCAATATGAGTTAAACACCAAAGCTTCTGATTTTCACTTCCAAAGAACCCAACCTTTGCCACAGAAGTTTCCTCATTCATAACCTAAACCGAAGCACAAAAAAGAAACATCATCACTTACATTTTTGTTTGTCTAGACACATTATGGGTGTTGGGAGCTACAAACTCAGTTCCTCTGTATTTGATAGCAATCGATCCAAAATCCCCAAAAATTTTATCCATCCATCCAAAACCAGAATTTTTTGCCAGTATTCATGTGTAGCAGTTTCAATGCTGCTCCTTCATTTGATATGACAGGATCACAATAATTAAAAAAAAAAAGGTGACACAGACATTATCTGAGTGAAAATATGAAGGAATATCAATAGAAGATTGACAAGTAAAATATCTTTTTACCGATAATAAGTTACAGTCATCATTGATTTCACCATCAGTGTCAAAAAGACACAAAAGCCCATCAACTGAAGATGAAATTAGTTTGCTTTCTTGACCTGGTACAAATTGTACCTACAGCAACCAAATAATAAAACTAAATTGAAACATACAATTTGTGAAATTTAAAATAAATAAAAGAAATGCTAATAATTCACAGTAGCATCAATTCACTTATGCTGATAGAATCTAAATTAGCCAAAATTTACCCATACATTTGTGCAAAGTAGCAACTAAACACCATTTAAAGCAAATATTCAACCAAAGAAACATTTGGTACCTACATGAGTAACATCATCAATATGGGATTCCTCCAAGCATGCAACTTGTCTACCATTTCTCCAGTCCCAGAAAAGAACCTTAAGATAACAAATGCTTCTTTAGTGTATTACAAAAAACAACCGAAAAACGGGCACAAGTAATAACTGATGTCCTCATCACATATATATGATTGAACCAAAACCTCAAATAGATTATATATTATACTAGTAAGGTCCCAACAAGTTGAACAAATTAAATTAGATAAATAAATAATAAAGGTAAGCAAACTATACCTCAGAGTTAGAACCTGCAGCAAGAAGGTTACCACTTGAGCCACCAAAACTAAAGTTAAAAATCTCCTGTGAGGGACCCGCTCTTAACATGGAGACCTGAATTTAAAATATCACTGAAACCTGGGTAAAAAGAAGGTTTTAGTAAAGAACTACCGATTTCAGCTAACTACCAGGAACAACGGAACTTCACCGCGCCCGGGAAAGCGAAATAAGATTCTTACAACCCCACCCCACCCCCCCAACACACACACAAAAACACAAATACAAACAAACAAAAGAAACAGAACGGAGAGAGATAGAAAGAGAGAGAGACAAAGAAGAATCAGATCAGTCTCCACATAAACCAAGTAAGTTGCTCAAAATTGTGCAAGTGGGGCTCAAAGAAGGTCGCATACCTCATTTACCAAATTAGCTGCCATCAACTCCAGTTATTAAATCAAAAACAATGGACAAGCCGAATAAATGCAATGAAAATATAAATGTTTGATAAAACAGTTACTGATACCATTCAGCTGGTACCTACCAAAAACAGATCAGACTAAAATAATAACAGAGCCTGATATTGAAAGGAAAACAAAAACACAAAAAAAAAATACCTGCTTAAAACTTCTTGCATCCCAGGCTCTGACAGTACCGTCAGATGAGCATGAGCAAAGAATATGGGGTGATGCAGGTGCAGAAAAGCAAATTTCATGGATTCTATCAGAATGGCCCTTACACTCTCCAAAATACTGCCCCGACTCTATAGAGTAAAGTTTAATTACATTTGTAGAAAGCGAAACAGCAAGGGCTGGTATATCCTGGCTTTGTTTAATAAAAAAAGGAAGAAGAGGTGAAAAAATGTTAGGAGAAGAATCGGTACCACTCGATAATGAATAGGCTGGCTTTGGTATCTTAGCCAGTTAAAGTTGTAGTACAAAATAGAAGGTACAGTGATGTCGGTAGCAAGCTTTACCAGGATTAATTCAAAAATTCCATATAGATATAAGTTGATTCTAGAGAAAAAATAGTTTCATTTTAAGGAATCTCATATCCTTGTTTGGCCATATTTAAGATTCTTCCAGGTTTCAATTTTCAAGGTTTGCTACATTATGTAATTCATCAAGATTAGGAGAAATCAAGTAAATTAAATCAATCTTTAAGGTCCAGATGCACAAATATGGAGGATTAAATTAAAAACAACTAAATTATTAATCAATTAAGGTCTAATTGGCACCTAATATACTATTTAGATTACAATTGACAAAACCGGCTGCAATCTATATCACCCCAAGATAATCAAATAGTTATAAGCTTGAAATAATGGTTTTTGTGGTAGCTCATTTCAATCTCACATGGCGAAGAATGAATCTGACAGCAAAAAAGTACCTGGAAGCGATTTGGAAAACATAATCCTCTCCGAAATTGGTCTGTATAGCGTTCTTCAGTCCCAGTTTCTTTAAATTTTTCGACGACGATGGAGATGCTTCGTTGATTGATCCTACATCTACTTCCATCTCCATCTCTTCCATGTCTCTCTCTCTCTCCCTCTCTCTCTCTGCGTATGAAGCCGACCGTGGGATTTTTCTAGGGTTTTAGGAGAGAGAGAAAGGAAGGAAGGAATCGCAGAATTGAAACGATTGCGCGTGCAACATTTTCGTATGGGGAATGGAATTGGGGATGATCCAAGTGCCGATTGGATTGCGATGTTGAATTGAGGCCCGGCCCAATGCGTAGATCCAACCCAAAAAAAACAATTTTAGAAAAGAGAGCTGATATACTGTCGTCGATAGTTCGATGCCGACTTTATTATTCGGATTAAATAAATTATTCATATTAACAATTTTATTATATAATTTATTTTATATAGTATTTTATTATATAGGAGTAATGTGATTATTATGTAGATATGAAATGATTATTATTTGTGAGATTGTGTTACAATTAAAAGTTATTTAAAAAATATTGAGACTAAGACAAAAATTCATAAAGTATTTGATAAAGTTAAAGTGGATCACTATGACAGTAAGACCATGAGGCAAGTTAATGGGATAAGTTATATGAGATAAAGAAATTTTTCTGGTAGTATTTTTATTACTCAATTTAAATGAGTTATTATTCAGATTAATGATATTTGAGTTGAATAATAAAAAATATTGTACAAAATAAATTATATAATAAATCATTGACATAAATAATAAATCATTTTATATGAATAATAAAATTAATATTGACGACGATATCAATGATGATATCTCCTAAATATTTTTCTTTAACAAAACAAGAAAAATGATTTTAGCAAAGAGTTGGAGCATTTGCCTCAAGAATTTTAGGGGAGTTTTGCTCTATCTATAACTACTTGGCAAAACAGTAGGGGATTTTAAATGCACATATTTGATAGAGGGCTCTCAAAATTTAAGTCATTTTCATACTATCTCAATCATGTTCATAAATATGGAATCGTGAAAAAATAAATTTGACCTATTCGATTTTTGAAAAAAAAAACTTTTTTTCTTTATTCCATCTCCTCTTATAAAATTAAAAACAGCCTATTAGATGAAATAGAAAGAGATCAAAGTGAAATAGAGGGATCTGATTGCAAACTTTTTTTTTATCTCAACTCCATTTTATCACATTTTATAATTTCAATCATGTTTGATACCTATCCAATATAATTCCTTCACAGCTCCACTATTCCTTGTCACCAAAAGTTCTATGTGCTATGAGAAATTTCAAGTCGCATGTATTAATCTAAAAGCATATAGAAAACGAGATGCATCATAATGACTGAACTTTGGTTTATTTCAATGACTGAGATTTAACCATTTAATTGTTTGCACCTCTTCATCCATAAATCTGAGCTAATGATAATAAATAAAAGGTCAAGTTTCGATCCAATATATGGGACTTGGTTTTCCAGTCTTTTATATTTCCAGAAACTGCCCTCTATAAAAACAGAAAAGTAATACAGCGCATGGTAATTATAAAAAAAAAAAAGGATGTGAAGATATAGTTCCAACATCCAGACAGAATTTGCTTTGTCATAGTATTACAATGAATAAATAATTCACTTCTCTTGATTACTTAAATAAAAAAATAAAAAAATCTCCCCTCTTAAAGCTCCCATACTGTACAAAAATCTGCTCAGCCACTGCAATTACAGCCTCAACAAATTTGAAATCGGCTGCCAACCCATAAGCCATGGCTTCTTACTCGAAGGCAGCGCAAAATTCAACTCGAACATCTCCTTGGCAACATTGCCATCTCTCTCACAGAATCCAACGAGGCGGGCCACAATGTCAGCGCTTTCATCAATGTGGTTACGGTCAGTTGGGTCAGTCCAGAGCTTGTTGACCAGCTGAAGCTTCCTCTGCTTGCCATCCAGTGGCACATCCCACTTGAGGAAGAGACGCTCTCTCTCCTCCTCGGTAAGTCGCGAGTTCATGCGCTTCGCAAGGAACTCTTTCTCGTTCTTGAGTTCTCTAATACTATATTTCACAAAGATGTCAAACATCAATTAAGTTGCTTTGTATTGTCGCATTAAAAGTTAAAAAAGAAAAATCTTTTGTATAAAATTATGACAGTACTTTTCGCTTGTTTGGACAGGACATGTTTTGTCACATTGTAAAAAAGGAATGTAGTACCGATCAATTGGTCTGGTGAGGAAAATAAGCCGAGGAAAATGTTTTATACTGTTTTAGAGCTACTATAGCTCAAGGTAAAAAAACCTGGTTCAGTACTGAAATCCATAATCATATTCTTAATTTAAGTAGTTGTTCTTTAAAAGAAAATTACAAATTAGTACCTCGAGGAGATGGAAATTGAGGGATCATCACCACACATTTGTGCAGGGCTCGAATCTCCCACTTCACTGAAGTGTTGGTGGAGCCACATGAGCCTCCTTAGCTCAACCTCTATATAGATTTGATCAGCTCGGTCACCCTGGAACAGCAAATAGAACTGTGTTCGGTGTATGATGGACACATAACACTCATCCCACAGCATGAATATCTGCTGCATCTGTTCCTGGAATGTGTTCCTCCATGAGTTGGGGGAGCATTGTACAGCTGATGTGTTCTCAGTTTCAGTGTCTTCCCCATTTGCTGCTTCATTTGATTCCAATTCTAAAACCTGTCAGAAGAGACTAAACTAATTAACTGTGCTTCTTTTAAGATGTAAACATTTTGAAATCTTTTTTTTCCATGACCAGAATGGCCCTTATAATACCATACTTGATACGTTTACTATCAGTTGTGCTTTAAATGTATAGTTTAGCCTAAGCTGGACCTCGTTTCTAAAAATGCCTAACCAAGATTTTCCCTCATTTGACAAGCCTCATGGAATCTATACAGATTCTTGTTAAAGAGGTCCCAGGCACTGTCAGTATCCTTAGCAGGTGTTGGCCAAAATTATGCTCATTACTCATCTGTCTGCCTATTGTCAGATGGGCAGTACAAACCTTTTGAACCGAAGGGACTGCACTTCACGACACAATGAAATCATCTAACTCATCTAAAAAAAGATTAAAATAGCAGTACAAACCTGGCAAACAAGCAGATGCTTCTGGTATTGGAGCTTGGCAACACGCTCCTTCAGCTCAGTGACGTAAGCCCTAATGCTCCTAACATTCTCCTCGGCTGCATTCTGAAACATCTTCTGCATCTTCCTCATGTTAACTGAGCTTGATCTTCTGTAACCGCTGCCAGGTGTGCCCTCTCGGGAGGATGCATCCCCGCCACTCATGGCTGGGGTTGTGACATTTGATTCAGATTTGGTCGGTGTTGACTCGGACTTGGTAGGAGTATTGGCGTTTATTGGGTTGGTGTTAGTGTTGGGCTCAGTCTCTAATTGTGGGGCACAATTCTCATCAGCCTCATTGGTAGGGCTTACTACTGCGTTTCTGGAAGAAGATAGAGGGGAGCATGGAGCTCTTAGCAGATGTGGCCTGCTTGTACAAGAATTGGATAATTATCAGATTAGATGCAATTAATAATTTGCTAGCCTGTATAGCACTTCTCTAAAACTAAATTAGTGAACAAGAATGACAGATAAGCAAACCCAAAAATGAAAGCTACCTGTTCATAGCGCTGCTAAGTGCCAGAGGAAGCGCCTTTTTCTTCTTACCAGACTGGCTCTTTGTTGTCACTGCCATCTTCTCCATACCAGCACCACCACACTGGCCCATCTGACCTGCTATATTTGGCAGAGACATGACAAGCTTATCGATAGACCTTTGTACATTTTCTAGCTGTGCCTCCAGGTTTGCAATAGTATTTCCTTGAGAGTGCAGTCGTGTTATTTCCTCCTTGAGATTGGTCTGACACCCCAGGCCCGTCTCTGATGAAGGCATTTCTTTGTTCTCAGCTGATGGTTTAGTAGTGCGCATCTCTCTGATTTCAGCCTGCAACTTTGCAATTGTCTCCGCTGCATCCTGGTTACCTAACCGATGGCATGCTACCTGTGATTTGCACGTAGCACTTCATTAAAACTAAGTACTGAAATTAAACAACTTACTACTAGTAACTGATAATAATCATAAGAAGGACATACAAAAATAAGGCACTTCATTAGACGACTTACTACTGATAATTATTTACAAATATTTCTCAGGTACTTCATCCAAATTAGCTTCCTATTTTTCTGATTAAAAAAGAGTCCACATCATCCACATTCTTGCTACTACAGCAAATTGCTGCCTAACCTTTTCTGCTTAGTACCAATATGACAATCTCGGTCTTAGTAAATACCATACAGTAGTAGGTTCTGCAGATAACTAATTACATTACCTCCTTTTGGAGAACTTCTAGAGCACGGTTGGCCTCATCACCGAGCTGCTGCTGTAGATGCTCAAGCTTGCGGATCTCTTGCACTAGCATTACTGGCGCAGTTGAGGATTGCCTTAGCGAATTCGCATGTTGTCGAGATGGCCCCGAGAAAGAGAAGGTTAAGCACTTTGCCACTCGACGGGGTGATGAGTTGAATGGATTCCACTCCTAAAGATATCCAAAAGATTTCAGATTTAAAAAGAAGAAGAAGAAGAAGAAGAAGCAGTGCACCACATGAACATATGTGCACCGACTAATATGATCCAATGCAGGTTTCAATAACTGTTGGGCACTATTTCTCTCATTTTCTGTTTGTTTTTGTGCCCTCTATTAGCTAGTTTCGGTGTTCAATTGAAGCTCAACAAGGGTTGTATTAGATTAATGAAAAGCTTAATTGAGTTGATCAGTAGTACTAATGGAGAACTAAATACTAATACACAAAGAGTTAATGGTTTATACCTGCTGAATTTCAGAACCCATCTTCTTGCGCAGCTCATCCAACTGAGATTTTGCAAGGTCTCTTTCCTTCTTTAACTCTTCCATCTCCTCTTCCATCTGCCAATTTAAATGGATCATATATCTTGTTATTTGTTAGGATTGCTATCTCAATTGCTCAACTAAATATGAATTCAAACATAATAATTGGCCATACCTGTTTAATCCTCCTGTCCTTTTCCATCAAGATTGCATCAGAATTAGTAGGCTCAGGAGTCCGTAGCTCTGCTTCTAACCTGGCAACTTCCTTCTGTAAATGTTTCACCAGTTGCTTGTCCGAAATAACCTAATTAATGAAATAGACAATTAATTAAGGCTTATATAAAAACTATTTAGATTAATAAATTACGCTTAAATACACAGTTGAAACTCAATTGAAGCCAAATTAGGTTAATTTGAGGCTACAACCATTGAATGAATTATAGTTGGGCATTTGGGGCACACAATTGATGTCATGCTGAGGCTAGTTTTGTCTAACTTAAGGAATTTACAAAAAAGAAAGATAAAACAAATTAAGCAATTTGAATCTTAGTTGGAGAAATTAGAGAACTTAATTGGGTTCTATATTGCTGTTTAATTGAAAACTTCATGAGGATTGATTGGGTACAGGAACTTGCTAAAATTGCCATGTGCAGTGTTGGTGAAACCTAATCAAAAGAGAAAATGAGTGTACCATGTTGACTTGAGCAGTGTTGGTGACCTTCTTTGCACTCATGGCAAAGAACAGCGTATTTCTTGAAAGTTCCATATTGGATTTACTCGGGCTCATGGTGCATATAATGGCTGTCCGGGCATTCCCACCCAGAGACAGCTGAAGTATACGAGTCAATTTTGAGTCCCTGTACGGTATGTGCCCACTTTTGTTCTCGCTGTCAATATAAAAGGATGATTATAATCGACACGAAAGAGAAGTAAAGAGTAAAGGTGATAGTGCAGATAATGGCCAAATTGCATTACTGGAATGAAGTTGTTATGCAAGGTCAGATCATACCAACATCAGCATGCTTTCTTAGTTTTTAGTAAATTAGGATTTAGGATTTCTTGGCTAACTAATTGGACAATCCAATATAAGATATAATTAGGATTACAGAATACATACCAGGCAGGAATTTACAAAAACACTCTTGTGCTTGACATGCAATATTGGAACAGAAATTTACAAAAACACTTTCAGCAACAACGCTGCATCCTAGGAATTATAATGAGATAACTAGGTACCTCAGCTTTCTTATAACTGTTGTGAGAGTGAGAAGGCTTTTGTTGATGTGGCAGCCTTCTTCAAGTGTCTTGCCCTTTGCATGTGTCTGTGCCACCCTCTCACTCCCAGCAAGATCAACAAAATTCTGTACCAGCCCAGATGCAAATAACAAACAAAAGTATCAAATACCATAAATCTCTTACAGCCCATGATTAAAACAATAACTAAAGAATATCTTCTATTTTATCTTATCTTATTTTATCCAATTTTATTTTAACATTGCTTAGGTGTGTAAAAAAAAAGTAGTTACTTTTCAGTGGTCAAAATATATTCAGTTCCAACAGGTGAAATGAAAAATAAAAAGGTCAGGAATGATTTGACACTTACCAGCACAGCTACAAATGATTTGACACAGCCTGAATTTTCACGCAAGCGGCTTTCTACAGTCTGCATATACCAGTAACAATATTGTATACAAAGGTCAGGAATTATAAAAGACAAGAGACTATTATACTTGGATAATTCCCAGTACATATAATTCAGACATTACAGGTGCACAAAACTTCAGGTACAGAATGCCATGTATGTAAAGAGATAAAAAGAAAAGGCAACTTTTATAAATGCACACCAGTCAGAATAATTGTATACACTAAATTGTGCAATATTGAAAACTTACAAGTCTAATTATTTGGTGTGACCTAGAGCTTCTTTTATTTGAACCAGTCTCTCCAACTTGTCTTTGAGCTGCCAATATTACAAAACATAAAGAAAATAGTAAATTATTAGAAATTTAGAATTATGTTGTAATTAAGAAATCAACTCACTTTTCTACTCATTATTCTGCAATATCTCAAGGAAGAAAACTCAAAATCAGCAAAATTCTGTCTTCTAGACTACAAGCCCATGAGGTTTTTATTTTTTAAGCTCTACAAGATTGCATAACCTCTCACTCCATGAATATATGAAATAGGATATAGGAGATTTGTGTCATCACAGAGCCAACAAAACGAATTTTGTGTGTTTTCGCAAGGTATAATAAAAATATTTCTGCATATTAGAGAGTTCCACATGTCATATCAACTTATTGGTGGGACCATCAGTAAAATTAAGCAACCATTGCCCCCATTGTCTAGAGATAACATACCAAACTAAGTTTCAGAGAAAATTTTCTAGCCAAAGTAGAGAGAGACACTACAAATAACCTTCACACTTGCTAATAAGCTCCCTCAAGTGCTGGCTGTCCTTAGCAGTTTGCTCCTCGAGTTTCTCAACAATTGTTCCTTTCTGCTCAAACCAAATAATAAAGGTAAACAAAAATAAAACAACAGTAAATTCATTACTGCAAGGGAACAAAATTGCAAGAATACTTAATCCTCATTGCAAGAATACTGAAATGAACGTTGCACCTCTGGGTCATCCAATAGACGAAGCGGGCCTGAATCTGGCATTAAAAGATCCTTCACATTTTCATTGTATATTTCCATAGCAGACATCCTTATAGTAAATTCCCTCTCTGGTGTCTGCATTTATAGAGAATGGGGGAGCAATGGAGATTAGGTTGCAATTATATGGTTCTTGACAGGTACAAAGGATCTTATTTTTATTAATTTTACATATATTCCACCCAAATTCTCAAGGGTTGAGATCTTACTAGAATGTTGTCTATACTTCATGCATATCAAACTCATAAATAAATTTTCATGCAAGTTCCAAAATTTATCATATGCCTCGAAATTTGCAATGGCTCGTATTTAACAGCATTTGATCAAGTATCAAATGACATTCAATTACATGAAAAAGGCTACCAACTTGTTATATATTTTTTCTATCTTCAAATTTTTTTGGACTTGATTTGAGAAAGAATTGTCAAGTTTTAACAACCCAAATTGTCAGTTTTAACAACTTTTTTTTTCTTTTTTTGAGAAAATATAGGTTACCAGATTTAGCTTGTACTTTTGGAAGGGATATAATTAGAATGGAATAGTTTATGACAGAAAAATAGATGTGGTCCATCAGATTCAATTTTTTTTTTGGGTAAAAGTGAGCAAAAAAAGCCCACCTGTTTCTTCGAAACAGAAAGATCTTAAAAAAAAAAGGTACCAAACGGCTGGTACCACTACATTTTTTGTAAAAATCTACTCTAATTCCTACATTGCATCCAAGCCCTTACAGTTTATGCAACATACTAGCAAATATAACCAGTCTTTTAAAGTCTCAAAACAAAACATCACAAACTGATAAACAAAATACAGCAATACTGCTAAAGCATTTCTGAAACAAGTGATATTTTAGATGGCCTATAAGTAAAACCAAAGTATTATCAAGTGACATGTATGAAAAACATAGAGGATCTATGTTACAGACAGTGAAGACCCATATATGTTGGGTACTTCTTTTATTCACATATGTTCTATTTATCTAATTTGTTTTACATCGAAAGAACCTTTTCTTTTTGGATTTTTGTGAAAGGTGAAGGGTTCTTACATTTCTTATATGATTGTAGATGTCTGATACCGCACTCTCTGTTACTCCTCGCATAGTGAAGGTTTTTCCACTGCCCGTCTGGCCATAGGCAAAAATGGTAGCTGCCGAAAAATGATTAACTACATCATTGTATGGCCTTGTAAACTGGTTTTAACTGGTTTTCCCAATCGTTAATTTAGGCCCTGATCTAATTCAAATGAGCCCTCAACTTTACTAAGCAGCATGTACCCAATTATTCACTCAATTTTAAAATAAGCCCAATTTTCCCTTATATTGACCGCATCATTGTGGCAAATTCTCACAATAGATAATTCATAATTTCAAGTCTTGGTAAGAACATACAAGTTCTGAAAGGTAGACATCAAAAGGATTACTTTTAAACAAAAAGAAAAAAATGTATTTCTTTTTAGACAACTCATAAAACTGCCAAACAATAATTACTTTTGTTAATCCAAGAGATGATCTAAGGGTCTTCAAAAGATATGTATCAGACTGAAGATTGGACCGGTTCACCAGCTACAGAAACTTAACCTAGATTGAATCAATTAACCTGAATTTGACCAGCTACAGAAACTTAGAAACAAGACCTAGATTGAATCAATTAATAGCTCAATTGTGTAAATACAGATCAAATTAACCCAATTGAGACCTCAGTTGATCCAATTCTTAGATTAAGACTGATAGTCTTAATTAGCCTCCCCCAATTCCTATTCTTCATCCAATTCCTATGTTAAATTTTGTAATTAAGGCTTAAATTAACGCAATTGAGCAACTATGCCTCCATTTGATTTAATTTTTATGTTTGATTATGACTAATTTCAGTCTCAATTACACCACCCACCCAACCCCCAAACCGCCCCAAAAGACTGTGCAATTGAACTGCAATTAACTCAATTTTACTTGAACGTTAAAAAGCAAGTAAAATGAAAATTGCACTTGGAAACCTGATATTCTTCTACTAGGTATCAAATAAATTCAGCTATCAAGGTGGAAAGAAGTACTAATTCATACCATTTATTCCTGTAAGAGCTGATAAGGCTGTCACCTTGGCCCCTTCTTCGTACACAGTCTCAGTCCATGAGGTAGGACCAAATACTCTGTCTGCAATTTACCAATAATCCATTATTTGAATTAAACCAATATATTTTTCTACCCAAGATAGGAAGAAAATACTTTATGTGCCAGCACAAAAAATTAATAATGTGAACACTACTATTATGTCAACACACATAAAGTAGGATAAAGGATTCTACCGAAAGTGTAGGAGGCAGTACTGTCACCCCTGTACTGTATTGTCTGGCTATTGGTACACTCCCACACAACTTCATCCTTAGTGTCATTTGGAGGTCGAACTCTAACTGTAACAAATATCTTCTCTTCTTTAACACGGGACCCACCAGGTGTATATACCGGCATTCTCTCTATTTTTGAGGCAGGCGTCCCTGGTGTCCTTGCCATAGCCGTTTATCGAATTTAAATAGAAAAACCAATTTGAAGTCTAAGAGAAAATCTGTTAAAATTTCAAAGAAACAGATCATGGTTTAAGTATGTATAAACATAATGTATTTCAGTAGATGTGGATGAATGCAAACCTAATATGTAAATTTTTAAACACAGTGCTGATTACAAAAATTAAAGACAGTGTTAGAACCAAAAGATAATTCAAGTTTCAAGTAATATACAGATATAAAACTATAAATAAAGTTCAAATGTTATATAGTAATGTTATATTATATAACACAGAGAGGTAGAGAGGAAAAAGAGAAATTTACCACAGTCCAGCACTTGAGAGGGAGAGAGAATCTTGATGCCGAGGACTGATAGGCTTGAGGCTGAGATGAACTGGTGGAGCCGCGGAGAGGCGGATGCAGCCTGGTGGATCGGAGAGGTTGAGAAGCAAAAGCGTCAGAACTTGGACTAACTACCCTAGTTATCGCTTTTATCTTGAGTCTGAGAGCAAGAAAATCGTTATTATTTCTTGATCTAATGTTTTTGTTGATTAACCCTTTGATCGGAATGGTTTCCTACAAAATTTCAATTGATTTCAATAGAAATGATATAGAATTGAAATTTGCGGTTGTATTCTTTGTGCAAAAGGGAAAGAAAACTACTACAAAAAAGAGGGAAAAGGAAAGAAGCAACGATACCTGAGGGATCCGAAACTTCTCCTATTTGAAATTAGGGAAAGAATAGATAATCTCGGCTCTTTCTCTCCTCAGATCTGGACTTCTTCTCCTCTTCCCGATCTAATTTGGAAGAAAATCAGATTAATTCCCAAAAGTGCGATACAAATTTGTACTCTGAGATCGAAGAACGAGAGAGAGAGAATAAGAAAGTGAGGGGGCTGGGTATAGTGAGTGACAGCCTCTACTAGTTTCTAAATGGAATTTTGTGCCACATTATGGGCCCCATATTCCAGTCTCAATAAAACGTGCACCGTCCATGTTCCGACTGCACCCGTGAGAAACTCGGTGGTGGGCCCCAGAGTAACGGCTAGTTTAGGAAACTTCAGACCGTTGATTTGGTGCGTCGTGGCGTGTGATCGGAGAATCCAAGATGTAGTAATAATAATAGAGCCTTGATGCTGTTTTGAATTTCTTCCCCGTTTTACTCGTCTTGAGTGGAGCACTGAATTTACGAAACTACCCCCTGACGATAACGGTCGGGCTGAAAATTAAATTGTGGTGGGGTCCATGTTTGAACAGGATTTTAATTGGGAAAGTAATTAGTTGAAGTGTTTGAACAGGTCCATGTTTGAACAAGAGCAGTAATTTTTTGGGTTGTTTTTATCAAAAAAAAAAGAAAAAAAAATAAGAGCAGTAATTTAATTGTTACCTTTTTCAGGCGGAGATTTTTTTTTGTTTTTTGGTAACTGGTCCACAGTGTGACCGGAAGTTTCTTTTTCTTTTTTCTAAAAAAATAATAATAATTTTAGCACACATTTAACTTTAAGAAATATATTTTTTAAGAAATATTATTCATATTAAAAAATTAAAATTGTCGGTGTCTTATTAATTATTTAGATAGAATGTGTATCAATTTTGAATTAATTAATTTAGAATTTGATTGATCAATTTATCATAAAGTCATTAAATTTTTATTGTTAGAATTTTAAAATTATTTGATTGAGGGCAAAATCTCTTTCAATTTGACTCAAATTGAATACATATTCTATTTAAATAATTAAAAATATATCTATAATTTTAATTTTTTAATTTGAGTAATATTTCTTAAAAATATGTACCTTAAGTGTTATATGTACGTTAGAATTACTCTTTAAAAAATAATAATTTTAGTTTAAAAAATTGTGCTGATATTAGAGACGAGACCTCGTGTTGCTTTGGTCCATTTAGTTAGTTATTGTGATAATATTGTTTTTATTAGATATAATCTGAAAAAATATATATTGCGATATATGTTTGCACAACACTTGATTTTTCTTGTAATTAGCACAAATAATTTTTAAATCATCAATTTGATAATATTTAAAGAATAATAGTATTCTGTGTAATTGTGCTTAAAATGAGGTTTAAAATGACTTAAAGTGAAATTCCAACTTATTGAGTAGACATAAAAAATATATTATGAATGCATTGCAATTATATTATTGCTACAAGTCTCATAATAAAATTTACATTCATTCACTGAAAATGCATTCTAATTTAATATTTTACGTTATATTTGATGTATATATTTGAAAGAGAAATAACTAAAGGATAAAATTATACACATTTCTCACAAAATATAATTTTATCCTCTAGTTAATCCTAATTTATCTCTTTATCAAACATAGCCTATTGCAGTACAAATACGATGCTATTTCATGTGGTTTGGTCTTAATGAGATTTTTTACATTAACTCCTCTTTGAAATATCATATATAATATACCAAAATTGAAGATAAGCCATCGGCAATTATTGCTATTGTCAGAAAGCAAAAAAAAAAACTGATAAAGGAATTGAAAACTGATTAGAAATTCTATGTAGAAAAAACAATAAAGCATCTCTACTCCCTCTTTATCTTCTAATATACTTTTTCACCTCCAATTGTACAGTGCAGTCCACATTTGAAACAAAAAACACCAAATCAGGATGCTCGACTTGTAGGAGGCGCATGTGATTGATTGCGGTGTTTTCCATGCGGTTTCGAAGCAGGGTCTCATGCAGGGCCCCGCACATGGATTTCCAGATGGGATGCATGGCGGGATTTGGTGCATGGCGGGATGCAGATGGGATGCATGGCGGGATTTGGCGAGAACTCGTACTTGTTGGTGACCAGGCCGCATGGCGGGATTAAAATTTTATGGGACACATCGTCATGCCTGTATGTGATTATATTCGGTGGATGACCGAAACATACAAATACAAATATCAGCTATGAAATCAATAATCCAGTGTGAGTCAGTACACTGGAAAATTTGCAAATGTGTGATCTGACCTGATCCCTACAAAATCAGAAATGTCTCAGCTCTCGTTCTCCCGTAGAAAGAAAAAAATACGACGATAATTTCGGCAGCTTTCATATTTCAATTAAAAGAGGTACATAGAGAAATAAGCAACAGGAGAAATAAGGGGTATTCCATCCCATACAGAACATATGAAATTATTGATGATTCCCTTTGTATCCTACCAGTTTGTTCAGAAAATAGCCATACTATCATTCCTTGTTTATGTAGAGAGAATTGAAGGAGCAAATGAAGTAAGTCATGAATCATATTTATCATTTGCAAGCTTTGCCCCACTATTTTGTAATTGATGGAAGAAATTTCCATTAGAATATTAATTCCTCTCATTGGGGTAGAGAGAGAGTGAAACATGAGAAAGCAAACATGCCGATCACAAGGCGTGCCCGCCATGGGTATTCTATAAATGGGATGCCTAAAAATTGATAAATTCAAAATAAACAAAGAAATAACGAATTGGGTTATAGGAGATATTGGCATTACACCCCGAGAAATTACGCTGCGGCAAAAGTAGACATTTCTGTCTCCAGGTTAACCATGCAGTTTGACAGTGTCTGACATCTTACACCATTTGATAAGATCTGAGTTTTGGTTTAATCATTTGAGGCTCTCTTGCTGATTTAAGGCTTACATCAGTACATCAAAGTTACTGTTATATTAAAGTGTTGTCATTTTTTTTTTTACCATGAAGTTTCAGTTGAAATTTTATGGGGTAACAAAGGAAAATCAATCCTGAAAAATGCAATATTTGCAAAATGACCAAATAATAATAAAGAAAGCATTACCATGAGACAGAGAACCAACTATTCAGCAACAGATCACAGCTTTTGAGAGTCATCAATTCAGGAAATTCATCAGCTAATTCCAATGTCTTAAAGCATGCAAAATTTTGTCAGATGTATAAAATTATTAACGGTTTTCAACAAAACAGAAAATAACAATCTGATAATATTTTTAACTCCACTGTTTGCTTTTCTTGGGGAAAAATGTAACCTGTCGCTTTTTCATTATGAAAATAATTTGACAGTTGACATTATCTTTTATAGAAAAACTCTGACATTAGGTAAGAAAGTGTTAAATCCAATTTATCAAAAAACCAAAGATGGGAATAATACCAAGAATATTTTAAAATAAAAACACAATATCAGTTGATAAGTTAACATCTCTGGCTCTGGTTCAAGGTCCTTTCAATTTTCAAACATTTTAATTTACCACAAAATTGCAACATATCACAAAATAACCAAAAAAAAGGGAAAGAGAAGGAAAATAATATAATGCCTACCACATACTTGCTGATTGGTGGAGAATAATGCATATCAATACTTGCCTTGTCAGTAAATGGTTTACGGCAGCTAAATTTTTCATCTTCAAGATACTGATAAAGCAAGTCAGGATTCATCTCTTTGTTCAACTTTCCTTCATGTCTCTGCTCATTCTGATTCGGATTCTGGAAAAAAGCTGAGCTGCTATCAATTTCTTCACCCTGACTCATTCTATTGCAATGAGAAAAAATATATAAATATAATATCAATGAAAACCGACAAACTAGAAACCTTTGATATCAGTTTTTCAGTCAATCTAGTACTGTTAGGCATTGCAGTATATTTTGTTTTTGTTTAAGTCAATACAGTAAGGCTCGATTATGCATTTTCTCTTAGGTTATCAGGTTATCTGGAGCAACGTACAGCTAAACTTTTAGTTACATGATTGGGGTTAATTGGGGCGTATATTGACTGTATTAACAATTTAAGTAACTTGGTGTTTATTGTACCAATGATAGTCTTAATTACACAACCAAGTTTAAATTGCAGTTACTAGATTGGACCATTAAGCCCATTTAAGAAAACTAAACGATGCTACTCCGGCAGTACAAGTTACAGTAAAACCAGCCAGATATGCAATACTTGTGAAATTATCACATAAACTTTTGAGTCTTTTACAGAAACACCTGACAGTTTGCATAATTGCAAACAACATTCTACGTTTCTCATATTTGCAACTTTACAACAAACACGAATGGGAGTATTTTCCGATAACATGGAACCACTAGGACTAAGCAAATAAATACAATATGAAAAATTTAACACCAAAAGTTCAATACAACATAATAAACTGCTTCATACATGTTGTTGCAAAAAATAAAAACATCTGAACACATTTCATTTTATTTTAGCTAAATTTGGCTTTAACAGAAAAGGACAGCTAATGAAAACTAGGTGTAAATTAGTGAATTTTCTGACATATTTACCTTTCCAACAGGTCGTATGTCAGTTGCAAAACGTGACAAATGTAGAATATAACTTAAAAGGTACTGTTACAAGGGAAAATTTAAAGAAACAAAATAACAAAATTGCTAAAACAGGTTGGACATGGCATTAAAAAATCCCAAAGGAAAAAGAAAAAGAGAAGGTACCCAGAGAAGGGGTTCATTGTCTGCTAAACCTAATTTCTAACTGTTACTATTATATTACTCAAGTTCCAAGCCAGTGCATAGCGGAATGTACAAGTATTGGTATCAAGAGTGAGCAAAAACCAAAATTAATACATATAGAAAATTTCAGGCATGCCATGTTTACTGACTGGTATTGCTAAAATAACTGGTGATGCTTACTGGATGTCACTAATAGGAAACTAAGATTCAACAATGAAGAAAGAATTCGGTTTGCAGCTGAAGGAATGAGTAGGACAATGCGCTATGGTACCAAGACTACAACCAAAATACCAGTGAAATCTGATAATAAAAGGAAATAAAAAGAAGGGACAAACATTAGGTTGGTATTGAGCATTGACAGAAGGTGTCACATCCTTCAGAAATCTGTCAAGGTTACCCGGATTGTATTTAGACATAACCGGTTCCGAACCCCATCCCAGATTCAAGTCGGACTCAGATCTGCAACGCCTAATTAGCCCATTTTTCACCATTCCGACCTGCCCGTTTTGTTGAACCATTTTGTGAAAATCCTAATTCAAGGATGCTGAATATTAGAGAAGTCTAGATTGGTTAAACCTGTATAATTTTTCAACTTAATTTTATTATATGATAACCTCCTCCTTGAAATTGCTTTTTGAAAAGGTACTATAAGAAATTGTTATCTTCAACAAAACTTAAATAAATATGTGTGTGTGTGTGTGTGTGTGTGTTTGAGCTAATATCTTATTTTGACATTTTCTTATAGGAAAATGTCTGGGAGATACCAAAATAGATACTTACTTTATTATTCAGATTAAATGAATTATTGTTCATATTAATGACTTTATTATACAACTAATATTTTATAGTATTTTTATTATTCAACTCAAATACCACTAATATAAATAATAACTCACTTAAATTGAATTACAAAAGTACTGTATAAATAAATTACATAATAAAATCGTTAATATCAATAATAACTCATTAAATATAAATAATAATATCGGTATCGATTTTGATATCTATATATTAGCTCCCTTTCTTATAAACCGAAAACTTCCAAAAAAACAAACCCGAAGCTAAAGAGATTATTTTAGAGATGTTCTCATAAGTGAAGTATTAAGTGGAATATACAATGCCATCCCTGTTAATTGCACTACTAGATGATTTCTTGATGTGTGATTATAAAGTTATTGGAAGAAGAAAAAGGAGAAGGATTTCCTCGAGACAGGATTGAGTCGAATGCACCACCATAGAATTCAAGGATTAGTTAAATTTAACCAATGTAATCTCCATGGATTAAACTTTGCCATAGGAGAAAGTTGATAAAGTAGCATAAATGGTCGAACAAAGACTGTTACAATACCTACACAATACTACAAAGAACGAAAGAAAGAAAGAGACAGGAATAGGAATTTCTCGTCGCGTTTAGAATAGAATCATCATAGATATCTCATCGAAATCGGGAAACAAAAAAACGATTAGAGAACGATTCAAGAAAACGAGTACATCATAAATCGCTAGAATCAGCGCAAATTTAAATCTTGAAGCAACCTTAGTGTTGGTTTCGGAAGCAAAAATCGGAAGAAGGAAGAATGTGAATCTTGCGTGAGTAGCGACGGAAGGTTAACCCGTAAAAATGAGCGATGCGGATCCTATCCACTTGTATCAGTCAAACACAGTCAAAGGTAGATCATGACCGTCTATATCAGATTGGTCTTCATTCTTTCAATAATCAATATATTTGGTTGGTCTGGATTCTTCAATATATTCACTCGCCTGTTTTGTTAGATATTTTATGATTTTATTTTTTTCATAGGAGGATAAAATATGTTATAAGAATACATGAACGTAATTGGATGTAGTGAGATTTTAATATATAAATTATTTAGTATTATTTACTTTAAAAAATAATAATGAAATAGTGAGTAAAAATTTTAGAAAAGTAATTTTTGATATGACTACATCATAGGGTGGAGATTGATATATGTGCTTGCATATTCAAAAGAAAATATCATACGAATATTATTTATTTTTAGCCAACGTTTCGACTAATAGAAATAGAGCAAAATACATGCATATTATTATACAGCGAATCAATGAATTAAATCATAAATAAAACGATTATATAAATACCGGAATTTTTATTAATAGGATAAAAAAATAACAAATTATAAAAATTAGCTTTAATGGCTGAGAAATCATGAAAATAACATTGACGCGGGGAAATCCGGCGTACACTGGACGACAGAAAATCCAGCATACAGACTCGTTTGATCCGTCCGACCGACCCGATACGCTGGAACTTCCAGCATACTGACCCGCTGACCCGATACACTGGAAGCCCTAGCGTACACCCGACCTGTATGACCCGGTACGTTGGAAAATCTAGCGCCTTCTATACGCCAGAAATTCGCACGTACACCTCCCACCCTTCAAATTGTTCGAACTATTTCGATCGCAATTTTATCCCGCATCCGAGCTTCTAATTGTTTTCAATTTTATCCCAATGTTTTGGAAGTTGGGAAGGTTCATATGCTTTGTTTCCCCGTTTATTCAGTGCTATTCAGTCAATAAATCTAGGAATGAAGTTTATAATTCTAACGGAGCCCAGAAATCAACTAGAATGTCATTATTTTAAGTGTGCAGCATGGGCGTGGGGTCCATATATCGAAGCAGTTCGGTATCTCAAATCGGTTATAAGTATCGACGCTGCTTTTTTATCAGGCTGGTACGAGGAAAAGATTATTAATGGCTTGTGGTTATGATGTCGAAAATCAACTTATACCATTGGCATTTGCATTAATTAGAAAAAGAAAATCTTGAGAATTGGGGTTGGTTCATGAGTTGGTTGCGCCGAGAAGTGATCGGGTGTGAAAGGATTTATGTGATTTCTAATAGATACAAGGGAATAAAAGTAGTTTTTGAACATCTCCAATATGGTTGGTCCGAGGAAAACGGAGATGTTGTACATCGGTATTGCATGTAACATATCGCTGAAAACTTATATAAAGTATATCCCGATCAGGATGTCAAAACTCTATTTAAGTGGACTACTGCAAAAAAAAAATCACGTCGGTTCCAAGAATGTATGCTATCTAGCAGACAAAAATATCCAACGGCATATAAATTCTTACTAAAGATAAAAAAAAAGAGGAAGATGATAAAGAGAAACCAAACCCGATTAAGTGGGCTCAATGCAAAGATAAGGGATATCATTGGGGAATTATGACAAGCAATAGTTCTGAATCATTGAATCGGAATTCAAAATAGTTAGGTGTTTACCGGTTATAGTTATAGTTGAGGGTACTTGGTACAAATGTATTAATTGATTTGATGTGCATAGGAATACGTGTATGAAAGTAATTAATGATGGACTGCAATGGTCTAGAAAAATTACAACAAAATTAGATGAAAGAGGTGAAAAATCACGACCACATAGAGTTGATCCTTATGGTTCTGATCAAGGAGAGCACGATGTTCTTCACCAGGGTGAGACGCTACCTAACAGTGGATACGAGAATTTAAAATACACAATCCAAATTCAAACCGGTCAAATGCCACGGTGTGATTGTCTAAAACTGAATCTAATCGGTATATCATGCTCTCATGTCTTAGCCATAATAAGGGTTAGAAATTTTGACTTGAATCGGTTTATAAGTCCATTTTGTAGCGTACAAGCACTCCATATGACTTCGTCCGGACAATTTCATCCATATCCGAATCAAATTGATTGGCCAGAGTACACCGGTCAAAAAATTATACTAGAACGACGATTGATTCGCAAGGGCCGAAGAAAATATATTCGACTTTCGATGGTTATGGATGAATTGGAAGAAAAACGTGGTAGGAGTAGATCATGAATTCCATCAAATAATAACAACTCAGATAATATATTATTTATTTCATCAAATAATATTACATGTAAATGTTTGGTTATAATTTTTATTTTTTTTCAGAAAATATAATGAATCGACAAGAAACTCAATCTGCATGGCATTCTATCAGTGTTGCACTGACAACAACAAATAATTTGAATGTAGCTAATATTTTTCAAGCTTCGCGTCATTCTATTAGTGGTCCTTCTAGATTGGTGAACACAACGAGTAATGTGATTCAAGGTAACAATGTCAATTAAGTACTTGTGTATTTATATTTGTTTAATTATTCTTCCTTGTGATATTTTGAACTAATATGTAGAACTATCATCAAGTCGTTGCAATCAAAATGCACAATAGACATTCACAGGAAAAATTCGGTTGTTATTGAGAGGTTCTTCAAGTCATCGAAGAGATTGAAAATATTTTTACAATTATATGATATGTTATGTTATTTTTATCATATTTTTATTGTGATGTTGTGAAATATATGATACAATTATTTTCTGTCATGTATGGATTGCTTATTTGCTTAAAATAAGTATGAAACATATAAATAAAATGTCCACAATGCGATATAAGTAAACAATAATAATAATAATAATAATAAAGTCCATAATACAAATAGAAGTACATCACAACAACAAAAGTAATAAAATCCCTAATACAAATTGAAGTACATCACAACAACAAAAATAATATAGTCCCTAATACAAGAAGAATCAACAATAACATCAAGTCCCCGGTGTGTATTGCAAGCGTGGACGAATATCTCGTCGTGCGCGTCTACGTGCAAGTGTGGGAGATAGTATCGGTGTAACATCCTGATCATCATAAGAGTCATCACCGTCATAGTCTCGCATCGAATGTTGTGGTGAGTCGACCAAAATCTCACACTCAAAGTGAGCTGAAGGATCCTGCTCACTATACTGCTGAGAGATACTTGCGTATCCCTGTGTAAAAGAGGTACCGGGATATCCCTGTGTGTACGGCTGTGAGGGACCCAAATATCCCTATGTGTCCAGAAAAGAGGGACCCGAATACCCCTGTGTGTATGGTTGAGACGTACCCGGATATCCTTGTGTGGCTGGCTGTGATATACTCGGTCTGGGAGTACAATGTCGGATCACATATTAGTAAATGATATGTTGGGATCATACAAAGCCCGCCAGTCTACCTCAGTGACCTGTTATGGCTAATGGGAAGGATCTCCAACCGGCTCATCAGCATCATGAATGTCGTCTATAGCGGTGGGCAAACTAGCCTCTTTCAATAAACAATCAAGTCGATGATTTGGTCCAACATCCTCTAAATGCTCGCGATAAGATCTAAATAAAAGTTTTTCGGCTTGTTTCATTCCCCTAGTCAAAGCATACCTTATGCCTACAAATGCATCCTTGAATGCCTTTAAACCTTGCATATATTATTAAATTTTTGTCACACGTATAATTGTTAGTATTTTAGAAAATATTTAAAAAATAAAAAAATAACATTTCATACCACTCGAGTGGAAATATCACCATGCGGCATGTAGAACATCTCATGAACTGGCTCGGACAATGCCGATCGTGATTGATCGATACCAAACTAATACTCCAAGAATACGATACGCATACCGAATGTCTCAAACCACTACATGTACTCTGACCTCGATCGAGCGTCATATGGTCCCGCCGCCTCTACCAAACGGTGAGTTCGAGCATCATTCCACTCATGTATACAAGCCCGCCGGTGTATCCCCCAAGCTGTGTTGGCTACAATACACATATGGTCCACACTATCCAACTGTAACTGGGTATCCCAAGACAAGGGATCTGGCGGAGGGATCGATTGAGATAATCCGAACTGTCTCATAACTCTATCCAGATAATGATGGGAAACAATCCAAAAATAGATCAATCACACCCTAGCTAACCATATATCTCTATCACGATCCACCACTAATGGCATACGATCCAATAAATCAGTATACATATACTAATTGACACGATCCTCCACTATACTATCCAACTCATCTCTCGGGCTACTCAAACCGGCATTGTGAGGACTATTTGTGAAATGATGGTTCCATGTCCAATACCTCCCTTATGGCTGACATGACTCTCGATCTGGCTCACCCCAAGCGTGAAATGGAACAGCCAGCCTGGGTCGGCTAACACTCAACCTAGTCCACAACCACATCTAGAGAAGTAATAATGGTCCTGCAATAGCTCTCATATCGGATCAAGCAGCAATAGACAAACTCCGATACAAATAGGCCAATACTGCAGCTCCCCAATTATATGAACAAGAATGCTCCAAGTCGATCAAAAACTGCAAATACATGACGGGAACACCACTCTCGATCATGTCTGAAAATAACACGGAACCGAACATATCCATAACAAAAGCCCGAGTGTAATGGTCGATCGCCTCGTCCATCGCGTCATATGGCAATATGCAAACAGCTTCCACAATCATGGCAAACTCAAACTAAATCAAGAAGCCATATACGTAGACTGACCTCATACAACCCGCTTCTTACTCATCCATGTCGATACCTCAATTGGCCTCCCAGATGCGAACTCCGCTAAGTATGTCCAATTACTATCAGATGCACCGGTGATGGCAATCCCGTCAATAGACAACCCCCACAAACACATCACATCATATAGTGTGATCGTCATATCTCCTACCAGCATGTGAAAAGTGTGAGTCTTGGGCCGCCATCTTTCTACAAGTGACGTGATGAGAGCTTTGTCGATATTTGTATTTTCGATGCGAGAAAGATGATATAGCCCGAGCCGTTTCAAACGCGACTCGCACTTTTCATTATACGGAATCTTCACTCGATCTGATTTTGCCGTGAACATGAATTTTCCCTAAATTTGTATTAAACCAAAAAATTAATTAGTGATAATTCATAATAAAACATATAAAAAAATATAATTAAAATTAATGTTAAAAAGATGAAATATGCTTATGTGTGATCAAATGGTCGAAACTCTATGTTGACAAAGAGGCATCTACAGCAAAGCAGAAAATGCCTACTGATCTGAATCAAGCGGTCTCGGAGCCTGTCGTCTCGACTCTGACTTTGATGTACCGGTATCTCTCTGATCATCATATGCACGATCTCGAGCTCATCTCAATCTCGACATGATTCGAACCTGCATAATTTTTTTGTGAGTCAATATTTAAAAAAATTCTGAATTTTTACTTTTCTCAACTTAAATAAATCTTATCGCAATAAAAATATACTTCTATCTTTCTAAAAAAAATTAATTAGAAATAACTAATCTAACTAAAATATTAAAGATACACTAAAAATGTCAATGAATGTGCTAAAATCATATGTTATAGGTGAATGAACTTGCTGGGTCTTCAATAAAAAAAATTATAATATGATCATATGATGGTTTTTCGTTACAAGATGTTGAGCTGAAAAATTATAATGTACGCCACACCCCAATATGCCATATTTGTGGGGATAATTAAATATTTTTAAATAATTAAATATTTTTTGGGGATAATTAAATTTTTTTTACCATTATTTTAATATAATTATTATATAGT
The DNA here is from genome assembly GCA_037678475.1 of x Bolboschoenoplectus mariqueter. Lineage (NCBI taxonomy): Eukaryota > Viridiplantae > Streptophyta > Magnoliopsida > Poales > Cyperaceae > x Bolboschoenoplectus > x Bolboschoenoplectus mariqueter. The sequence goes on from CM075277.1 coordinate 2,966,084, forward strand.
TAAAATTATTGATTATTTAAAGATTATCTAATTGTACTTCTTTGTAATTAAAATAAACTTAGGACCATCGACAAATAAACTTCCAAGATTTTCGGCGGATAATTTCCACTAAATAATTTTTTTTAAACCATCATATTAAAAAAAAGATGGTCTTAAGTTTGAAAATTATTTATTTAGTGAAAATTATTCGCCGAACACTTTGAAAGTTCATTCGCTGATGATCCTAAGTTTATTTTAATTACAAATAATTCAAATTAGATAATCTTTAAATAATCACTAATTTTAACTATATAATGATTATGTTAAAATAATAGTAAAAACTATTAATATTTCAAACTACAAAAGGGTTTTGTGATATAAAAAATCTTTATATTTTTTTAATTCTTTTAATCAAGTTGTGAACGTTGTAATATTTTTGAAACTTTAAATTTTATTTTTATAATTATTTTTTTTATTTTTTCATTATAATAATATAATTCAAGGTCTTCGGTGAATAATGCAAGGGCCTCGGCAAAAAAATTCAACAATAATATAAATATTAAAATCAATTTAATAATATAAATATTAAAATTAATATTAAAATTAAGTTGTGTACGCATGACAAACATAATAATATTGGACAAAAATTTTTAACAATTTTCAACCAAAATTTTCTTTCTAAACCATAAACCTTAAAACCTTGAAATATACCATAAACATACTATAAACAAATGTTATAAACAATAAACCATGCACAATTGAAAAATTTTCAAAACATTACAACAATTGGCATATATGATAAACAAAACAATATTGGACAAATATTGTACATGTTGGACTATGGACAAATTTTTTTTCTAACTCTAAAATCTTAAAGTCTTAAAATATACCATCACATATCATAAAATTACTATAAATAAAATCATACACAATTACAAATTTTTCAAATTTTTCCAAATTTTTCAAAAATTACTACAAACTTTTTCACAATTTTTGAATTTTATTACTCTAAATACTTGAATATTTTGAAAATAAATTGCCTGAAATAGAAGATTATGAAGAGGGCAACAAAATGGTGGTCCGATCTGTTGGTTTGGACCGTCGGTCGGTGCTGGCGGAGCTCAGTCGGAGAGAAAACAAAAAGGAGGAAGAGAAGAGAGAGAGGCTCAAGGTGGGGGTGGGGGTCGGGGGTAGGGTTGGTTTTACGCTGGAAATAAGGGCGTACTGGGTCACGGTTAGGGTGTACACTGATTTTCCAACGTATCGGGTCATACGGATCGGGTGTACACTGGGGCTTCCAGTGTACCAGATCAACGGGTCAGTATGCTGGAACTTCCAGCGTACCGGGTTAGTCGGGCGAGTCAGTATGCTGGGAAATATAGCGTACCGCTCGGGCGGGTCAAACGGGTCTGTACGCTGGATTTTCTGTCGTCCGGTGTAAGCCGGATTTCCCCACGTCAATGCTATTTTCGTGATTTCTCAGCCATTAAGGTTTTTTTGTGATTTGTTATTTTTTTTAGGCAATTAATAAAAATTTCGGTTATAAATTGTACATTTTGTGAGATATAGTGAACTATAGAAAAAAAAATAATATGCTCCATAGAAAATATTTTTTTATTTTGTGAGGGATATGAGATGAGAAAGAGGTTTTCATGTATGATTTGATTTTATTTATATATCCTAAATGATATGAAAATAGTGATTTATATAGACTAGAATATATTAATGTGTTATTTAAATGATGACCAAAAGAATAAAATGGACATTTAGAAATAATAAATCACAAAAAATAAATTATTGTGATAATTGCTTAAAAATATGTATATAATATTTTTTTTTATTATATTTTGAGTTTTGCTTTTTTTTTTGAAGAAAAAAATAAGGGTCAGGCCCTTATTTTTTTAATTATAAAACAAAATATTTACAATCGTCAGAAAATTAAAAACCCAAGAGATTTGGGGTTACAAGATAAATACAAAATACTAACATAAATAAAAAAAAACCCAAAATATGAATGGTTACATCTCAGTAGAAATTTTCTGTAAAAGAAGAGGTATCGTTTTATTATTGTCAGAAAAAATCTGTGAACACCGTTCCCACCAAGTGATAAAGACCGTTAGCATTAGCAACGGTTGAGTGATAGAATTCTTCAATGGACATAGCAGAGCTTCTTGCGGAGTAAGATGCAAAAAGTGTTGCCAGTGAGGATCATTGTGCAATCTGAATTTTCGTTGAACTTCCGGATAAAAAGATGGAAAGAAAGAACACTCATTGAATAGATGGTGAACTGTTTCCTGAGCATTGTAGCAGAGCTGACACCTGTTAACATGCTGCGAAGCACGTTTATTGAGATTATCAATGGATAAGATACTATTCCGTATCATTAACCATGTGAAGATAATGATTCTTGGAGGTTCCTTTAATCGCCTGATGTTTTTGAGATGGGTTTGCGTAGCTGGAAACCTTTAACAAAGGAATAAAAGTTTTGCATGAAAACATCCCATCAGAAGAAAATGGCCAATTCGGTTGATCAGCTTGGAAAGGATGAAGAGAGAGATTGGATAGAATGTTAAATACAGATGAGTTTTGCTATTTTGAAATGACAGCAAATATTCACGACTTAACCATAAGGCGCAATAAACAAAACATTCCCGCTCTTCTAGAAAAAAAACAAAATGAAATGTAAAAGCAACAGAGAAAACAGAGCTCACAAGTCATAACATGCATTGTACAATTTTTTTTCTTTTCTAATTCACATGGTACTGTCTTGAGGACTTCTAGATTAGTATGTATAATACATCCATACACGTCTTATCTAAGAAAATTCAGTGTAAAAGACAAAAAAGTAAAAGATTAGTAAACATGTGATTCCATGCTGGATTAGTAGGTTCTGATAATTGGAGCTAACAACGAAACAATTCAAAAAGTATAAATAGATTAAGCTTTTGTCTTTTGCTAGATCTCTTAGTTCATCACCAAACCAGAAGTAAAGATGAAAGAAAAATTAATTAGAATATTATCATCGTCACTCATATTTCATGTTGCTTTGTAGATTTACTTACATAGATTACCAATCACCTCAATTCTCCTTCTAAACTTAAGCGGCCAGTAAAAAAATAATAAAAGAAAAAAAATTAATAACAAGTAACAATGGAAACAAACTTCAAAAAACTAAAGCACCTTAACCCCACTAGGCCGTTTCCCTTCCATCGCATCCTTCTTGTCTCGACAGTCCGAGCACAGGAAGGGACCTTCCCATGGTCTAGAGCTGGTTGAGAAAATTGAACCGGCATGCACCGAAACACCCTCACTGGGGGCCAGGTCAACCTGGCAAATTGCACATGTGAAAAGACCTGATGTTGTGGTGCCTCCTGATGAGTCATTCCCAAGCCTGAAGAAGTTTTCTGTTGTAAGTTTAATGAGCAATATGATCCAAGTGTGTTTTTGTGCGTGCGTGTGTGTGTGTGTGTGTGTGTGTGTGTGTGTGTGTGTGTGTGAGAGAGAGAGAGAGAGAGAGAGAAGAAAGAGAGACTAAGAGACACCCCCAGCTTCTCATAATTGCATATTAAAACAATTTTGTGTTTGCAAATGCACACTGTATTTGCATAAAAAAGCTAAAAGCCTTTTCCACTGAACCAATCCCAGGATCTATTAGCAAATAATACACAACAGGTGTAATTTGCTAAATACAATGCATGTACAGAGTTCTTTTATAATTGGCAACCCGGTGTTTGCAGCAAATGCACACTGTATTTGCAAATAGTCATTTGGGAGCAAAATTGTCAGTATTAACATAAAAGAGGTAATGGCCTTTTTCCATTGACCAATGGTTGCATGTATAATTTGCAAAACACAATACATGTACAGAATTATTTCCATACATGGTGAATACATCATATACATGGCTTACTTAAAAAACCATATGCACAAAACACCAGCACCCCACACACCCAGATAAATAATGGGGACAAACCTTTCTGCTAGCATGGCAGAGCCTTCTTCAAAGAGCTCCTCTACGATTCCTACTGAAGAAAGCTTCTTGGCAAGTTTATTGGCAGGTTCCTTGGATCTCTTTCCTAGAATGAAAGACTTGAATTTGTTCATCTTTTTAGGTGGGGATTGAGGTGGCTTCACCGATCGGTCTGGCGGTATTATGTCAACAACTATGCATGTTGTGTCATCTTTCAGGCCTCTTGTCCTTAGTGCCTCCTATCATATCATGTTAAATATTAGCACCTTTTCCCAACGACTCCCAGCATCGTACCACGTGTGCAAGCTAGGCCCAAAATACTCTGACTAGTCATATTGTACAAATCTTTTGTATTGAATTTCTCCTAATATTTCACCGCATTTGCGAATAAAAACCAACAATTGAAAATGCAAATGATGAGAACAAAAGTGGAAAGATTCTTTTGTATACCAGTTGCTACAATTGTGCTGAATAAAGTTCTGTTTTTTGCAGTACCATATTCGCAAACAGCACCAACATTCTTGCATAATTACGGATACAACCAATTAGATCTAATTTGCAAATAATAATTTCTGCTTTTCTGCATTTTACAAGAGAAAGATGGAAAATGATGACTACCTTCACAACTTGTCTAGCAGCAAGCTCAGCAGGCAACCCTCGGCATGATTTTGCAGCACTCTCAGAAGACAATGCATCCCAAATGCCATCAGATGCTATTATCAATCTTCCACCAGCATTTGATAACTACCATAAAAAGGTACAAGAAAAGAATAGCAAGCATTGGCATATGTTCTACTTGAGTTGTGATGGATTTGTTAGTAATAACTTTTTTAAGTCTACCTTTACTTGTTTGACATAAGGTATGGGAACGATAAATTCCCCAACATCAATGTCGCCAATTGATCTTGAAAGACATAGACCCCCCGGCCAACAGCGCAGAGGACCTATCTGAAAAATCAAATGTAAAACAGGGTCAGCAGAACAAAACTAAAGGGTATGTTTGAGGTATGCTTGCAAGTTAATTACTTAAATTTGATAGATTGAGGGCTTATGCTATCCTGTCTAGATACACTAGAAAAGCTCCACTCCTGTATCAGGTGCTGGAGGTGCATATCTGATATGGATATGCATATGATTCGAGTATGATACCTATCAGATACAACACCTGGTTAATCTAATACCTAAATACTAAAATTTTGACAGATACGGTCAAACATATGCCTGAATACATATATCCAGAGTTTCAGAAACACAAGGCAACATAGTAATTGCCTCACAAAAATACCTATTCAAAAGGGTAGAGAATTCCAAAGCCCAGTCTTGTTTATATAAAAAAGGAGGCACCTGTGAACTTCTCTTGTTTTATGGACTAAAGCAAGTCAGGTTCTATTACCCAAAAAGTTATCAAATTAAGAATTTTTACAATATGGTCCAAAAACATTCTAAAACATGTATCAGCCTTCTGGACCTTTACAGTCTGCCCTTTAAAATTTATAACCCATCCAATCACACTTGAAAATTGTTTTGGCAGTTTCTGGAAAGTAACAGGAAACGTGCACTGTGGGACAAAATTTTGTTGAGCAAAACATCAAAAACAATAAAAATATTATATGTATTAGCGTATTCTACCCTAGAATTTTGGAAATTGTGTTTCACATATGACCAGTATCTGTACCCATGCAGCAAAGGGCTTAGTGAAGAGCTCATGATCAGAGATTAATTGGGTATAAATCGAGACACAGTGGCATAGTGAAGAGCTAATACAGAAAATTCCTACTGCAATGCAAAGGAGGTGATAAATAAAGAAGATATGTTCTCACCTCTGCACCGCCAACAATGCTAAGTCTGCCAACCTCACCTCCACTTGCTGTTACACGTTCCCTCCTACGCAAAAATGCAATTAGTTTGGTGAGGTGCTTTAAAATAACAACAAGAACAAACAAAAGTAAGATTTGTTTGTAGTTAGAATGCAAGTTTGACTAGGGAGTTCAAATACTTGGCAGAAAAAGAACTAATTAATAAATGGTTATAATCAAATTAAGGCAATTATTGGAAGCAAAAGAAATAAAATTAAGGATACTTGATGCTTATAAGACCTACTTATAATGTTTGAGATTAATCATGGCCTGTCTAGGCTAATCTCACGAACATGCTTCAATTTGATACTTAATAAGAGCATAGCTACTCATCAAAGTCTGTGGTCAACTGTCAGAAGGTTGGCGACATCAAAACCAAGATTGAAATGCAGTGAGACTTGGTCACATTCAAGCTATTCAAGATTTGATTTCCCCATGGGAGCATAAGTGAGGCATAGTTGTGTGAACTTGGGCAAAGAAAGAAAAATGATCGTACTGCCAAAATTGTAACCCCTTGGTACACTGACGAACTTAGGTGTACTTAAAGGCTAAAATTAATCTTAACTAATGAAATAAACTGTAGTGGCACCTACTCCTCAACATTTTCTTCAAGTCTATGATCAACTGTTAAAAGAGACACGGCCCCGCCTTGTGAATCCAAAATGCAACGCGAGTCACCCACTGAGGCAACAGTAACAGTCCATCCATCAATGATTACAAATGTAACTGTTGTGCCCGAAGTTTGCCCTATTTCAGTTGCCAAAAATAAGAAAAAAGATAAAATAGCATCAGACATGCAACAGGCACACTATAGATAAATAAGAACTATATATTATATGTCAGGAGTTGAAGCATAATTGCAAGACTAGAGTTAATTGATGCACGGTCACAATCATCTCTGAATCGTAAATACTTCCACAAATAGCTATATCAATTAAGATTGGTTTACAAGATTTCTCATAAAATCATTAAACAGAATAAGATAAACAAGGAGATACTAAAATAATATATTAGTAATGATTAAAAACAGGAGTCCCCAGAGACTGAACTCCAGGAAGATAATTAGAAAAAATAAATAAATGCAGGTAAATAATTGTAGCAACTAAGAAAATCTATCAATAATAAAGATTGCTTTTCCGTTAATCTGAACCTTGGTTAGTATTTATTTGGTTTCAATGTCTTTCTGACTGACTTCTCTTGTACTAAAAGTTACAAAAACATGAGAGCGGTTGAGGCTTAAAAGTGTTTCATTGCAGGCAGACTAGCTAATTTTGGTTACTTGAGACAAAATCAGTTGAAATCATCCTTGATAGCAAACAAAACTTTTTTCGAGGCTTAGTTGCACAGAAAGCTCAGATGCTTTATCAAGCCAAATTGGAAAAAATATCCAGTAGAGAGACTGGTGATTTTCTGTGTAATTGCACATGCGTTGCTACCACCATGTCAAGTTCAGCATTTCGCCTCATTACCCAGAGTTTAACACCTTAACTAAGTTCATTGTCCATAGGTTCATAAAGATAATGGTTATCAAACAAATGCCTTTCATCTTACCTTTAGTTTGGAATTCTTTATCTGTCTTGACAAAACCAGCAACCAAAGCCCGAGGCAGAGCATGCAACCATTCATCCCTACTGAGATTGCGCGGAACTGCACTCAACACATGATTCAGTAAATTATCCCTCGTGTATATGGCCGCTGCATTTCCATTGTGCCCATCAAGAACCTGTTGAAAGAACAATAAAATAGCAATGACGGAAGCAACATTAGCGTAATTTTTGTTTTCTTTTCTTTATTTTGGGAAACATGCATACTGTTATCAGTTATTCTTAGTTTCAGCAACACTGTTTACCTAGATAATAGAGGCACGTGTTTTACTATTTTCTCTTTCACTGAAGATATCAAAGTGCATTAACCAATATATGAGGATATGATTGGGAACGACAATTAGAAATGCTCATGCACATGCTTTTCATTTACCATGCTTGTAGTAGGAAGGGCATAATCCTGTCAGCTAATAACTAGCATTCATTATATAAATATTTTTTTTGTGACAACTTGAGAGAAGATTTTTCATTTATTATACAAAATATCAAGCAGAAACAAGGACCTAAAATACACATGTGAGACAGTCATAATTTTTTTTAATTTTTTTATTTATTTTTAATTATGCATCTAGCTAAGATTACCTACATAGGAATAAATAAAAGATATGTCATGTAAAATGGACTCAGTTTCTCAAATTTCACTTTTTCTTTCCAATTGGAATTGCCGACATCCATTATGCATGCATGATTCCTCACATTCTAAAAATTGATAGCCTGGCAACATTTCTTACTATGATATTATGATTGTTAAGACTATTTAGCTCTACAACAATTAATGAAAATTGCTCAAAAAAGCTACAAAACCGAGAGGACATATCCTTCGGAAAAATAAAAGCATCAATATCTCTAAAATTAAAAGAGTAACTACAAAAAGTTAGGAAAACCTACAGCGAAGACAGCAAAGGTGGAAGAGGGGTTTCCACTGACACGCACACAATCAGTCTTCATAAGAAAGAAATCTTCTCCTTTCTTCGACTGAGACGCGCATCCATATCTTAGCAATGGCCTCTCCAGCTTCTCGCTCTTCGCCTCCTCTTTTATCAGCGCCGCTAATGGCACCATCACTGGAGTAAAGACTTGACTTAAAACTTTCTATTTATGTCGAATTTTCACAGATCTGAAGAAATGCCAGACTACTTACTCTTTTCCAAGTAGAAATCTAATCCGAGAATGGATTACACTCGCAAATAGTTTCATGACTGGTTGCCATTAAAACAAAAACAATGGAAAGCTTGCCTTGTCAGTTGTCGCTCCTTTATTTTTCTTCAATTACTCGCAGATCTGAGAGGAGTGTTGAATAGTCTAGAATCTAGATAGACGGACAGAGAGGGAAGTAGAAGAGAACGCGGTTTAGATCGATCGATCGATCGATCGCGAGAGAGAGAGAGAGAGAGAGAGACTTAGTTAAATGGAATTGTTCTACTAATGGAGTAGTAGTGCTGCTCTCCCCAATTCATGCAATGTCGCCATTAAAGAATGGCCGCTCCAGCTTGGTAAGCTGCCTCTTTTTTTTTGTTTTTGTTTTTTTGTTTCTCGTTTTTGCCTTTTTGTTAATTATTTTTTCTATCCTCTCCACTCTGGCTGGCTACTACTATTTTCCACTATCGTCACCGATTTCCATTAAATAAATATATTATATTATTCTTTCCGTTTTTTTTTTATAAGAGGAAATGTGAGAATGCGAGCTGTGCTGTCAAATTCCCTTTTCGGATTAACGGATTGGATTAACGCCAAATTGTCTATGAATCCAAATGCTAATATTATATGAGATATGGCTATGCATTCTTTACATATACGCATTAATTAAATAATGTTCATATATTATATATCAATCTGAAAATTTTTCTCTATGAATCAGTGGAGATATTTCTAGCTCTCTCTAGACAAATTTAGAGTGAGAAAAAAAAAAGAGAAATATTATGACAGTCTTCTCCTTAATGTTAGAAGTGAGAATGAAATATTTTCACATAAAGATATTTAAAAATTGAGATTTTTGAGTTATGGAATAAAGTGATAGCCTCGATTAATCTCATGATTTATTTTCATTCAGCGAATATTTAAAGATATACAGTACGAAAGACACTTCACATGAGCTTAGAGTTGCAAAATATGATTGAAATCGTAAGATCCAAGAGAAACGCTTCCGCTATGATATTTTTTTTTCCTATTATGTCTTCTTATAAGTTGAATCAAAATGATGACTAATGATCATTTTTTTCCTAAATTCTAATACCTAACAATTTTTTAAAAATAAATATGCCGGTGAGAATGTTGACATCAATTGAAATGGTGAATTACACAGTGCTTTATAAAATAAAAGGACAACATGTTTTTCGTATCGGAAGTCATAAGTTCAAAATTCGAATAAAGGATCATTTATGAACATTTAAATTTAAATTATTTGACTCTCATTTTTATCTTAAAAAAATAGAGGGCAAAAAACATAATTTTCAATCACCTTTTGTAAAATCTTCTTGACAATGTTGATAGGAATATTAATTTTTTCACAAAATACAACTAAAATAAATGTGTGTTATACTAAGAGATTTTTGCGAAGTAATCCTCTCATTTAATAAGTGAAGTAAAATTAAAACGGAATAAGTGTTAAATCACTTTAAAATATTAATATTTAATAGTAGTAAATTAAGTAGATAAAATAGTGAGAGTAAAAAGTATTAAAATTTATAAAATTTGATAATTTAATTTTACTTCATCTCTATAAATATTTTAATTTATTTCACCTTAAATCACCTCCATTTAGTATATTAAAACTTTTTAAATATATTTAAGAGCTGCATTTTGTCAAATGTGTAGAGAGTTCTCCCGAGAATGATTTATATAATTTTTTTTTTCAATGAAAGGAACAGTTCTGACCCTAAATTCTACTAAATTATATTGTTTTCAAATAATATAATTTATGGGAGTTATCACATGTATCTTGATTCTTGCAACATCTCGATTTCCTAAATTGAAGCGAAACAAGAAATAAACCTGTTTCTCATACACTTATGTACTGTTATATCTCGAGTTTTCAACTCAACATAAACGCAAGCTAATTGCGAAGTGGAATTGTAAAACTTGGCTTTTATCAACTAGGGTTGTTTTGCGTTTTTACCCCCAAAAAATATTTATTAAAGAAAAATTATTTAAAATAATATATTTTTTAGTCATAAATTTATATACAAGAAATTGGAAAATAAATAAATATATTTCAAAAATAATTTGTATTATTAATAATAATACAATTAGTTATCTAAAAAATTTCATATAGGAATATAAATAAATCTATATCATTTTATAAAATTATTTAATATTTTTTTAATAATAATATCTTAGACACAATAAACATACTTTTAAATGTAAAGAAAGAAAATGATGATGTGACGTGGCTAAGAAGCTTTAAAACCTAACCACTTTTATGGAATATAGATTGCTATTGATTATATGATGACGCAAGGAAATGGAAAATTAAAATATGTTTAATTATTTTGAGTTCTGATCCGGTTCTGATCAATATTTAGCATTTAATAAATATATCTAACCGTTTATATTGCAAATTTTCACGATATTGCAATCAGAAATATAGCTAAATTAATTAAAGACGTGCATAAAGATATTCAAAAGGGTTTAAATTTGTTCTAATGCAATTTTAGACAAAATATACACCAAATATCTTTTGTTTAGCACTGAAAATACATATAAATAATTAATAAATACATCGAACAGCTTATGTACGAATTTTGACGATATTACAATCATAAATGAGGCCAAATTGATTAAAAACATGCATAAACATGACAAAAGGTGTTTAAATGTGCTATAGTGCAATTTTAGTCAAAATATAGATTGTATCTCTTTAGTTTAGCTCCGAAAATATATATAAAAATTTAATAAACATATCTAACAGCTTTTATGTGAAATTTGATGATATTACAATCAAGATATGAGTCCAAATTGATTAAAAACGTATATAAATATGTTTAGAAGTATTTTAATTGGATCCTTATCTTCTGCTATGTACCGCCGTGCAATGCTGCAATCGAACAGATACATTGTAGGGGTTTGTTTTTTAGATTTACATTACATGAATCTCAATACAATTGGACGGACAATACCCTGCGCTGCACAATGCAACGCAGTAGATGATACAAATTTGTTTTGAATACATTCTAATGCAATTTTAGGCAATAAATAAGCCATATATCTTTCATTTAGCTCAGAAAATAAATATAAATATTTAATAAATATATCTCATAGCTTATTTGTAAATTCTGATAATATTATAAATAAAAATAAAGTTAATTGATTTAAAACGTGTATAAACATATTGAAAAGTGTTTCAAATTCGTTCTAATGCAATTTTATGCATAATGTAGGCTTGATATCTTCAGTTTAGGTCTGAAAATACATACAAACATTTAATAGAAGTATCTAATAGAATTTGCGTGAGTTTTTGTGCGAACCCTTTTTCGCGGCCCACGCACGAGGTATCGGCGTCCTCACTTGAGGGGGAAGAAGGTACAGGTACATCCCTGTGTGTGTTTGTACGATCAATGACTTATTATTTAGGTGATTGTGGGAACTTTTATTTTCCAAAGGGCGCAAGCCCCTGCCGTTAATTACCCCGCTCTCGCCTCGGGAACCTCTGATTAATGGACTAAAATAATCAAAATATATGGATCAGATTCATGGCTTTGTTTCTTCCTTCCAACTTATTTTTATTTTATTATTTTATTTTTGACAAAACATGTATAAAAGTAGTTTGTTTATTCACATGGTTATTTAACCCTCTTTTTTTTTATATTTACTTTTATGCTATACTTAATGGTATGCTTGAAGTAATCAGAACGCATAACTTTTTAATAATTAGACTAAAGACATATAATCTAAAATTAGAGAAATGTATAATCTCTCATAAATCAGAGATCGATGACGTATAATTCTATGGATCTCACAGAGTTCGAATATAAAGCGCACTGTCAATTTGATACCCAAGAAACCAGAGATGTTTAATCTCTACGTAGGTTCATGTCAAAGACAAGGGCGTATCGTCTCTAACAGTCTATTAACCTTCCAAATCTCGAATCTGAAGCGCTATACCAATTCGAAACCTGAGAAAATTGGAGAATTGAGAACATATAATTCTTTATCAATTTCCAAGACGAAGAACATTAAACCTGAAGCATACTACCAATTTAACGTTCTCAAAACATGATTTGACATTGTTTGATATGTTGGTATATTTTATCAAGATTTGGACATGATTTTGATCTATGTTTGGCTTTCCAAGGGGCACTATGGGAATTTTGGCCAACATTTAAGCGTGTTTTGCACGTTTGGATATAATGACATGTTTGGTCAAAGATTTTGGCATATTTGCATATTTAACATGTTTGATCAAATATTTGGACATATTTGCATATTTGACATATTTGGTCAAATATTTGGGTATATTTTTATATCTGACATGTTTGGTCAAGGATTTGGACATATTTTTATATGTGACATATTTGGTCAAAAATTTGCATATAATTGCATATTTGACATATTTGGTCAAATATTTTGACTTATTTGCATATTTGACATGGTTGGTCAAATACTTGGATGTATTTGTATATTTGACATGTTTGGTCAAAGATTTGGACATATTTATATATTTGATATATTTGGTCAAACATTTGGACATATTTGTATTCTTGGCATATTTCGCTAAATATTTGGGTATATTTGCATATTTGACATGTTTGGTCAGTTTGATCAAAAGTTTGGATATATTTGCATATTTTACATGTTTGGTCAAATATTTGGACATATTTATATTTTTGACATATTTGGTCAAATATTTGGGTACATTTGCATATTTGACAAAATCACATTATTTAATGAAAATATTGATTTATTTATTTGCATAACATAACATGCATGATATGTGCTTCAAATTTTAATGAAATAAAAAATTGACACTTTATTATCTCTAATCATATTTGTATATTGGCATGTTTAGTCAAATATTTGGATATATTGGCATATTTGGCATAAATATTATTTAACAAAAAACATTGATTTATTTTTTTTTGTATGAAACAACATGTATGATGCTTTAAATTTTATTTAAAATAAAAATAAAATCAAAATTGATATTTTATTGTCTCAACAATATATTTAAATGAAACCATGGTTTTTAATATATTTTTCATGATTTTTGGGCTTAAGAAAATATTTTTATTTAATATTTAAAGTTTATTTTCAAAAACAGATTAATATGGGCCGCTAGATTTGAGCCCACGCATCAAGATCTGGACTTTAGTTCGATTCTTGAAGCAGCTTTTGAACTGGGTCGTTGGATCAAAGACGCGCATCAGGCCTACGCTGGGCTGTTTGAATTTCATCAAGATCCGTACTTCGAAGCGCGTTAATATTCGCACTTCTCTTCTCTAACCTTGATCAAGGCCCTGCCGGCGTGGATCTCCGATCGGCGGGCATGAGTGGCATCGCCAGAGCATGGGGAGTCCAACGGTGGTGGTCTTGACGGCGGCGGCGGCCTAGATCGCCGGGGATGAGGGTAGCCACTTTGGTTTCGGTTGAGATATTGGCTGAGATGAAATTTGTATTGCCACTGTAATGTGCACAAGTCTTGAGAGAAAGGGGTGAACATGTGCCCATCCCCATGAAACCAAATTGGCATGTGCCAATTGGTTGAAGTGTGCTGTCAAATTCCAGAGAGAATTCACTATTTGAGCTCTTGAGACCCATGCATAGCCACCAATTGAAATAACCCAAAGGTAGAACTTTAGATAATAAGACTAAAGACGTATGATCTAAAGTCAGAGAAATATATAATTTCTCATAAATCAAAGATCGAGGACGTATAATCCTATTGATCTCACGGAGTTCGAATATGAAGCGCACTGCCAACTCGATGCTCAAGGAACCAGAGATGTTTGATCTCTAGAAAGGTTCATGTCAAAGACAAGGACGTATAGTCCTAAACGGTCTATTGACCTTCCAAATCCCGAATCTGAAGCGCTATGCCAATTCGAAACCTGGGAAAATTGGAAAATCGGGAACATATAATTCTTTATCGATTTCCAAAATGAGGTACATTAAACCTGAAGCGCACTGCCAGTTTAATGTTCTCGAAACATGATTTAATATGATTTGATATGTTGATATGTTTTTACCAAGTTTTGGACTTATCTGCATATTTGGCATATTTGACCAGAGATTTGGACATATTTGCATATTTGACATATTTTATCAAGAGTTTGGACATATTTGTGTATTTGGCATGTTTGGCCAGAAATTTAGGTGTATTTGCATGTTTGACATGTTTGGTCAAATGTTTGGGTTTATTTGCATATTTAACATGTTTGGTCAAAAGTTTGGTCATATTTGCATATTTGACATGTTTGGTCAAATGTTTGGGTTTATTTGCATGTTTGACATATTTGGTCAAATATTTGGACATATTTGTATTTTTGACATATTTGGTCAAATATTTGGGTATATTTGCATATTTGACATGTTTGGTCAAAGATTGGGACATATTTGTATTTTTTGACATATTTGGTCAAATATTTGGGTATATTTGCATATTTGACATGTTTGGTCAAATATTTGGACATAATTGTATTTTTGACATATTTGGTTAAATATTTGGGTATATTTGCATATTTGACATGTTTTGGTCAAATATTTGGACATATTTGTATTGTTGACATATTTGATTAAATATTTGGGTATATTTGCATATTTAACATGTTTTGGTCAAATATTGGACATATTTGACATATTTAAATATTTTGATTTGTTTTATCAAAATATAACAAAGTTTAACTATTTTGAACATTTTGATTTGTTTTATGACACCATTCAATCATTTTTGAATATTTTTGATTTGTTTTATCAAAATGTGACATAATTTGATTATTTTGAATATTTCAATTTGTTTTATCAAAATATAATGTAATTTGATTATTTTGAATATTTTGATTTCTTTTATCGAAATAAAACATAATTTGATCATTTTTGAATATGTTGATTTGTTTTATCAAGATATGATATAATTTAATTATTTTAGAGTATTTTAACTTGTTTTATCAAAATATGACATTATTTGATCATTTTGAATATTTTGATTTGTTTTATCAAAACATAACATTATTTGATTATTTTGAATGCTTTTATTTATTTTATCAAAATATAACATGATTTGATTGTTTTGAGTATTTTTGATTTGTTTTACCAAAATATAACATGGTTTGATTATTTTTAAATATTTTGATTTGTTTTTATCAAAATATAACATGATTTGATCATTTTTGAATATTTTGATTTGTTTTATCAAAACATAACATATTTTAATTATTTTTGAATATTTTGATTTGTTTTATCAAAACATAACATATTTTAATTATTTTTGAATATTTTGATTTGTTTTATCAAAACATAACATATTTTAATTATTTTTGAATATTTTGATTTGTTTTATCAAAATATAACATAATTTGGTTATTTTGACTTGTTTTATCATAATTTGATTTTTTTGAATATTTTGATTTGTTTTATCAAAATATAGCATGATTTGATTATTTAAAATGTTTTTGATTTGTTTATGACATATTTTAATTATCCTTGAATATTTTGATTTGTTTTATCAAAATATACATAATTTGATTATTTTGAAAATTGTTGATTTATTTTATCATAATTTTCACTTATTTTTAAATATCCTATTTGGTATTTTGAAATTATTTTATACATATATCATATATCTTGAATTTTCTTTTATTTATAATATAAAAATAAAATAAAATCAAAATTGACACTTTATAGTCTCAAAAATATTTATAAATGAAATCATGATTTTTGATATATTTTTCGTAATTTTTGGGCTTGAGAAATCATTTTTATTTGGTCTTTAAAGTTTATTTTCAAAACAGATTAATATGGGCCGTCAGATTCGGGTCCATGCATCAAGATCTGAACTTAAGTTCAGTTTTTAAAGCATCTTTTAAATTGGGCCGTTGGATCTCTGACGCATCAAGTTTTTACTGGGCTGTTTGAATTTCATCAAGATTCGCACTTTGAGATGCATCAATATTCGTGCTCATCCTCCCCGACACTGATCAAGGCCCCGCAGGCTTCGGATCTCCGATCAGGAGGCATGGCTAGCATCGCCGGGGCGTGTGGAGTCCATCGGTGGTGGTCTCGGCAGCGGCGGCGGCCTGGATCGCCGGAGATGAGGGTAACCATTTGGTTTCGGTTGAGAAGTTGGCTGAGATGAAATTTTGAGGAATTTGAGCTGATTTTTGACAAATTAACTCGATTTCTTTGTCATATGGCATCGCCAGAGCATGTTTAACAAGTTTTTGAGATTTAATTTGGGTTTAATCCATCAATTTTGCAATTTTGGCCATTTGGTACCAAACTGGTTTCGGGACATTGGTACCAAACTTCTTCTTCACTGGGGGGTCTATTTATAGCCCAGAAGGCATGGTTTAAGCCTCAGGGCTGAGCTGGCATCATCCCAGCCCTTGGTTTGATCAAATGGCCAGGATTGAGCCAGCCAGGCCTGTGCTGGCCTGAGGCTTGTCCTTGGAAGATTCCTCCAGCTTACTGGCGCTCAGAGCTCTCCATTGAGGTGCCTACACGTGTCTCTGACACAGGCCTGGGGAGAGAGAAGGAGCCGTTGGCTTTGTCTTCTTCCTTGGGTCAGTGTGTCATGCCTTTCGGGTGTGAGCATATCCCGAATATTCCTTGGCCTTACTGGCACTTGACATGTCACCAAGGTGTCACTAAGTGTGCCCAACGTGTCAATTTGGCTGCTTGAGTGCTGAGTTGTGCCAATTGACCACACCCAGATCAGACCCAGGTGCCAAGTGGTGCTCCTGCCAATTGAGTGCTTTTCACCCCAAATTGGCACTTCAGGCAGCGTCGTGGAGGTGTCTTGAAGCTTCTCCAGGTGTTGGCTTGGCCTCTCGAGCTCCCAATTGCCCTGTCACCTTCAAGGTCGAGGTACTTTCTTCTTCGATTTTCTCCTTGTTTACTTTACTATTTTCAATGCTGTTTGTGGCATTGGACTTCCCTTAGGGTGTAGATTGAGTCCCTAGAATGGTTTAAGCCAACTCGAACCATACACCCGAACTCCATTTTCGAAGCTCCAGTTGAGCTCTGGAGCTCGAGGAGGAAGAAAGGAGGGAGAGAGAGAGAAATTCAAAGGATTTCCCTCCCTTGGGTTGGGTGCACGTGAACCGTGCTTTGATTTCAAACCTGTCAGAGGAGGAGAGCGCTTGTGTTTGCAGTCAAAAAAAATATATAAAAATAAATAAATAAATAAATAATACCAAAAATACACACAAGTTAAAATACATGAAATTAACCAATATGATTTCATGTGATTTAATGCCGAAATTTAAAATTACGAAATTATGCCCAATTTCGTAATTCACCACATACGAAATTTATTTCTTGGAATTAAGAAACAATTTCATGGAATAATAATGCCAAATATTAAATCATGAAATTATGTTCAATTTCATGATTTATCACCTATGAAATTTATCTCTTAAAATTAAGAAATAATTTCATAAAATAATTATTATGTGAGATTAATGCCTAATCTCATATGATACACAATGATGAAATGAAATTAATGCCTAATTTCATTCCAAAAATACCAAAAACATTCTTAAAAATCATAGAAGGGCATCATATAATTTTACAATAATTTTCATGATTTTATTATAAACAATTTCATGAAACATAATTTAGAAATGAGAAAAGACAAATAAAATAGCAGTTGGAGACAATTTTGTGTGCAACTTGGGGGACAGAACACACTTGGGTGCAAATTGGAGCCCTCATGCAAAAAACAGAGGAGAAGATGCTCTCCAACAGCAAAAAAAAAATGAAAGAAAGCAAGGTACTCTAGGTGTATGTGCTCCATACTTATTTCTACTTGATGGGTACATTGGTTCATATACACCGGGTCCATGTGACACTTGGAAATGGGTTGTGTCTCATTTAATATGACATATGGAACCCCTACATTCTTTCTAACTTACATTTGGGCCCCATCCGAAAATTAAAACAGAAAAAAAAGAGAAACAGAGGAGGGTCTGCCGCTGGACCGCACATGGCAGACCCTTCTTCTTCATTTCTTCTTTTCTGCACAATGGGAGTTCGCCAGGGGCTGGCCAGCAGCGGGGCAGCGACTCCGGGTGTCTCGCGGCGATTCCTCTTAGCCTCGGGTAGAGCTCGGCGAGGAGAGTTTGGGGAAGCCGTCAATTTCAAAAATAGATGAATGAACGGGGAGAAATCGGGTACGAAAGTTATCTCGGTGAAGAGGCCAAATGAGCAAATTGGCGACCAAGAGCTCAAATTGAATGGTCTTAGAGCATCTCAAGGGTGTCACGATGATGTTCAAAGTGTATATTTGAGGTTTGGAACGCTCAATTAATAGGACCACCGATTCACATTCGGGTGTAAACTGAAAAAATTTTAAATTGGCAAAATTAAGATGTGAGAGTTTGGAAAATGCATAAAACATGTAAATGCAACAAGTTTGAGACCGGTTGACACGATAAACAAGTGTTAGAGAGGCTTCAATTTAATTGGAACACGTTAAGCCTCAAACCGCCACCGGGAGACACCAAACCGTGCCTTGGATGCTCATTTCCGAGAGCCAGCGCACCAATACACGTGTTAGGCTATGATAGGTGAAGCGTCTCTGCGAAAGAAACATAAGGAATCTTCCAGAAATGAGCTGTTACACCTCTTGAGCCCGGTTGGCTCAATTTCGGCCATATGATTAATTCAACGCTCTAGATCAAATCAGAGCTTCCCTGGAGTGTTGCCCTAGCTCTTGGGTTATAAATAGACCCCCAGAGAAGAGAAATCAGGAGTCAATACCCCCCCATAAGCTCAAACTTGGCCAAAGCCTTGTCAAAACTGAAATCAAGTCTTAAACCCTCTTCTCTCCAAATAAAGCTCTGTTAGAATAGTTGTTGTAATTGATTGAGACACAAAGGGGCCAAGCCTTGAGCTTGGCTTGGTCTCAATTGAGCTCTAGGGGCTAGTCTCACCTTGATGGGTGAGATAGTCAAGCTTTCGGGTTGGAGATGGTGCACATGTGCCTCTTCCCTTACCAAGCTCAATTGATGACCAAGCATGAGTCTCAGGTGCTTATTTATGCGTATTTTCTATGAAATTTGATAAACACACGATAACCAATCGGCACATGTTGATTTGGTTCAATAGAGATGAGCACATGTTCATACCCTCTTCTCAAACCCTGTGCACATGTGCAGTGGTTATATAAAGGCTCAAAACAGCTTAATACAAGCCGTTATGCCGCCAAATTTCATAAAAAATAAAACCCGCCATGTTTATGTGATATTATATATTGATATGTTATGTTAAATGCAATATTATATGAAGTTTTGATCAAATCTGGTTTTTTATCTCTCCTTGATCTTTTATTTTGCATTTTAAATATGTTTGGATGCTCAAAATCATATTTGAGTAAAAGAAAAGCAATAAATATGCATTCTGATCTGATTCCAGCAAAGGGGCATTTCTGTCCAGTTGAGAGATCAGTCCATATCTCTCAATCTGGTTGTCCATTTTTCATAAAATTTCACAGACCTGTAGAGTAAGTTTATATTAACTTACATTTAGAATTTTATAATTTTTGGAATTTTCTGTGAATTGTTATGATTTTTCAAATCTCATCAGTCCAAAAAATCTCAAAAGTCAACTGATGGTCAAACACCAAACTCAACATCCAAAAAAAAAAAACTGATTTAAATAAAAAAAATATAGCCTGATAAAGGGTGATTGTTTATTTGATTTGGATT
Source organism: x Bolboschoenoplectus mariqueter (assembly GCA_037678475.1). NCBI lineage: Eukaryota > Viridiplantae > Streptophyta > Magnoliopsida > Poales > Cyperaceae > x Bolboschoenoplectus > x Bolboschoenoplectus mariqueter. The sequence continues at coordinate 2,986,353 of CM075277.1, forward strand.
TTTTTTAGTTGATTAGGATGTGTGAATTGCTTGGAAAAATAAAAACAAAAAAGAAAACAAAAACAGAAAACAGAACTGGCACAGATCTGACATGTGCCTTATCTGGCCAGTTCAAAGATCAGCTAATATATCTTGATTTACTCACCCATTTGATCTGAAATTTTTCAAGAATATAGAGTATGTTTTCGTAGACATGTTACCAAAATTTCATATTTTTTTGAATTTTCTTTGATTTTATATGAATTTTTAAAGTTGGATCTGTCAAAAGGAAAAACTGGGTTGGTTCTGTTTTTCCTTTTCTGTTTTTTTTTCCTTTCTGATTTTTTTCGTTTTTTTCTCCAGAAATAAAAAATGGTGAAATTGACCACTCAAATATACTGAAACATGGTTAAATATGTTTTTAAAAGAATCAATTGAAGAAAAAACAAGGATAAATGCACGAATTTCCAATCGGTACCAAATCCGTTTGAGCCTATTCGGTACAGGTCGGTGAAACTCACATATTCGGAGATTTAAATTAAAATTAAATTTCACAACTTGTTTGTTATGTTTTAACGACGCTACAGATCGAAGGAATTGAACCAATTTGACAAAACGAGCTCAAAATCGACAAAAAACCGATTCCCCACGAGTTTCCAGCCCTAGCCGAACTGGTGGTGCTATTTCCGGCGATCGCCGGAGTTAGTGGCCCCGAGACCAAGACAGTTGTGTTCTCCTCCCCGAGACGACTCCGGTGGTTCCCCCCGATCGACGATCCGACGCCGGCAGAGCTCCGATCAAGCAAGAATACGAATATTGATGCATATGAAAGTGTGGATATTGATGAAATTTGAACTCAAGCATATGGGAGGGAAATCGCACGGATCTTGATGCCATCCGACAGCCCAGAAAAATTCAAAGTTTGGATATTGATGATCTAGCTTTAAATCAAAGGCTCACATTAATCTGTTTCAAAAAAACAGACTTTAAATATTAAATAAAAATAATTTCTTAAAACCAAAAATCATGAAAAATATATCAAAAATCATGGGTTCATTTGAAGATATTTTTGGATCAATAAAAATTAGTTTTGATTTTATTTTTATCTGAAAAAAAAATCAATCAAAACATATCATCTTGTACAAATATTTTCTTATATTTTGATAAAACAAATCAAAATATTCAAGATACCCAAATTATTTATATTTTGATAAAACAAATCAAAATATTCAAAATACCCAAGTTATTTATATTTTGATAAAACAAATCAAAATATTCAAGATGCTCAAATTATTTATATTTTGATAAAACAAATCAAAATATTCAAAATACCCAAATTATTTATATTTTGATAAAACAAATCAAAATATTCAAGATACTCGAATTATTTACATTTTGATAAAACAAATCAAAATATTCAAAATACCTAAATTATTTATATTTTGATAAAACAAATCAAAATATTCAAAATACCCAAGTTATTTATATTTTGATAAAACAAATCAAAATATTCAAGATACTCAAATTATTTATATTTTTGATAAAACAAATCAAAATATTCAAAATGATCAAATTATGTTGTATTTTGATAAAACAAATCAAAATACTCAAGATGCTCAAATTAAGTTATATTTTGATAAAACAAATCAAAATATTCAAAATGATCAAATTATGTTGTATTTTGATAAAACAAATCAAAATACTCAAGATGCTCAAATTAAGTTATATTTTGATAAAACAAATCAAAATATTCAAAATGATCAAATTATGTTATATTTTAATAAAACAACTCAAAATATTCAAAATGATCAAATTATGTTGTATTTTGATAAAACAAATCAAAATAATCAAAATAATCAAATTATGTTATATTTTGATAAAACAAGTCAAAATATTCAAAATGATCAAATTATGTTATATTTTGATAAAACAAATCAAAATATTCAAAATCATCAAATTGTGTTCTATTTTGATAAAACAAATCAAAATATTCAAGATACCCAAATTATGTTATATTTTGACAAAACAAACAAAATATTCAAAATCACCAAATTTTCTTATATTTTGATGAAACAAATCAAAATATTCAAAATGACCCAAGAATGTTATATTTTGATAAAACAAATTAAGATATTCAAAATGACCCAACTATGTTATATTTTGATAAAACAAATCAAAATTTCCAAAATGACCGAATTATGTTATATTTTCATAAAACAAATCAAAAATATTCAAAATAATCAAATTATATTATGTTTTGATAAAACAAGACAAAATATTCAAAATAACCAAACTTTGTCATATTTTGATAAAACAAATTGAAATATTTAAAATATGCAAATATGTCCAAATCTTTGACCAAACATGTCAAATATGCAAATAAACCCAAGTATTTCCAAATATTTGACCAAACATGTCAAATATGCAAATATACCCAAGTATTTGACCAAATATGTCAAAAATGCAAATATGCCCAAACTTCTGACCAAACAGGTCAAATATGCAAATATGCCCAAACTTCTGACCAAACACGTCAAATATGCAAATATGGCCAAACTTCTGACCAAACATGTCAAAATGCAAATATGCCCAAACTTTTGACCAAACATGTCAAATATGCAAATATGTCTAAATCTTTGACCAAATATCCCAAATATGCAAATATGTCCAAACTCTTGACAAAATATGTCAAATATGCAAATATGTCCAAATCTTTAGCCAAATATGCCAAATATGCAGATAAGTCCAAAACTTTGTAAAACATACCAACATATCAAATCATATCAAATCATGTTTCGAGAACGTTCAACGGGCAGTGCGCTTCAGGTTTAACGTACCTCATTTTGGAAATCGATAAAGAATTATACGTTCCCGATTCTCCAAATTTCTCAGGTTTCGAATTGGCATAGCGCTTCAGATTCAGGATTTGGAAGGTCAATAGACTGTTTAGAACGATACGCCCTTGTCTTTGACATGAGCCTCTATAGAGATTAAACATCTCTGGTTCCTCGAGTATCGAGTTGGCAGTGCGCTTCATATTCGAACTCCGTGAGATCAATAGGATTATACGTCCTCGATCTCTGATTTATGAGAAATTATACGTTTCTCTGACTTTAGATCATACATCTTTAGTCTTATTATCAAAAGTTATATCTTTTGATTATTTTAAACATGTATTATAAAAAAAAAAGAAGGAAGAAATAAAGCCACAAATCTGATCCATATATTTTAATTAGTTTAGCCCATTAATCAGAGGTTCCCGAGGCGAGAGCCGGGGTAATTAACGGCGGGGGCTTGCGCCCGTCGGAAAATAAAAGTTCCCACAATCACCTAAAGAATAAGTCCTTATGCGCACAAACACGCGCAAGGATGTACCTACACCTTCTTCCCCCGTGAGCGAGGACGCCGATGCCTCGCGCGTGGGCCGCGAAAAAGGGCCGCACAGCTTGCACCGCGCTCATCTCTCTTTCCCTTCTTTTATTTTCGCTTGCCAAAATAACTCTGGGCGCTGGGCCCCCTTGGCAGTGAGACTGAAGGAGAGGGGCCCAGTCGTCAGGTTTAATGAGACACAGCCCCAGCGAAAAACTGAGGGTTGAGCTGTGGGCTTGGTCCTTTGCACCAAAACGTATTGTCAGTGGTATGGTGCATGTGTACTGGGTCCACGCAAAGCGCCTTTAACACTTTTGTGTATGACAGGCGGGTCCCAAGGGCAGAAGTCGTGTTTGAGCTCCCCAGATTGCACCCAGAGTGTTGCATATCCCCCAAATTGCACCCAGAACTATCTCCAATTCTGATTTTTGGTATTTTCTTTATTCTTTTTTCTATTTTATTTTATTCTTCATGCAAAAATCCATGAAAAATAACTAAAAATCACAGAAAATATATTCCATGATTCTGTTATTTTGGGTAATAATTTTGGTATTTTTTGGGTGTGAAATTAGGCATTAATTTCATTTAAATCATTAATTGTATATGATTAGGCATATTAATCTTATGCAATTAATATTTTGGCATGATCATCCCAAAGAATCATTTTTTAATTTCAAGGGATAATATTTGGGGCATTTTTCATAAATGAAATTCATGATTTTGGATTTGGCATGTTTAATTATATGAAATTGTTTCTTGATTTTCATATAATTAGGGTTTTGTGCATAGATCTTTTTTGCACACATGTGTATATATTTTTTTTTTGAAGGAGGTTTGGTATGATTATTTCGTGAAATTATTTTTTTAATTTCAAGAAATAATTTTGGGATTTAATAAATCATGAGATCGAACATAATTTCATGATTTAATATTTGACATGGCTATTTCATGAAATTGTTTCTCTAATTCCAAGAAATAATTTTCACATATAGTAAATTATGAAATTGGACATAATTTCATAATTTCAAATTTTTGGTATAAAAATCACATGGAATTATATCATTAATTTCATGCAATTTAATTTGTGTATTTTCTGACAACTTTTAAACATCAAACAGAAATGAGGGAGAGAGAGAGAAATTCAAAAGATTTCCCTTACTTGGGTTGGGTGCACGTGAACCGTGCTTTGGTTTCGGGTTTGTCAGAGAGAGGGAGAGTTTACACCAAGTCCACCCCCTCTTTTCTTTTCTTTTCTTCACTGGCCAAAGGGTCGCCTGGACACTGGGCCCCCTTGGCAATGAGACTGAAGAAGAGGGGCCCAGTCGTCAGGTTTAATGAGACACAGCACCAACGAAAAACTGGGGGTTAGGCTGTAGGCTTGGTCCTTGTGCACTAAAACGTATTGTCAGTGGTATGGTGCATTTGTACTGGTGTATATATTATATTTTTTTTTGCACACATGTGTATATATTATATTTTTTTTTTTGAAAGGGTGTTTGGCATAATTATTTCATGAAATTATGAGATTGAACATAATTTCATGATTTAATATTTGACATGGCTATTTCATGAAATTGTTTCTTTAATTTCAAGAAATAATTTTCACATATAGTAAATTATGAAATTGGACATAATTTCATAACTTCAAATTTTTGATATAAAAATCACATGGAATTATATCATTAATTTCATGCAATTTAATTTGTGTATTTTTCTGACAACTTTTAAATAGCAAACATCACCTAAATAATAAGCCCTTGAGAGCACATACTCGCGCAAGGGTGCACCTTCTTTCCCTTGCGTGCGAGGACCCTGATGCATTGCGCGTGGGCCACGAAAAAATGCCGCATAATTTCAATCAGAAATGAGACCAAATTGAGTAAAAACGTGTACCAACATATTCAAAAAAGTCTTAAATACATTTATTGCAAATTAAGTGAAATAGAGGTCGAAACTAATCAATTTACCTCCAAAAATACATATAAACAATAAATAAACATATCAAAGAGCATATAGTAGAATTTTGATGATATTTCAATCAGAAATGAGGCAAAATTTATTAAAAACGGGTATAAACATGTTCAAAAGCGTTAAAAAAGGCATTTATAGCAATTTGAAGTGAAATATAGGTCAAAACTAATAAATATACCTCCAAATACATATATAAATTATAAATAAATATATCTGGAAGCATATGTTTAAGTTAGATGATAAAATTGTTTTGAATGCATTTTAATGCAATTTCGGTTAAAAATAGGTTATAACCAAACAATTTAGCTCAAAAAAACAAATATAAACATATCCAGTAGCATGTGATTGAATTTTGACGATATTTCAATCAGGAATGAGCCTAAATTAAGTAAAAACATGTACCAACAGTGTTCAAAAATGTTAAAAAACAAGTATAAACATGTTCAAAAAAGTCCTAAATATATTTATAGCATTTAAAAATGAAATATAGGTCATAACTAATCAATTTACCTTCAAAAACACATATAAACAATGAGTAAACATATAAAAGAGCATATAGTAGAATTTTTATGATATTTCAATCAGAAATGATGCCAGATTTATTAAAAACGGGTATAAACACGTTAAAAAACGTTAAAAAGGCATTTACAGCAATTTGAATTGAAATATAGGTTATATCTAATCAATTTACCTCCAAAAACAATGAGTAATCAATTTACCTCCAGATTGATTACAAACATGTATAAACAAGTTCAAAGGCATTCTTATTGCATTTTAATGCAGTTTGATGCGTAAGGTCATAACTAATCAATTTGGCTCCAAAAATACATATAAACAATAAATAAAATTATCCTGCAGCATATGGTTCAGTTTATGATATTTCAATCAGAAATGACGCCAAATTGACTAGAAACGTATATAAACAACTTCAAATGCATTAAAAATGCATTTATACCAATTTGAAGTGAAATATTGGTCATAACTAATCAATTTACCTCCATAGATATATATAAACAACAAATAAACATAATCCAGAAGCATATGTTTGAGTTTTGATGATATTTCAATCAGAAATGAGGCCAAATTGTTTAAAAACGGAAATAAGCATGTTCAAAAGAGTTTTGAATGTATTTATAGCAATTTGAAGTGAAATATAGATCATAACAAATCAATTTAGCTGCAATAACACATATAAAAAATAAATAAACATATCAAAAGAGCATATGGTTGAATTTTCATAATATTTCAGTCAGAAATGAAGCCAAATTTATTAAAAACATATATAAACATGTTGAAAAGCATTTTAAATGCATTTATAGCAATTTGAAGTGAAATATAGATCATAAATAATCAATTTACCTCCAAAAACATATATAAACAATAAATAAACATATCTTCAGCATATGTTTCAGTTTTGATAATATTTCAATCAGAAATCATGTCAAATTGATTAAAAACGGGTATAAACAGGTGCAAAAGCGTCTTAAATGCAATTTAATGCATTTTGATGTGAAATATAGGTTATAACTAATCAATTTAGTTCCAAAAACACATATAAACAATAAATAAACACATCCAACATCATACGGTTGAATTTTGATGATATTTCAATCAGAAATGAGACCAAATTTATTAAAAAAGGGTATGAACAGGTTCAAAAGCATCTTAAATGCATTCGAATACAATTTGATGTGAAATGTATGTCAGGACTAACCAATTTAGCTCCAAAAACACATATAAACATGAAATAAACATGTTCAGAAATATTTTAAATGTATTTTAATGCAATTTGAGGTGAAATATAGATCATAACAAATCAATTCTGATCAAAAAACACATATAAAAAATAAATAAATATATTTACTGTTTATATGAATTTTGACAATATTATAGTCAGAAATGAGGTCAAATTAATTAAAAACGTGTATACAAAGCTTTTTAAATGCATTCTAATGTAATTTCAGTCAAATTATTTGTCATGTATATATAGATAGTTTAGCTCCAAAAACACATGCAAATCTAATAACATATATTTATATTTTGACAATATTTCGATCATAAATAAGGCCAAATTGATTAGAAACATTTATAAATATGTTAAATAGCGTTTTAAATGCGTTCTTAATTTAAATAGAGAAATTATTTTTGCACCCCAAGTTCTACATCTCTTATTTGTAACCAATGTTAAGTATAAGGACTTCTGAAAATACATGTTTTAAATTTTAAGTTAAAAATTATGTTGAATAGCTTCAAAAGCGTTCTGAATGCATTTTAATGCAGTTTGATGTGAAATGTGGGTCATAACGAATCAATTTAGCCCCAAAATCACATATAAACAATAAATAAACATATCCAGCAGCATATGGATCAGTTTTGATGATATTTCAATCAGAAATGAGGCCAAATTGATTAAAAACAAGTACAAACATTTCAAAAACGTTAAAAATGCATTGATAGCAATTTGAAGTGAAATATATAGATCATAACTAATGAATTTACCTCCAAAAATACATATAAATAATAAATAAACATATACAGAAGCATATGTTTGAGTTTTGATGATATTTCAATCAGAAATGAGGCCCAAATAATTACAAACATAAACCATATTCAAAAGTTTTTTGAATGCATTTAAATGCAATTTCGGTTAAAAATGGTCATAGCTGTTTACAATCTAGCTCCAAAAAACAAATATAAACATATCCAGTGGCATATGGTTGAATTTTGATGATATTTCAATCAGAAATGAGGCCAAATTGATTAAAAAGGGGTATACACAGGTTCCAAAGAGTCTTAAATACATTTTATTGCAATTTGATGTGAAATATATGTTATAACTAATCAATTTAACTCCAAAAATATAAATAAACAATAAACAAACAAATCAAACAGCATTTGGCTGAGTTTTGATGATATTTCAATCGGAACCGAGGTCAAATTGATTAAAAATGGGTATAAACATGTTCAAAAGCGCTTTAAATACATTTATGGTAATTTGAAGTGAAATATAAGTCGTGACTAACCAATTTACCTACAAAAACACATATAAACGATAAATAAACCTATCAAAGAGCGTATGGTAGAATTTTGATGGTATTTCAATGAGGATTGAGGCCAAACATATTAAAACAGGTATAAATATGTTCAAAAGAGTTTTAAATGCATTTATAGCAATTTGAACTGAAATCTAGGTCATAACTAATCAATTTAACTCCAAAAACATATAAAAATAATAAAGAAACATATCCAGAAGCATATGTTTAACTTTTGATGATATTTGGATAAGAAACAAGGCAAACTTGATGAAAAAACGTGTATAAACATGTTCAAAAGCGTTCTAAATGCATTTTCATACAATTTGAGGTTAAATATGGGTCATACTTAATCAATTTAGCTCCAAAAATAAATAGACAAATCCAGCAGTATATATTTGAGTTTTGATGATATTTCAATCAGCAATGAGACCAAATTTATTAAAAACACGTATAAACATGTTGAAAAACATTTTAAATGCATTTATAGCAATTTGAAGTAAAATATAGGTCATAAATAATCAATTTACCGCCAAAAACATATATAAAAAAATAAAGCAACATTATCTTCAGCATATGTTTATTTTGATGATATTTCAATTAGAAATGAGGTCAAATTGATTAAAAACCGGTATAAATAGGTTCAAAAGCGTCTTAAATGCAATTTAATGTATTTTGATGTGAAATATAGGTCGTAACTAATCAATTTAGCTTCAAAAACACATATAAACAATAAATAAACATATCCAACAGCATGTGGCTGAGTTTTGATGATATTTCAATTAGATATGTGGCCAGATTGATAAAAAAACGTGTATAAACATGTTCAAAAGCGTTCTGAATGCATTTTAATGCAGTTTGATTTGAAATATAGGGCATGACTAATCAATTTACCTACAAACACATATATAAACAATAAATAAACATATTCGGAAGCATATCTTTGAGTGTTGATAATATTTCAATTGGAAATGAGCACAAATTGATTTAAAATGTGTATAAACATGTTTAAAAACATTTTGAATGTATTTGAATGGAATTTCAATTAAAAATAGGTCATAACTGAACAATATAGCTCCAAAAAACAAATATGAACATATCCAGTACAATATGGTTGAATTTTGACGATATTTCAATAAAAAATGAGGCCAAGTTGAGTAAAAAAACGTGTATAAAAATGTTCAAAAGCATTTTGAATTCATTTTAATGCAATTTGAGGTGAAATATGGGTAATAACAAATCAATTTTGCTGCAAAAACACATATAAACAAAAAATAAGCATATCAAAGAGAATATGGTTGAATTTTGATAATATTTCAATCAGAAATGAGGCCAAATTTATTAAAAACATGTATAAATATGTTTAAATGCATTTATAGAAATTTGAAGTGAAATATAGGTCATAACTAATCAATCTGCCTCCAAAAACATAATAAACAATAAATAAACATATCATGCAGCATATGTTTCAGTCTTGATGATATTTCAATAAAAAAAATGAGTCCAAATTGATTAAAAATGTGTACATGTTCAAAACCATTTTGAATGCATTTTATTGCAATTTCTATTAAAAATAGGTCATAACCAATTTATATCCAAATAACAAATATAAATAATAAATAAATATATCCAGTAGCATATGGCTGAATTTTGACGATATTTGAATAAGAAATGAGGCCAAATTGAGCAAAAATGTGTATCAACAGTGTTCAAAAGCATTTTAAAGTAATTTGAGGTGAAATATAGGTGATAAAAAATTAATTTAGCTACAAAAACACATATAAACAATAAATAAACATATCAAAGAGCATATGGTTGAATTTTGATAATAATTCAATTAGAAATGAGGTCAAATTGATTAAAAAACATGAATAAACACGTTCAAAAGCGTCTTAAATGCATTTTTAATGCAATTTGATGAGAAATATAGGTCATAACTAATCATTTTAGATCCAAAAACACATATAAACAAGAAATAAACATATCCTGCAGTATATATTTGGGTTTTGATGATATTTCAATCAGAAATGAGGCCAAATTGATTAAAAACATTTATAAACTTATTCAAAAAGTGTTTTAAATGCATTTTAATGAAATTTGCAGTGAAATATAGGTTGTAACTAATCAATTTAGCTTGAAAAACAAATATAAACAATAAATAATCATATCCAGCAGAAACGTATTTAAAAGTGTTTTGATGATATTTCAATCATAAATAAGGCCAAACTGATTAGAAACGTATATAAACATATTTAAAAGTGTTTTGACTGCATTTTAGTGCAATTCGGGATGAAATATAGGTCACAACTAATCAATTTATCTCCAAAAACATATATAAACAACAAATAAACATATCCAGCAGCATGTGTGTGAATTTTGATGATATTTCAATCAGAAATGAGGCCGAATTGATTAAAAACATGTATAATATGTTCAAAAGTAATTTAAATGCATTTTAATGCAATTTGAGGTGAAATATAGATTATAACTAATCAATTTAGATTCCAAAACACACACAAACAATAAATAAACATATCCAACAACATATGTGTGAATTTTGATGATATTTCAATCAGAAATGATGCCAAATTGATTAAAACCGTGTATAAATATGTTCAAGAGCAATTTAAATGCATTTTATTGCAATTTAGCTTCAAAAGCACATACAAACAATAAATAAATATATCCAACAACATATGTCTGAGTTCTGAGATATTTCAATCAGAAATGAGGCCAAACTGATTAAAAAAAATGTATAAACATGGTCAAAAGCATTTTAAATGTATTTTAATGCAATTTGAAGTGAAATATAGATCATAATAAATCAATTTTAATCCAAAAACACATATGAACAAATAAACATATTTAACTGTTTATTTGAATTTTGACAACATTACAGTCAGAAATGAGGTCAAATTAATTAAAAACGTGTATACAAAGCTTTTTAAATGCATTCTAATGTAATTTTAGTCAAATTATATGTCGTATATATATAGTTTAGCTCCAAAAACACATGTAAACATTTAATAAATATATCTAATAACATATGTTTATATTTTGATGATATTTCGATCATAAATGATACCAAATTGATTAGATAATTTTATAAATATGTTAAATAGTGTTTTAAATGAGTTCTTAATTTAAATAGAGAAATTATTTTTGTACCCCAAGTTCTATACCTCTTATTTGTAACCAATATTTGTTTGTTGTTTAAAAGTTGCCAGAAAAATACACAAATTAAATTGCGTGAAATCAATGATATAATTTCATGTGATTTTTACACCAAAAATTTGAAATTATGAAATTATGTCCAATTTCATAATTTACTATATGTGAAAATTATTTCTTGAAATTAAAGAAACAATTTCATGAAATAGCCATGTCAAACATTAAATCATGAAATTATGTTCAATCTCATGATTTATTAAATCTCAAAATTATTTCTTGAAATTAAAAAATAATTTCATGAAATAATTATGCCAAACACCCTTTCAAAAAAAAATATAATATATACACATGTGTGCAAAAAAAAATCTATGCACAAAACCCTAATTATATGAAATCAAGAAACAATTTCATATAATTAAACATGCCAAATCCAAAAATCATGAATTTCATTCATGAAAAATGCCCCAAATATTATCCCTTGGAATTAAAAAAAATGATTCTTTGGAATAATCATGCCAAAATATTAATTGTATAAGATTAATATGCCTAATCATATACAATTAATGATTTAAGTGAAATTAATGCCTAATTTCACACCCAAAAAATACCAAAAATATTACCCAAAATAACAGAATCATGGAATATATTTTCTGTGATTTTTCAGTAATTTTTCATGGAATTTTGCATGAGAAATAAAATAAAATGGAAAAAAATAAGGAAAATACCAAAATCAGAACTGGAGATAGTTCTGTGTGCAATTTGGGGGGTATACAACGATCTGGGTGCAATTTGGGGAGCTCAAACACAACCTCAGCCCTTGGGGCCCACCTGTCATACACACAAGGTATTTGTTGGGGTTTGAATAAGCACAGCCCACGTGAGCCAACTCGCTGACCTTGTGCTTTGGCTCACGTGAACCGCGATCATGAACTCACCCTCAGTTTTTCGCTGAGGGATGAGTCTCATTAAATCTGACAAGCGGACCCCGCTCCCTTTGTTTCGCTGCCAATGGGCCCCAGCGCCCAAGCGACGCTTCAGCCAGCGAAAGAAAAGAAAGAAAAGAGAGATGAGCGCGGTGCAAGCGCTCTCTCCCTCTGACAGGTTTGAAATCAAAGCACGGTTCATATGCACCCAACCCAAGCGAGAGAAACCTTTTGAATTTCTCTCTCTCTCCCTCCTTTCTTCCTCCACGACGCTGCCTGAAGTGCCAATTTGGGGTGAAAAGCACTCAATTGGCAGCTGCACCACTTGGCACTTCAATCTGATCTGGGTGTGGTCAATTGGCACAACTCAACACTCAAGCAGCCAAATTGACACGTTGGGCACACTTAGTGGCACCTTGGTGACATGTCAAGTGCCAGCAAGGCCAAGGAATATTCGGGATATGCTCACACCCGAAAGGTATGACACACTCACCCAAAGAAGAAGACAAAGCCAACGGCTCCTTCTCTCTCCCCAAGCTTGCGTTAGGGACACGTGTAGGCACCTCAATGGAGAGCTCTGAGCGCCAGTTAGCTGGAGGAATCTTCTAAGGACAGGCCGCAGGCCAGCACAGGCCTGGCTGGCTCAATTCTGGCCATTTGATCAAACCAAGGGCTGAGATGATGCCAGCTCAGCCCTGAGGCTTAAACCATGCCCTCTGGGCTATAAATAGACCCCCAGTGAAGAAGAAAGAAAAGGGAAGAGAGCAACATAGCTGAAACTCTGCCAAAATCAAAACTCAACCCAATTTCCACAAAAAGAAATCTTAGCTGAGAAGAAATCAAGTCTTGAACAGCTAGGTAAGGGATAGAGGAGCCAAGTCTTGAGCTTGGCTCAGTCCCAATTGAGCCCATGGAGCCAGTCTCACCTTGCTGGGTGAGATGGCTAGCCTCTGGCTGGGGAGGTGCACATGTGCCTCCCTCCTTCCAGAGCTCAATTGGTGGCTGAGCTTGAGTCTCAGGAGCTCACATGGTGAGTTCACCATGGAATTTGACAGTATACTCCAACTAATTGGCACATACCAATCTGGTTTAATGGGGATGGGCACATGTTCATCCCCTTTCTCTTTCAAGCCCTGTGCACATGTGCAGTGGCTATATAAAAATTATTAATGGCTTTATACAATCTGTTATGCTGTCAAATTTCCATGGAAAACAAAATTCAATGTTTTCTATGTGTATTGTATTTCAATTTGTTATAATACATGATGTTTTGGTGTAAATTAGCTTTATTTTCTTTCTTCAGTTTCTTCTTTCATGTTCTCTGATGTGTTTGATAGCTCAAAATCATAATTGAGTAATTAAAAGGCAATATGCATCAATGCTGGTTTAAGTCCAGTATATGTCAGCTTCTGTACAGTTGAGAGATCAATCCATAACTCTCAGTCTGGTTGTTAATTTTTCATGAAATTTCATAGTCAGGTATATTGGGTTTGTATCAACTTACAACCGAAATTTTATAATTTTTGGAATTTTCTATAATTTGTTATGAAATTTACAATCTCATCTTTCAAAAACTCCAAAAAAGTCAACTTTGGGTCAAACTGAGAAGTTCATTCTCTTTTGATTTCAAAAATCCAAATTTTCTTAATAAATTCACCCTTATAACACCTCATGTGATGTTTTAAAGGGTTTAGAATAATTAAACCAGGCTTTAACACATAGTTTAAGCCAAATTTGATTTTTAACAAATCTGAAAGGGGCATTTCTGTCCAGTCTGGTGAATATTCAAAAAAACATGCTTTCTGTTTGCTCAATTAGCTTGAAATTTCACAGACATATAGAATGAGTCTTAATGCATTCACTCACCAAATTTTACCATTTTTGGTATTTCCTGTGATTTTCTATGAATTTCTGAAATTGGATCTGTAAAGAAATCAGAATTGGGTCAATTCTGGAATAAATACTAGAAAAGAAGAAAAATGAAATTAACTTGTGTATAAGTGAAATTCATATACAAAACTGATACAAAACCTTTCTAAAACATGTAATTGACCCAAATGAACATACTTAAATATGCAATTTGAGAAGAATGTGATGAAATCAAAAGAAAACAAAATTGAAAATAAAACCAGAAATGACCTAATATGCATAAAGGACAATGCACATCTAAATTGATGAAATTTATCACCCAAACATGTTCAAACATGCTAAACAACACTGTTTGGAAGGTTAATTGTAAGAAAAATTGTAAAGGAAAGCCATGAAATACCATTTGGTACCAAAGCCTCAAAACCAGTTTGGTACCAAATGGCCAAATTTGCAAAATTGATGGATTAAACCCAAATTAAGCCTCAAAATCTTGTTAAACATGCTCTGGCGATGCCATATGACAAAGAAATCAAGTTAATTTGTCAAAAATCAGCTCAAATTCCTCAAAATTTCATCTCAGCCAACTACCCAACCGAAACCAAATGGCTACCTCTATCTCTGGCGATCCAGGCCGCCGCCGAGACCACCACTGATGGACGCCCCACGCTCCGGCGATGCCAGCCATGCCTCCTGATCGGAGATCCGACACCGGCGAGGCCTCGATCAGTGTCGGGGAGGATGAGCACGAATATTGATGCATCTCAAAATGCGAATCTTGATGAAATTCAAACAGCCCAGAGAAGGCTTGATGCGCGCCAGAGATCCAACGGCCCAGTTTAAAAGATGCTTTAAAAACTGAACTTAAGTTCAGATCTTGATGCATGGGCCCGAATCTGACGGCCCATATTAATCTGTTTTGAAAATAAACTTTAAACACCAAATAAAAATGATTTCTCGAGCCCAAAAATTATGAAAAATATATCAAAAATCATGATTTCATTTATGAATATTTTTAACACTATAAAATGTCAATTTTGATTTTATTTTATTTTCTTTTTATATTATAAATAAAAGAAAATTCCAGATATATGATATATGTATAAAATAAATTCAAAATACCAAATATGATATTTAAAAATAAGTGAAAATTATGATAAAACAAATCAACAATTTTAAAAATAATCAAATTATGTATATTTTGATAAAACAAATCAAAATATTCAAGGATAATTAAAATATGTCATAAACAAATCAAAAATATTTTAAATAATCAAATCATGGTATATTTTGATAAAACAAATCAAAATATTCAAAATAATCAAGTTATGATAAAATAAATCAAAATATTCAAAATAATCAAATTATGATAAAACAAGTCAAAATATTAAAAAATGATTGAATTATGTTATATCTTGATAAAATAAATCAAAATATTCAAAAAATGATTAAATATGTTATATCTTGGTAAAACAAATCAAAATATTCAAAAATAATTAAATTATGTCATGTTTTGATAAAACAAATCAAAATATTCAAAAATGATTAAATATGTTATATTTTGATAAAACAAATCAAAATATTCAAAAATGATTTAATATTTTATATTTTGATAAAAACAAATAAAAATACTCAAAATAATCAAATCATGTTATATTTTGATAAAAGAAATGAAAAATGTTTAAAATAATCAAATCATGTTATATTTTGATAAAATAAATAAAAGCATTCAAAACAATCAAATAATGTTATGTTTTGATAAAACAAATCAAAATATTCAAAATAATCAAATAATGTCATATAAAATATTCTAAAATAATTAAACTATATCATATCTTGATAAAACAAATCAAAATATTCAATATGACCAAATTATGTTACATTTTGATAAAACAAATCAAAATATTCAAAATAATCAAATTACATTATATTTTGATAAAACAAATTGAAATATTCAAAATAATCAAATTTTGTCACATTTTGATAAAACAAATAAAAAATATTCAAAAATGATTGAATCATGTCATAAAACAAATCAAAATGTTCAAAATAATTAAACTTTGTTATATTTTGATAAAACAAATTAAAATATTTAAATATGTCAAATATGTCCAAATATTTGACCAAACATGTTAAATATGCAAATATACCCAAACATCTGACCAAATATGTCAAAAATATAAATATGTCCAAATACGTCAAAAATACAAATATGTCCAAATATTTGACCAAACATGTCAAATATGCAAATATACCCAAATATTTGACCAAATATGTCAAAAATATAAATATGTCCAAATAGCTGACCAAATATGTCAAAAATACAAATATGTCCAAATATTTGACCAAACATGTCAAATATGCAAATATACCTAAATATTTGACTAAATATGTCAAAAACATAAATATGCCCCAATCTTTGACCAAACATGTCAAATATGCAAATATACCCAAATATTTAACCAAATATGTCAACAATACAAATATATCCAAATATTTGACCAAACATGTCAAATATGCAAATAAACCCAAACATTTTGACCAAACATGTCAAATATGCAAATATGCCCAAATTTCTGACCAAATATGCCAAACATGCGAATATGTCCAAATCCCTGGTCAAATATGTCAAATATGCAAATATGTCCAAATGTCTGGTCAAATATGCCAAATATGCAGATAAGTCCAAAATTTGGTAAAACATACCAACATACCAAATCATATCAAATCATGTTTCGGGAACATTAAACTGGCAGTGCGCTTCAGGCTTAATGTACCTCATTTTGGAGATCGATAAAGAATTATATGTTCCCGATGAAGGATTTCATGATGCGAATCGGATAAAATAAAAAAAATTTAATCCGATAACATCTAAGATTGTTCTATTATTGCTAATTTATCCATGTCGTAATCATATACATATTCTTACAAGAGGTAATTTTATATCATACCTATGATCTTTAAGGTAGCTTGATTCCTCTGAGGTTCACCTTGAATCCGAAACAAGAACGGTGTCGAATTCGTGCTAGCGAACTCTCTTCCGCGTCTAGCTTTTTCACCCGTCAATTAATCGATTGTATAATCAATCGATATATATTTTAGCAAAATGTTTTTGGAGGAAAATCTCTAGACTTTCTTGAGAGAGAGAGAAAAGCCTGATGTATATATCTTTTCTATTATTTTCAGCCATTAAGAAAATTAATTAGACTCTTTAAATTCGTATTAAACCATGAACAGAATTTGAAACAGCACATCAACTTCTGACCTTTTGTTACAAAAACTATCATAACTTTCTGTAGGGAATTCCAAACGACTTGAAACTTTCTCCGTTGGATTCTAGATTCGAAGGGCTATAGAATTCATATATCATATGATCAGATTGGTTGATGTTTGCCCCTTCAAATTCTCATTCAAAGTTACCTTAAAATCTGTCCATTTTGTAATCCGAATTTAATGGTCATAATCAATATTTGTTTGGGCTTATTCTCTTCTCAATTTGCTAAAATATGTTTTGAGCTTGGGCTTGGGCTTGAAATAAATTTATATTTCATAATATTCACATATTACGATATGTGCAACGAATATTATTCTCATAATATGCACATTACAATATATATTTATTTCTTTGCTAGTTAGCCACATCATGTGACATAATATTTATTTCTTGTTTCCCGTTCAGTTGGTGTGACCTATATTGAGGATCTATATTATGTTGGCAATGAAATTAAATATTTAATTTCATAAACTGTAAACGGTATTCTAGCTATACATTACAGCTACTCAAATAACATAGACGTTTAGTAATTCTTTTACGAAACGCGATCCTTACGGTAATGTAACATTTGTCATTACTTGTGTCCATTTCTTGCCTTATGATATTCTGATTAACATACAAAGTAGGACTGTGTCATCTTTGTATTATAATCATTTCTTGATCTCTATTAAGCAAATTATAAAATTATAACTGCACTTCAGTTATATTGAATCCATTTATAATTCTACTTTATCAAGGGGCCCAAAATATCATTTCTCATTATTAATGAGTGGCAATGATGCTATTGACATATATTATTTTTCCGCACAAGTTACATATAAAGAACTATTATTTTTATCACCACTTCTTGCAAGTAGTTTTTAATAATAATTACGTTGTACATTTCTCATGTGAAAATAATATATGTCTCAATCTTGAAATCAGAGACACGATGAAAACATTAATGACACTAACACAATCCATATAATGTTTCATCTATTAGGTCTGTTCAATATATGAAGCATTTCATATATTCGTGTTATTAAATGATAATCTTTTATCAACGTTTGCAGAACTACAACGTACTTTTAATCAACACGACAGTCTTATATGTCATATTAGTGTTCCTGCTAATATACAAGACCTGTAAACATTTTAGTGTTGTATATTTATTTACTTAGAATCCTGCAGTTCAAGACCAAGTGCATCTTCTTGAACACTTCTAAATATAAATATAAAACTCATTGAACAAAATGTAAATCGCATTCAATTCATAAATATAACATATATAAAAGATAATCAACAAAGTTTAGTTGGTTAAGACTTTTTTAGATAATTTTCTCAAAAAAAAAAAATAGACACCTATAACTCAAACCTTCGCAAATCCAAAAGAATAATTAATCAGACTACAATAAGATGACATTGTTTACCAAAAAAAAAAAAAGAAGAAAATCGCTGAAACCCTACGCCAACGTGCCTAACCGCACATTCTGATCGGAGAAATGGAGAGGGAATAGTCAAATGAGGGGTTTTGGTTTAGAAACTACAGGTCTATTATAATGATGCGATGTTTTATCTTTTTATGAAAAGATGTAAATTTAAATTTTATAAAAAATATAAAATAAATAAATATCAAGTTAACGAGAACTTTTATATATCAAAGGAAAAAAAAGGTTTTGTTTCAGCAATTTTTCCTCTTTTTTTACAGTATCTGGATACAGGTTAGAATCGTTAGATGCAGCTTCTGTAAAAGTTCCAGATTTGTCTAAGCTTCCTGCGTTCAGAAAACTGGGACAGCTGAGACCAGTTCATATCAGAAGGCCATAACTTCCATATGCTTTATCTGTTTGATTTCAAGCTTTTACAGAAGAAGGAAGATACATATAGATGCTTACAACTTGTTTAAAAACATCCGAAAATATAATTTCCAAGCATAACTTCCATTCCCCATGCTGTTCATGAAAAAACACAAAAACAAAGAAGTTGCCAGCTAACATCCCTCGTCGATAAATTAATTTCCAAGCATCGATTTACACTGCTTGGAAGAATTGAAAACTCGATTTGTGAAGCGCCGTCTTGAATTTTATATAGCTTGGCACCAGCTCATGACGGCGATAAAGTGCGATGCGACTGCTTGAAATGTTATGTTATGTGCACATTGGCACATGCTATCTAATATCTTATATCTATCTATTGGCAAGTATTGGTTTTTTGTCACTATTCACTGGTATAAATAAAAGATCGGTTCTCATGATGGATCAATAAATTAAATTTCAATTAACGGTTAACAATTTCATAAATACAAAATTTGAAACCGTTAGACCACTAAACGCAACTAAAATTATAATCAATTGCCGAAATAAAAAATAATAATGACCAGATAAGAACATAAATTGAGAATAATTACTTGTTTAAAATCCAATTTTCAGCAACGGATCAGAGAGTGAAGGCGCCTACAATAGTCTCATCTGGTGCAAATTGGGGTCTTCTAGCATTACCTCTATTAGAATACTCTCATAATATATTGAAGGCGCCTATGAACCGCGTAGACCCACATGGACATGGTCCACAAAGACAGGACAGGAAGACTATAGCCTATAGGAAGTCTGAAATATTTGGACGGATCTTTTGTGCACAGTAACCTTGGAGTCTTCCGTGGGAGTTTGCAAGAAGTTGAAATATAGAGCTGCACAATATATATATATATATATATATATATTAACGGCATCCGACGACTATGATTTTCTTAAAGTTTGTGTATTTTGGTTGCAATTCATACAAAAAAAATTTCTTCATTTTGTTAATCTACATTATATATGAATTATGCGACATACATATTGTATGACACGGATGAGCGTCCTTTTAAAAATTCGTAGTACAAAGATACCGCATTTGTGTAGAAATATTACAAAATTCTATCCTAAGAAAGTAACTGATGTTTCTATATAAACCAAACTTCTTTAAGATAGATATTCATATAATTATCAAACTAAAATGAGAAAAAAAATACTTTTTTTAATAATAATATATAATTTGTAATAATTTATGTATCGTTAGATGATTATAGTCTCTACGAAGAGATGCATGTTGAAAGAGTGATTGAATACAAATGTAGTTGTCTATATATTGCCAATTAAAAAAATGAATTTATATAACACATTTTACAATCTTTTATGATTTTATCACGCAATATTACAAACCCTAGATACTTTTCTAGAATGCTTCCATAATTTTTATGTCTAATGATATACATAATAAGTTTTGAAGCATCAGTAACTTTTCATTTTGCTTCTTGGATAATTTCAGCATGCATCATTTGATCATTAATTAAATGTTCATAAATCTCTCAAATTGGTCCTTCTGTAAATAAAAATAGTGGTTGAAAAATTGGTCCAAATTTATAGCAAAATCCCAAATAGTTACCAAACACATGTTGAAATGAACATTAATTTCATCTTAATTAATTATGTTGATGAAGGATGACAAGGAAAACAAGTATTGCTTTTTATGATCATTCATGTATTGTGCTTTATCACAATTTAAAGCAAAGATTAAAAGGCCAAATAATAATCAAGAGTATGGATACCTAAGTTCTTATCGGTGCAAACTTTGTCCCTTTTTTATTTCATCTAAAATTGAAAAGGATTTTTTAAAAAAAAAATCAGAGGATGGATGGAGAAAATTAATACAAATTAATTATTTTTTATGGATAATCTATAATGTTGACTTCGACTACACGGATAGTTTCCTTTTTTTTTAATTTTTTCGGCTTCGGCTACACGGATAATTTTTTTTTTGTTATTATAAGTTGAGAAAGAGTAAAGTTAGCGTGTTCCTACGAGCACAGAACTCTTCGGTGCTCCTAACTTGAAAATCTATCAAATTAACTTCAAACGAAAAATCCAAATTGCTCAATAAATTCTTTATATCAAAATCTTGTAGCATTCTGAAATTTTCTACTTTTAGAGTTTCCTAACTATTTATTTCGGATTTTTTAAGATGATTATAATAATAAAAAAAAATAATGAATTTTTGCATATATAAAAATAGGTCATTTTATAAAATATCTTAAAAAATCTGAAATAAATAGTTAGAAAACTCTAAAAGTAGAAAATTTTGGTATCCTACAAGATTTTGATATAAATAATTTATTGAGCAATTTGGATTTTTCGTTTGAAGTTGATTTGATAGATTTTTGAGTTGAGAGCACCGAGAGGCTCCGTACTTCTAGAAGCACACTAGCTTTACTCATTGAGAAAAGTGAATTTGTTATATGTATCTATCTATTTGACCTCCATAATTTACACTAAAGGTGTCCATTTGAACCTCCATACTCATGATATGATAAATTAAATTAAATTAAATCAATTACTATACTATTTTTAAATAATCTTCATTAAAAAAAATTCTACATGTAATGTTATTTTTTTACATAGTTTTACTGTTAAGGGTAGTAAAATAAATTTGTATTGAGGATATTGGCAGATGATATATGTGAAATTTTATTCCCCTTGCATATATGTGAAATTTGTTTCTATTTATTTTGGGGAGTGTCAATATGATTAGAGAAGGATCAGAATGATTGTGGAGCTTAAAAGAAAAAGCAAAGGACAAAGTAATTTCCCCTCAAATAAAAAGAAAAAAAAAGGTTCTAATTTTTTAACTTTTGCTTTGAATTAGCAACTTTTTCTTAATTCTTTGCTGCAAGATGAACTTTAATTAACTACAAAACTGTAAAATTGCAATATTTAATTGGACATGGATTGAAGGAAGCTAGTGTTAAGATTTGTGTCTTTTTGATAGATTTATTTGAAATCTGAACCTGCATCTTTTCATCGGATTAAATATCCCACGGAGTGGATGTTTTCTAAATATACTTAAAAGATTCTAAATATCTAACATAAAATTTCCAAGAACATGATTAAAATAATTATGACACACTGATTAGTTATGACAGTTATTAAATCAATTGCATGTGAAAATAACGTATATATCCCAATCATTACAAAAATAGGAAAAAGCAAATGAATCTATTACATATAAATTTCTTTGTGGTCCCAATTATGGAACGCTTCCAAGTTTTTATAATCCATCTCATATTCTCATACAGGGTTCAAAATCGGATAGGGAGCTGATATAAAGAAGATATCTTCATTGATATCATAATCGATATCGATTTTATGATTCAGATTAAATAAATTATTATCCATATTAATAATTTTATTATACAACTTATTTGTACAGTATTTTTATTATTTAACTTAAATGAATTATTATTCATATTAATAATATTTGAGTTGAATAATAAAATATTATAAAAAATAAATTATATAATAAATTCGATATCGATCATAGTATGAATAATGATATATCTCCCAAATATTTTCCTATTACAATAATAACAAAAAGCAAATAAATCTTATTACATATAAATTTCTTAGTGGTCCCAATTATGGAGTTTCCACTTCTTCATAATCCATCTCATACAAGGTTCGGTTAACACTTCAAATCCAATATCCCCAGTTGCGCGTGCGGATGTTTTTAATTCAAATTCAGAGAATTTAGACTGACAGCTGCGCCGCGTGCTGTTTACCCAAAGAATCACAGGTCGTGATCTTCTGCAACGAAGTACTGTATTGTACAAAGTACATACAGGTGGTTTATAAAGGGGTTCTTTTTGAGATTTACTTTGCACGAATCTTAACGCAATCGAAAACGGACAACATATTATACTGTACAGTATGGCGAAGCAGAGAATACAAATCCTAGAGAAAGATAATCACAAGTCAGAATAGAATAGAATAGAATAGAATACCAATACCATATCGATTTCTCCGATTTAAATACAAACGGTTGAAAATGCCCCCCTTCGAGCAATCCAGCTTCCTTTTCTCTCTCTCTCTCTCTCTCTCTCTCTCTTCTCTTTTTCCTCTTCCCACCGACTCTCTCTCTCCTCCCTTTCTCCCTCTCCCTTTTCCCCAAAGGGAGAGCAAAATTCAAGATTCCACGAAATAAACAGAGAGGGAGAGAGCATTTCGATCGTGCCATGGCCTTGACGTTGTTTCCCTCTCTGTTGTTCTTGTT